>OY757542.1:10941227-10969575 GCA_963584105.1 Alviniconcha strummeri
GAGTTCCCAACAACATATACATATATATAATGTATAATATAATACACAAAAAAGTAAATAACATAATACACAAAAAGTAAATAATTAGCTGGCAGTGACAGAATTCAGCGTTGACAAATGTTCTCCCTTAAAGCCTGCGGTAGGTCAGAATATAGTCTTGCAAGTTCTGTCACTGCCAGCTAACTATTTACTTTTGTGTGTGTGTGTGTGCATGGCTAAATCATTTGTGTTTGCTTATGACTGTGTTGTGTGTAGAGCTCTGAGCCAGCTTTGCAGTTGCATTTCGGTTGCTTGCGTTTCGACCTGGTGTGGAGTAAGTGTCAATGTGAGATTTGTCTTGAGGAGACCCTATGCGGCTGACGGGATGTTAAAATCTAAATCTCAAAACTGTTATTGCCAATACTGCCAATTACACGTCTCAAAGACACAGAGAGAGAGAGAGAGAGAGAGAGAGAGAGAGAGAGAGAGAGGAGAGGAGAGAGAGAGAGAGAGAGAGAGAGAGAGAGATTTAGTTCTCTATTATTTCAGTTATTCGTGGAGTCTTTAAGTGTTAGAAGAAGAGGGAGGTGTTAACTCTTGGAATTATTATTTCAACCATAGTGCACAACAAAGAATGGCTACCATTACACACGCCTGTACCCTGCAGACCGATTTCAAACCAACGTTCAAAGCAGGGTTAACGTCAGCCTCATCGTTGATGGCGCTGATACCTAACGCACGAGCGTAGGGAAAGACTGTCATAAAACAAAACCTCATGCAGCCAGCACAGCGAATGTCAACAGAGACACTCGTCAACATCTGTGAATTGTAGCTATATTGACTGCCATCCATGTGACTCTCTTGGCAAACAAACCGTGTATATACTCAGTCCTAGGGGAGGGTTTTCGGTCGTGAAGGTTATCATTATTGTTTCCTCAATAATGCGAAATCAGAGACGTAAGATCTCCAATAAACAAAATGTGTTGCCAGGTATATACAGAGTGGTGTATATATATATACAGTCATGAATGAGTGAATGAAACGTTATACATGAGAATTTCCACACAAACATTGCGTGTTCACAGCGCCAGATGAACACATGCCATACATCATTCAGTTACATATTCTGAGCATACAACCAGCAAATAAAGCAGCAGAACATCTGATCAGTTCATAATTATGACTAGTATCGGAAAAGAAAACAGAAGCAGTCAATGCTTATCTTAACAAGAACAGTAAGGGAGAGGGAGAAAAAGACAAAAGAAAGGGGGAACGAGGGGCACTCTCACAAGCAGTGGGAAGGACTGGGTGGAGTTTTACGGGTGTATAAAATAGGTCTCAAATGAGAGAGAGACACACACCCCCCTTCCTATCTCCCTCTCCCCCCACCTCCATACCCCCTTCCCCCCCCCCCCCTCTCCCCGTCCCTAATAAGCCGTACGGTTTCTGTGGACGTTAAGCACCATGTTTACTTACTTACTTACTTACTTACTTACTTACTTACTTACTTACTTACTTACTTACTTACTTACTTACTTACTTACTTACTTACTTACTTACTTACTTACTTACTTACTTACTTACTTACTTACTTACAGAGAGACACACAGACAGACAGACAGACAGACAGACAAAGAGAGACAGACTGATAGAGACAGACAGACAGAGATAGAGAGACACAGACAGACAGACAGACAGACAGACAGACAGACAGACAGACAGACAGACAGACAGACAGTTTGTTTAAGAGGTTCGAAGGAGCAGCAGCTGTTGTGGGCAAGTGGCCACCTAGAATCATATATTGGGTGCCGGTATAACCCTGTTTCAGCCATGTTAACTTACGTCCTTATCCTTGATCCAAAGCCATGATCTCATGCAATGAACATAATTGTGTGTGTGTGTGTGTGTGGTGTGTGTGTGTGTGTGTGTGTGTGTGTGTGTGTGTGTGTGTGTGTGTGTGTGTGTGTGTGTGTGTGCCGGAGAGAGAGAGACAGATAGACAGACAGAGACGGAAGAGAGACAGACAGACAGAGACAGACAGACAGAGACGGAAGAGACAGACAGACAGACAGACAGACAGACAGACAGACAGACAGACAGACAGACAGACAGACAGACAGACGGAAGACAGACAGACAGACAGACAGACAGACAGACAGACAGAGCGAGTACGTGCACACGCGTGCGCGAATACTTTTTTGTTGTTGTTGCTGTTTGCTTTGGTTTTTGTAAATAATCCATTTTTTTCAATTCAGTTGTCTGTAATTTCATTTTGGTTTAATTCGTGTCTATTGGCAAGTGCACAAACCGGCTATGAAATAATCGGCTAAACCCCATTGTTATGGACTATTGTTTGCAACAACAAACCATCAAAGTGTCTCTGTCACTGTGTGTGTGCGTCTGTGTGGTTTGAATTGGAAGTGATACTGGCATCGTTGCAGATTATGTTTACCACTGTTTATTACAGAGATCAAGGCAATGATGTTTTATAAATGTCGAAAATGGATATGTTAACTAACTTAAACAAAACGCAAGGGAAAACAACAACTTATAAGATGCCAGGTGATACCACCAGTGTTTGGCACAACTGCTAGTGTAATACCCCTGCCTCTTCAGGAACCCCCTCTTTCCCATCTGCCGGGTCCGACCAGTGTTGTCAGATGACAGTTGTAGGTATGGGCGTATATATAGGTCCATGGTTGTAGGCTCTTACCAGCAGCGGAGCTTAATGTCATTTTCGTGTGCAAGTACCGTATCCAAACGCGTGTTGGGAGGGGGTGGGGGGGGGGGGGAGGGACAGAGACTGCATGTCGATATGAACACACAGTATCGGTAACATCATGGGCTTGCGCTGACGACTGGGTCAAGGCAACACTAGTCCATGCCGGGGCGACGTGCTGTGCGGCAAATCTCTGCTTTTGTGTCGTACTCGGCCTGGGCTCTAAATTCCCACTGTGACCATGCAACACATGGTTACAGGTGTGCGGCTGCAGCAGCTCAGACTGCCGTACTGCCCTCATCCTAACCATAAATTATGCCCTTGATGTCACCCCGACGGTTGCATAAAAGCCGTTGCTAATAATATGTTATTTCCGTAGTCAGACTGCATCATGGCGAAAATAATAAACTGTCGACCACACACACACACACAGACACACACACAGACACACACACACACACACACACACACACACACACACACACACACACACACACACACACACACACACACACGCACGCACGCACGCACGCACGCACGCACGCACGCACGCACGCACGCACGCACACATGCACGCACACACACACACACACACACACACTACACGCAAACACACACACACATACACGTGCGCATTCATGCAAAAAGAGAGACCGAGCTGGACTAAGAGAGAGCTGATGCTGAGGATAAAGGTTTATACAAATTATTTGCACAGAAACCAATAATAATAGCTCACGTCTGAGTGAAAAGACCGACAAATAAGTCAAGCAGGCTGGGATAGACTAAAACTAGACTAAAGTTTTGACGTACGGTTTTCGGCGTTAAGCATAGCGTTGATGAATCATTCAGGTTTGCGGCAGACGTAAACGAACTACACATTCTACAGCTAAAGAAATGATGTGCATTGTGCAGGACAAATCATGGTTTAGCACAAAAGTCGAGTAGAACACAGACAGGCAGTAGGAAAGCCAGGACAGAGAATTTGACTTCATAGTTCAACAACGATTTTTAAAATTACTGCTGATACGTTCCGATCTTTGACAGAAGTAAACGAAGTATGAACAGTCTATGGCTGAAAGCAGTGGTGTCGACTGTTCACGACGAAAGGGTCAACACACTCATACAAAATGACACCAACATCTGGAGTGGAAAACAACCCATATCCCGCTGGTCTCCTCACCCCACCAACAACTCGCTGGTCGGGAAGAAGTGCGCGGTGCATGATGGGGGCTTCCACGGCTCTGAAAGGCAAAGACAAGACAAAGTAGCGTCACTCCATTCCCCGCAACCACTGAAAACGGTATAAATCCATTCCTCACACCTACTAAAAAAGTCACAATTCCATTCCTCAACCCACAAAAAATGTCATAGTTCCATTCTTCACACTTACGAAAGATGTCATAATTCCATTCCTCATACCGACTAAAGACGTCATAATTCCATTCCTCACACCTACTAAAGACGTCAAAATTCCATCCCTCACACCTACTAAAGATGTCATAATTATATCTCTAGCAAAGTGCTTCTCGTTTGTACGTTCGGTTGCCATAATTATGAGAGAGAGCCTCTTGTTTGAATGACCTAGCTCTTTCCATTCATTCTCATGCGAGGGAGAGTTATCAAACGGTGTATTTCGGATTAGCTTAATCTCTGTACGACAGTGTTCATGGGTGCAAATGCGAGATACAAGATACATTTGCTGTGACGTTACATAGCAAGAATAAAATAATTATTTTAGTTTCATATCTTATGTGACGTCATAAAGACCAGCATGTGTGGCAAAAATATCAAACATGTCAGAGTCAAACCTGTTTGTGCTCTTGATTGGCGAAGAGAGAGTGAATATGGCTGTGCCCCGAGGAGCCCTAATTGGAAGAGTGCACTCCTTGTGCATGAATACTGACAGACCAAATAGAGCAAAACACACAGAAGGAGGTATCTGCACATTTTCTACGTTTTCATGCCAGCTTGCGTCTTTCCCTTTAGTTCCGTTTTAAAGTCTTTGTAACGTACCGAGAACAACGTAGATTTAGCATTCAGCAGTTTCAAAATATTGATTACAGTGTAAGAACTGTACAGTTTTCGTTCCTGTTTCTGCTTACAGCGAATCTCTCTCTCTCTCTCTCTCTCTCTCTCTCTCTCTCTCTCTCTCTCTCTCTCTCTCTCTCTCTCTCTCTCTCTCTCTCTCTCTCTCTCTCTCTCTCTCTCTCTCTCTCTCTCTCTCACACACACACACACACACACACATATGTGTGACACACACACACGCACGCACACACCCTCACACACACACATGCATACATACATACACACACGCGTGCGCGCGTACGCACACCAGCTCACGCACACATATTAATTTCCTCTTTTTTTCTTCCGAAGGTTATACTACTGGATCTGGGATCGAGGTAATCGATATGTTCGAATCCGGGTTGTGACAGCACCCGTTCTCCGTTCCGTTACTTTGTCTCTGCACGGTGGTGGTCCAGCCCCTCGGATATAAGGGAAATCAGAGGTTACACGAGTGAGCAACAGGCGTGCACTCGTTAAAGTACCCCACGGCAGCGAGTCTGTTAGACCAAACAGGTCACAGCGTGTCTATAAAATCAGACAGGTGACAGTGTGTCTATGAGATCGGACAGGTGACAGTGTGGCTGTGAGATTAGCCAGGTGACAGTGTGCTCATGAGACCGAATAGATGACAGTGTGCTCATGAGACCGAATAGGTTACAGCGTATCTATAAAATCAGACAGGTGACAGTGTGTCTGTGAGATCAGACAGGTGACAATGTATCTATGAGATCGGACAGGTGACAGTGTGACTGTGAGATCAGCCAGGTGACAGTGTGCTGATGAGACCGAACAGGTGACAGTGTGCTCATGAGACCGAACACGTCGCGGCGTGTCCATGAGCTCGGACAGGTGACAGTGTGTCTGTGAGATCAGACAGGTGACAGTGTGCTCATCAGACAAAAAAACAGGTCACGGTGTGTCCATGATATCGGACAGGTGACAGTGTGTCTGTGAGATCAGACAGGTGACAGTGTCTCTATGAGATCGGAGAGGTGACAGTGTGCTTATAAGGACGAACAGGTCACGGTGTGTCCATGAGATCGGACAGGTGACAGTGTGTCTGTGAGATCAGACAGGTGACAGTGTGTCTATGATATCGGACAGGTGACAGTGTGCTCATGAGACAGAACAGGTGATAATGTGCCTATGAGATCACACAAGTGACAATGTGGCCGTGAGATCCGACAAATGACAAAGTGACAATGTGCCTGTGAGATACGACAGGTAGCAATGTGCCTGTGAGATAGGACAAGTGACAGTGTGGCTGTGAGATCGGACATGCGACACGCTGACAAAGTGAGGCACTCACGGTCACAGAGTTTGCAGAAGCCGGCGCAGTGGGATTGCCTGTAGATGGCGTAGGTGTCGTTGGTGCACAAGTCATGAGACTGTCGGTCACAATCGTCTATAGTGTCGTGGCACAAACGATCAGGAACAACGCCTGCAAAAAATTGCACTGTGACATTACACACAACAGGAGCCCGATCACAAGTAGTCTATAATACTTTTGACAGACATGATCAGTAGCTACGCCTGCACAAATATACACTGTATCGCCACACACAAACTCCAGACCACTGTAGCCTATCGTGTTTTGACACACACGATCCAGAGCAACATCTGTATATATAGCACACTGTATCATCACACAAAGCAGGCTCCCGATATTAGTAGCCTATCGTGTCTTGACACACACAATCGAGAACAGCACCTGCACATACGAGATCTGTCTGAAAAGTAACTGGACTGGTGCCACCATCAATTTATTTTAATTCCAAACAACAAACTCATGGTTTCCCCTTCAAAGTAATCCCCCTCGAGTCTAATGCACTTTTTCGTCCTTCTCTGACACCCTTCTATCATCTATGCACTGCTGGAAGGATTCTTCTGGAATGCCCCTCAGCTCTGTCGTTACTGCCCTCTTGATGGCCCCCACGCCTTCAAAACGGGTCCCATTGATGTTCCCCTTGAGTCTGGGGAAAAGAAAAAAGTCACACGAGCAAGATCAGGTGAATATGGAGGTTGTTCCAGTACGGTGATGTTCTTCTCGGCCAGGAACTGCCGGATGCTCAGGGCGTTGTGAGCAGGTGCATTGTCGTAGTGATATATAATTCGAAGCAGCCACGATTTGCCCTGCCACAACTCTCGTCTCTTCTCGCGCACTGATCGAAGCAAAAGCCGCAGGATCTCTTTGTAGACTTGCTGACTGATCGTCTGGCCCTGTGGCAAGAACTCACTGGGGACGATGCCTCTGACATCGCAGAACATGATCAACATGACTTTGACTTTTGATTTTGACTGTCTTGCTTTCTTCGGCCTCGATGAGGTCGGAGACTTCCACTGACAGCTCTGGTGCTTGGTTACCAGGTCGTACTCAAAACTCCATGTCTCATCACCAGTAATGACTCTACGAAGCAAGTCCGGTTCGGTTTGAAGATGTCCCATGATGTCCTGACACACCTGCAGGGGACGCTCCTTCTGATCATCATTCAGCAGCCTTGGCACCATTTTTGTACTAACTTTCCGCATGAGAGGAGGTGTAAACAAAAGCATGGGAAACAAAATTCAATGGTCGCAGAAAGCTAAGATTACAGTTATATACTCCCAAGATATCATGTTAGATGATAACACAATCCGCTTATCCCTCTTTCGCGCATAGCTCACACAGCACACCCAGTACCCTCGTGGTGGGGATAGCTCAGTGGTTAGAGCGCCGGACTCGTGATCGAAAGGTCGCGGGTTCGAATCCCTGTTGGATCGGCGGGAGAATTTTCTTCTCCAGGGTCAACTTTCTGTGCTGACTCTTATTTCGGTATCAGTTCCCCCCCCCCCCCCCCTCCGTGTTACCGCAGTAGCACGTAAAAGACCCCGGTCATTCTGCCAAAAGCGCAGGTGGCAGGTTACAGCTAAACACGCATACACCTTACGTATGTGGCTCTGCATGAAGTGACATGGTGCATGGTTGTATGGTGTACACAAAACGCGCCGAGATGGCAGCAGTTTCTTGTGGCACCAGCCATGCCAGCGCTGTCAGTACATCACTTCGGTGGATATTCAAAAAACGCGCTATAAAAAGCTATTCACTCATGTAGAATCACATGCGAGCGCAGGGAGTCTGCTCGAGAGCGGGGAATAGCGCTATATAAAAGCGATCAATAATAATAATAATAACTTTTCAGACAGACCTCGTACATCTCAATGTATCTTTACACAAAGTAGGCTCCCGATCACAGTAGCCTATCGTGTCTTGACACACACAGTCGAGAACAACACCTGCACAGATCGTACACTGTGACGTGACACACATGATCTCAAAATAACGCCTGTCTAAATAACATACCGTTATACATCCAAAAATGACACTGTGTTGCCACACACACAATCCAAAGCGACATGATACCCCTATCCGAGTCTTCCACAAAGGGTACAAAATGCTGGCAGAGGTCTCTCGTGCTTTGTGAGCCGCTTTGGCCTAGCGGTAAGGCGTCAGGTTGGTAAGCACAAGGACCTCGATTCGATTCTGCTTCGGCTCTCCTCTCTCTCTTCACAAGCTACGGTCTGTGTACACTCTCTAACTGTGACTGCATGTCCCTCATAATTAATGTCACATTAAAATGGCTCTCATCGCTGCCCATCTTAATGCAGGCGTCATTCTGGTGGTCACAGAGTACTGTTTGGTACAGTCTCCCTCTCCCCCCCACCTCCTGGGACCTCGGTCCCCGCCAGTACCTCTTCCGAGACAACTCGGAGTTACAAGTTTAGCCAACGAATGTGTGTACCGCTTAACCCTTTACAGAGGCCTGTATCAGGTGTCGCATGATCTGCAGCGGTGACTGACCACAGAATCCGCAATATCGGGCGCAGCTGGCGCGGGCCCAGAACTCGTAGATGCCGCAGCAGTTATCTAGGTGCAGGCTGGTGCAGTTGTCCAGCATATCTTTACACAGGCTCCCCGTCGACACTCCCAGCTCTGCAACACACCCGTTGGGATGAGGGGGTATAGGAGGGGGGGGGGAGAGAGAGAGAGAGAGAGAGAGAGAGAGAGAGAGAGAGAGAGAGAGAGAGAGAGAGAGAGAGAGAGAGAGAGAGAGAGAGAGAGAGAGAGAACAAAGCAGATAAGACAAATCGTTACAGAGAATCCAGAAAATTATGTAGGATATTGACCCCAAAAGGTCTAATTACTGGACACTGCCGTCTGCTGCGACTAGGGCTGGCACACACTTAAGACTGTCCATGCTAGACAGGACAACAGTATAGGTACATGACTAGGGCTGGCACACACTGAAGACCGCCATTGCCAGACAGGACCACAGTATAGGTACATGACTAGGGCTGGCACACACTGAAGACCGCCAATGCCAGACAGGACAACAGTATAGGTACATGACTAGGGCTGGCACACACTGAAGACCGCCAATGCCAGACAGGACCACAGTATAGGTACATGACTAGTGCTGGCACACACTGAAGACCGCCAATGCCAGACAGGACTACAGTCCCCAGAGCACGTTCTACAGTTCAGAGAAGCAAGAAAGCAGCAGCTGTATCGCCCCGCCCGTCACCTTCTCCTCGGTTGCCTCTAAAACGACTGAACCATGGCAAAGTTGAAAGCAGAGACGATCAAGAGAGGCCAAAACAAGAACGATGGTCGAAGACTAGGAGGTTTCAGAAAATACCGTAACATTTTCAGTAGTAAACAAACAGTAAGCGAAGGCCAGATTACACAAGACACTAAAAGACGTGTAGGAAAATAAGAAAAGTTCGAAGCGAATGAAAGTAAGTGAGAAATAAGACACCAGTGTAGAGATAATCAAGAGATTAGACACGAGTGGAAAAATGACAGAGGATAAAAGAGAAGACAGGAGGGAAGAATGACGAACAGTCCAAAAAGAGATGATCAAGAGATTATAAACAAGACTGGAGAATGGCAGAGGGCTGGAGACAAGGGACAAGACAAGAAAAACATTGAGACGACAGGGATATACAGGAAGAGAAAGTTCAAAAACAAAATTAAAAAGAGGAGATGAACAGACAGGAAGACGAGAGTGGGGAAAAGGAGAGGGCTGGAACAAAGACGAGAAAATGTTTGAAAACAAAAGGAGTAAACAAATGTTCGGAAAAAAACAAAAACAAGAAAAAAAGAAACAAAAACAAAGACAAAAACAACAACCAAAAACACAAAAAACATACACGGTACTACACAAAGCAAGACAACAGAACAAGAACGAAAGAAATTTAAAAAAAAAAAAAAAAAAAAAGGCAAGAAGAGAAAATGGGAGAATTTTTTAAGGCAGGCAAGACTGGAAAGCAAAGAATGAGATAAACAAAGACAAGACAGAAAACATTCACCTTCCGTCGGCTGTTGTGTTGGTTGTGTTGGTTGTTGTGTCGTATCAGTGACTCCTGAAGAGAGAAAGGAACGAAGGGAGATATCAGATTGTGTTTTTGTGCGCTTCACCCTGCCTTTCCTTATTCCTACGGTTGACTCAGGAATGTCTAACCAAAGGCAAAGCTGAAAAGGGAGACTATCAATAGAAGCCAAAACAAGAATGACTAGGAATATCAACACTGAAGGGAGTTAATTGGCGCTCGAAAGACGTCACACAAGTACAACAGCAAAGACCTGAGTCACCTACAGTAACTCTCACCCGGCATGCATGTAAATACAAGGTACATAAACTCCTTCAGAGGAACATCCTCAAAAAGGAAAAAGAAAAAGAAAAAAGAGAAGAGGACTGGAGCATATAGGAGACATATTTTATGAAGACAAGAGGAGTAACCAAATATTCTGAAGAAAAAACTCAATACTACACAAGGAAAGACAACAGAACAAGAACGGGTTTTTTGGTGAGTTTTTTTTTTTTTGGGGGGGGGGGGGGGTAAAGAAACGCCAAGAAAATGAGATACCAGAAGAAAGGGCAAAATTTAAAGGCAGGCAAGATGGAAAAGCGAAGAATACGAGAAAGAACAACAACAAAAAGACAAGACAAACCATTCACCTTGGGATGGCTGTTGTGTCGTATCAGTGAATCCTGAAGAAAGAAAGAAAAGAATTCACAGATCAGATTGTGCTGATGCCTTTCGCCCCGCCTTTCATTCTTCCAACGGTTGACTCTGAAAAGTCTGCCAAAGCAAAGCTGGCAAAGCTGAAAGGGGAGACTATCAAGAGAGGCCAAAACAAGAACGAAAACAAGGAGAAGGCTGCAGAAAATACCAGAAACGTTTCACTAGTAAACAAACAGTAAGTGAAGACCAGATTACACAAGACACTACATGACGTGCAGAAAAATAAGAAAAAGAACGTTCAAAGCGAAAATGAGTAAGAGAGAATGAGACACCAGTGCGGAGATAATCAAGAGATTAGACCCGAATGGAAAATGACAGAGAATTGGAGAAAAGAGAAGACAGAAGGGATGAATGACGGACAGTTCAAAGAGGAGATGAACAGACAAGAAGACAAGAATGGGGAAGAGGAGAGAACTGGAACAAAGAGGAGAAAAAATATTAATTACAAATATTTGGGAAAAACAATACTACAGAGGGCAAGACAACAGTACAAGAGGAAAATAAGACTTAAAAAGAAAAGGCAAGGAGAAGAAATATCGGAAGAAAGCACAAAATTTGAAGGCAGGGAAGATTGGAAAGCAAAGTATACAACAACAAAAGAGAGAGAGAGAGAGAGAGAGAGAGAGAGAGAGAGAGAGAGAGAGAGAGAGAGAGAGAGAGAGAGAGAGAGAGAGAGAGAGAGAGAGAGAGAGAGAGAGAGAGAGAGAGAGAGAGAGAGAGAGAAGAAGAAGAAGAAGAAGAAGAAGAAGAAGAAGAAAAAGAAGACAGAAAACACTCACCTTGCGTTGGTTGTTGTGTAATATCAGAGAACGAAAAAGACAATTTAAAAAGAAACGGCAAGAAAATGAGATATCAGAAGAAGGCAAATTTTAAAGGCTGGCTAGATGGAAAAGCAAAGAATACGAGGGGGAAAAAAAGACAAGACAGAAGCCATTCACCTTGGGTTGACTGTTGTGTCGTATCAGTGAATCCTGAAAAAAAGAAAGAAAAGAATGCACAGATCAGATTGTGCTTATTAGCTTCGCCCCACCTTAATATTAATTACAAACATTTGGGAAAAACAATACTACAGAGGGCAAGACAACAGTACAGGAGGAAAATAAGAGGTAAAAAGAAAAGGCAAGAAGAAGAACTATTAGAAGAAAGCACAAAATTTGAAGGCAGGGAAGATCGGAAAGCAAAGTTTACAACAACAAAAGAAAGAGAGAGAGAGAGGAAGAAGAAGAAGGAGAAGAAGAAGAAGACAGAAAACACTCACCTTGCGTTGGTTGTTGTGTAATATCAGAGACTCCTGAAGAGAGAAAAGAAAGAAGGGAGAGATCAGATTTTGTTTATTCGTTTTGCCCCGCCTTTCTTTATTCCTACAGTTGACTCTGGAATGTCTGACCAATAACAAAGCCGAAAGGGGAGATTATCAAGAGAGGCCAAAACAAGAACGAAGACTAAGAGAACGTTTCAGGAAATACCAGAAAGGTTTCCGTAGTAAACAAAAACTGACTGAAGGCCAAATGACTCCCGACATTAAAACACGTGCAGGAAAATATGAAAAGGAGAGTTCGAAGAGGAGACGAGTAAGAGAGAACTAATAAAACACCAGTGAGGAGATAGATAATAAAGAGATTAGGCACAAGTGAAAATTGACAGAGAATCCGGAAACACAGAAGACAGGAGGAAAGAATGACGGACAGTTCAAAGAGGACACGATCAAGAGATTACAGACAAGAGTGGATAATGACAGAGGGCTGGAGAAAAGAGAGGAAGAGGAAAGACAAGAGAAATATTGAGACGACAGGGATAAATAAGAGAAGAGAGTTGAAAACGAACTTGAAAAGAGGAGATGAACAAACAAGAAGACAAGAATGGGGAAGAGAAGAGGACTGGAGCATATAGGAGACACATTTTATGAAGACAAGAAGAGTAAACAAATATTCTAAGAAAACAACAACACAATACTACACAAGGAAAGACAACAGAACAAGAACGAAAAAGACAATTTAAAAAGAAACGGCAAGAAAATGAGATATCAGAAGAAAGGGCAAATTTTAAAGGCTGGCTAGATGGAAAAGCGAAGAATACGAGGGGGAAAAAAAGACAAGACAGAAGCCATTCACCTTGGGTTGGCTGTTGTGTCGTATCAGTGAATCCTGAAAAAAGAAAGAAAAGAATGCACAGATCAGATTGTGCTTATTAGCTTCGCCCCACCTTAATATTAATTACAAACATTTGAGAAAAACAATACTACAGAGGGCAAGACAAGAGTACAAGAGGAAAATAAGAGGTAAAAAGAAAAGGCAAGAAGAAGAACTATTAGAAGAAAGAACAAAATTTGAAGGCAGGGAAGATCGGAAAGCAAAGTATACAACAACAAAAGAAAGAGAGAAAAGAAGAAGAAGAAGAAGAAGAAGAAGAAGAAGAAGAAGAAGAAGAAGAAGAAGAAAAAGAAGACAGAAAACACTCACCTTGCGTTGGTTGTTGTGTAATATCAGAGACTCCTGAAGAGAGAAAAGAAAGGAGAGATCAGATTTTGTTTATTCGTTTTGCCCCGCCTTTCCTTATTACTACGGTTGACTCTGGAATGTCTGACCAATAACAAAGCTGAAAGGGGAGATTATCAAGAGCGGCCAAAACAAGAACGAAGACTAAGAGAACGTTTCAGGAAATACCAGAAAGGTCTCCGTAGTAAACAAACAGTAAGTCAAGGGCCAGATTACACAAGACACTAAAAGATGTGCAGGAAAATAAGAAAAGGAAAGTTCAAAGCAGAAACAGTGGGAGATGATGAGACGTCAGTACGGACATAATCGAGGGATTAGACACGAGTGGAAAAGGACGGAGAATAAGAGAACAGATAAGAGGAGGAAGCAGAAAAATGGAAATGGGAATTAATATAGGCGGCTGGAACAAGGCGAGTGAGGAGAGTTAAAAAACAACATGTAACTTCAAGAAGGAGAAAATAAACGTTCAAAGCGGAGACGAGTAAATGAGAATGGCGGAATGCTGGAGAAAAGAGAGTAGGAAGAAAGAGAAGAGAAATATTGAGAGGACAGGAATAAACGGGAGAAGAGAGTTGAAAAAGAGCTTGAAAAGAGGAGATGAACAGACTAGAAAACAAGAATGGAGGAAGGATTGAACAGTTGGTAACGGAAATTCCCAAACTATCTGAGGAGGAATCAAGATCATTAGAAGGGAAAATAACAATAGAGGAGGCAGGAACAGCGTTGAAACATATGAAACATGAAAAAAGCCCTGGTACAGATGGTTTTGGGGCAGAATTTTTCAAGTGCTTTTGGAAGCAGCTTGGACCATTTGTTGTTAGAGCTTTAAATAAGGCATTTGAAGATGGCGAACTATCCACCACTCAAAAGGAAGGCATTATTACTTGCATTCCCAAGGGCGATAAACCTAGAGATAACATTAAAAACTGGAGACCAATCTCTCTCCTTAATGTCATATACAAAATTGGATCTTCCTGTATCGCTAACAGAATTAAAAGAGTACTACCATCATTAATTGATGATGATCAGACAGGTTTCATTTCCAACAGATACATGGGTGATAACGTTCGGTTGATTTATGACTTGATAAACTATTTGAATACAAAAAATAAGCCTGGATTGTTGCTATGCCTCGACTTTGAGAAAGCGTTTGATTCTCTTGACTGGCGGTTCATGTTTAGGGCTCTTCGAGCATTCGGTTTTGGAAAAGACCTTTGTAGATGGATAGATACTTTTTATAAAAACATAAAATCAACGGTAATAGTGAATGGACAGACAACCCAATGGTTTACAGTAGAGCGTGGGTGCCGACAGGGCGACCCGATATCACCATACATATTCATTTTGTGTGTTGAAATTTTAGCAATCATGATTCGAGAAGATAGTGATATCAAGGGAATCTGGATAAACAAAGTAGAACACAAAATATCTCAATTCGCAGATGACACACAACTAATGAACAATGGGGAGAAAAAATCATTTGAAAAATCAATAGATGCAATTAATAAATTTGGAAAAGTATCTGGCCTGTTTTTGAATGCGGACAAAACACAGGCCATATGGTTAGGTAGCCAAAAATATTCAAGAGCAAAATATATGCCGCATTTGAAAATGGTATGGAATCCAACTATGTTTAAGATCCTTGGCATATGGTTTACCCAGGATTTAAAAGAGTGTGCAACAATAAATTACAACAAAAATTTTGATGAAGTTAAAAAACTGTTTAAAATTTGGTCACTTAGGACTATTACTCCGCTAGGAAGAGTTGCTATACTGAAGTCACTGATTCTGTCAAAACTGATCCATTTGTGGATTTTGCTGCCTGACCCCCCTGATAACTTTGTGAAAGATCTTCAAAAAATATGTTTTCAATTTGTTTGGAATGGAAAACAAGACAGAACTGCCAGAAAGACGACAATAAAAGATGTAAAAAGTGGAGGTCTAAATATTCCAGATATTAAAACGTATATTCTAGCTCTAAAACTCACATGGATAATAAAGTTAAAGATATCAAACCATAAATGGAGAAATATTCCGATGGAGTTGTATCCATTTCTTCATCAATTAGAGTGCTACGGCCCCTGCTTTTTCAACCAAACTGTCAAAAATAATTCCTTCTGGGCAGACGTCTTCAAAGCTTATGGAATTTTCTGTAGTAAAGTGAAACCAAACTCGACATCTCAACTTCTTTCTGAACCTGTTTTCTATAACAAGAATATGATGATCGGAAACAAGATGATCAAATACACACAGTGGGTTGACAATGGAGTGTACTGTATCGCTCATTTTATAAAAGAAAGTGGGCGGTTTTGCACTCTTGCAGAATTTAATACAAAGTCTGGCATGACGGTTGATTTCTTGACTTTTAATAGTTGCACCAGTTCAATAAAACAGTATATCAAGAAGTCTACGATACTTATTAGTAATAATATGGCAGATGAGGTAAATATCTCGCTGAGTACAATCTACTCTGCACCAAAGGGTGCAAGGCTCTATTACAACATTCTTGTAAACGACAACTGTATGCCAAATTGTTGCCTGAAATGGAGTGAAAAACTGAAGTCAAATATTTCTTGGAATACAGTTTTCATAAAAGTACAAAAAATTAAAGATGTAAAACTTAAATGGTTACAAATACGCATTATACATAGAATAATAGCTACTAATATAGTATTAAACAAAATGGGAGTCACTGCTAACACTCAGTGTGGCTTCTGCAATGACAAAAAAGATAGCATTGAACATATGTTTTGGAAATGTGCTTATATCAGACGTTTTTGGACTTCGCTGGAAACAATATTGAAAGAAAAATGTGAGACAGCGTTAAATGTAAAATTTACACAAAATCTTGTATTGTTTGGAACAGAAATAGACATCAAAACTGACACTGTCTTTGACTTAGTGATACTTCAAGCTAAGCAATTTATATACAAATGCAAACTCGACAAGTGCTTGCCAACTCTCTCCTGCTTCCTTCAACAACTGATGCTGAAACACAAAATAGATGAATACAATGCAAAGATCAGCGGCGAACTGCCCACCTTTATCGCGAACTGGCTCTGTTACAAGCCTATTTTGAAAACAGAAAACGGATAACCTCAGGGCATGTGTACTTATTTTAGATTTAGAATATATGCACATATGTTACAGGCAGTCAATCACGCTTTGTGCAAGGCAACTATCTGTCTATGAAGTACTTTGTCCAACTCTTTGTCTGTATGGATGTATCTTTTTTGTCTATTATGTATGTATAACATGAGCATGTATATTTGTATATGTGTGTTATCCACTGTCGGAACGGGTGCACTGATATGTTGTATTATTGTGTTATATTTGTTATACTGAATTAAAAAAAAAAATTAAAAAAAAATGGAGGAAGAGGAGAAGACTGGAGCAGAGAGAAGTGATATTTTTGAAGACAAATATCTGGAAAAAAACAACGCTACGCAAGGCAAGACAACAGAACAAGAAGAAACAAAGAAGACAAAGAGAAGCGAAGAGTGAAGACTCCCAAACGAGTAAAGAAAGGCAGGAAAAAATAAGACTGCACAAATCACGAAAGGTAAAACACAAGAACAGGGACGAAAGAGATTAAACAAAAGACAAACAGAGGAGTCAAGTTTTATTAGAAAGCAATAAAGAAGTACCTTTGGTGGAGTTTATGTACCTTGTGTTTACACGCATGACAGGTGAGAGTTACCGTAGGCGACTCGGATCTTTGTTGTTGTGCTTGTGTGACGTCTTTCAAGCGCTAATTAATCCCATTTTGTGTTGATTTATTAGAAGACGACAAGCAAAATAAAGGAAAGCAAGATCGAAAATAAAGACTATAAGAAAAAAGACCAGACACAAAACACTCACCTTGCGTAGGTCCTTGTGTTGCATTAGTGAATTCTGAAGGAAGAGAGAGAAGAACTTTATAAGCAATCGGATAATACCATCTATGCACTGTCATTATTCCTATGGTTGCCTCAGAGACGACTGAACAACGGCAAAGTTGAAAGAGATGTCGAGCAAGAGAGGCCAAGACAAACGAAGACGATGAGAAGGTTTGGAGGATACAATCTTCTTGATAGGCATTTGGTGCTGAAAACTGTTCCCACTATTTTTCCAAATAAAGTGCTTGTCAGATGAAATGTGCGCAGATCAAAGAATAAGTATTAAGAATTATTTTTAGGACATTCATATTTTTCTGTGTTGTTGAAATCTCAGATTTTTTGGTCTTCGCAATGATTAAAAAAATGAAACAAGGATGACAAGGACGAGAGCTATAGGACAGTTATGGCGTTCTTAAACAAGATCAAAGACTTAAACGGTTAAAGAGAAGATTAATTACTAAAACATCAGCGTTCTCCTTTCCCGTTTATGTGTTTAGACCTCGCATTGATAACCAATACAAAGATTATACAATTCAGTCTGCATGGGGCGCTAACCCACTGAAAATGAAACTTAACTATAAAAAAAAAAATATATACTGTACAAATGCTCCGGGTCGTTTTATGCACATCACTGCATAAGTCATTCGGTAACGACATTTCTAAAGAAACGTTTAATGGCATAGATATAAGTGTTACTTTAAAAGAAAACAGTTTACTCAACAAAATACTTCGGTAACATTGTCCCCGCGCAAGATTCTAATCTATCAGTATTCTGATGGTTTTCTGTTCGCTTGTTGCTCTCTGTCTGTCTGTCTGTCTGTCTGTCTCTGTCTCTCTGTCTCTGTCTCTGTCTCTGTCTCTGTCTCTCTCTGTCTCTCTCTGTCTCTCTGTCTCTCTCTCTCTGTCTCTCTCTGTCTCTCTGTCTCTCTGTCTCTCTGTCTCTCTCTCTCTCTCTCTCTCTCTCTCTCTCTCTCTCTCTCTCTCTCTCTCTCTCTGCTACTTTTGCTTTTATTTCGTCCTGTCTTGCCGTTTAATTGTCTTCTGCGTATACACACAGAGTTAATGTAGCTCTTTTTGAAATACTTCCCGCTTCCGCTTTGAAAACTACCAGCTGTAAAAGTGCTTTGATCTGAACTGACATACTTCTGCATTCAAGCGAATATATTTAATCTCGTGCATATGCATGTTTGTTAATATTCTCATAAATATGCATTGAAGTTACTATAAAAAAGGGTGAAAATACGAAAGGAGAGCTTGAATCTTACCTTTGTACAAGTATTGGGCGCAGTAGGGAGGTGTCCAGGGTTCTTGCAAAGAACATGAAATCAAGGGTTTATATATATATATAACTATATTTGTTTGTGTCCGTTTGTTTGCTTGGCTTTCGCTTTTGCTTTGCCAATATGTTGTGTTTGCTTGCCTGGATCTTCTTTCTTGAACTTAAGAGTAACCAAAGTGTTTTTGTAACAACAATGCATTTTCGTCGTCATCAACATCACCAACACCACCATCATCCTCGTTATTTATCATCATCTTCATCAGTCGCGAGGAAAGTGAAGAGAATTTGCAAAACGCCTCTTTCTGTGTTTTGCAGTGTTTGTTACAGATTTCTTGATTTTTATTTACAGTATTGAAAATGTAACCATCTTAATCATGGTGGCGTTGTCGTCGTTTTATCCATGCATGTGCGGACGTGTTCCTGTCGTGAGGTGGAGGGTCTGTCTGTCTGTCTGCAGTATCTGTGTGTCTGTCTGTCTGCACCATATGTGTGGACAGCGAGCGCAGAGTCACCGACCATCACAGACTTTGCAGAAGCCAGCGCAGTTCTGAAGACGCCAGAGTGTGTAGGCGGTGTTGGTGCACAGGTCATCGGGTTCCCGACTGCAGTAGTCCACTTTGTCCTCACACACACGTGGCGGTGGCGTCCCTGTAACATACACACACAGGTCACTCGGGAATTGCAGTAACACCTATATACACAGGTCATTTTGGGACTGCAGCAACAGCTATACACAGGTCACTAGGGGATTGCAGTAACAGATATACATAGGTCACTCGGAGACTGCAGTAACATCTATAAACAGGTCACTCAGGGACTGCAGTAACATCTATACACAGGTCACTCGGGGACTGCAGTAACATCAACACACAGGTCACTCAGGGACTGCAGTAACACCTATACACAGGTCACTCGTAGACTGCAATAAGATCTATAAACAGGTTATTCGGGGACCGCAGTAACATCTATATACAGGTCACACGGGGACTGCACCAACATCAACACACAGGTCACTCGGGTACTAGCGTAACATCTACACACAGGTCATTTGGGGACCTCAGTAACATCAACACACAGGTCAGTTGGGGTAACTCAGTAACATCAACACACAGGTCACTCGGAGACTGCAGTAACAGCTACACACAGGTCACTCGGGAATTGCAGTAACATCTATACACTGCAGTAAGATATATACCAGGTCGCTCAGGGACTATAGTAACATCTACACACAGGTCTCTCGGAGACTGCAGTAAGATCTATAAACAGGTCATTCGGGGACTGCAGTGACATCAACACACAGGTCACTCGGAAACAGCAGTAACACACACACACACACACACACACACACACACACACACACACACACACACACACACACACACACACACACACACACACACACACACACACACACACATTTACGCACACAGGTCACTCGGGGACTGCTGTAACATCTGTGCATTGCAGTAAGCTATATACACTAGTCATTCAGGGCCTGCTATAACATTTATACACAGGTCACTCGGGGACTGCAGTAACATCTGTGCACTGCAGTAAGATATATACACCGGTCACTCAGGGTCTGCAGTAACATCTATACACAAGTCACTCAGGGACTGCAGTAACATCTATACACAGGTCACTCGGAGACTGCAGTAACATCTATACACAGGTCACTCAGGGACTGCAGTAACATCTATACACAGGTCACTCGGAGACTGCAGTAACATCTATACACAGGTCACTAAGAGACTGTAGTAACATCTATACACAGGTCACTCAGGGACTGCAGTAACATCTATACACAGGTCACTCGGAGACTGCAGTAACATCTATACACAGGTCGCTCAGGGACTGCAGTAACATCTATACACAGGTCACTCGATAACTGCAGTAACATCTATACACAGGTCACTCAGGGACTGCAGTAACATCTATACACAGGTCATTCTGGTATTAGTTAGTAACATGTCTACACGGGTCTTTCAGGGATTGTAGTAACATAATTATTTACACAGGTCCTTCGGGGAGTGCAATGACATAGCTACACAAGTTATTCAGGACTGTCGTCAGTAATAGGCCTTGTCTACACAGCTAGGTCATTCGGGGGCTGATGTCAGCAATATATCTACACAGGTCATTTTTCGGGGTTGCTTTCTGTAATAGAGCTAACAGGTTTCCAAAACCCCAGCCCCGCTCCGTCGCACATGTGCACAAACTACACACACGCATGCATGCATGCACGCGCACTCACAAATATACATGCATATACACCCACGCACCCCCCCCCCACCCCACCCCCCCCCACCCCCACACACACACACACACACTTGCACACAAATGCAAGCGGGCACAGACAGGCAGGCTGGCACCACTGACCACAGAAGCCACAGTAGCTGGCACAGTGGCTGCGCGCCCAGCTCTCGTAGATCCCACAGCAGTTCTCCAGGGGGTAGTTGGTACAGTTGCTCAGCACGTCCCCGCAGTTTGGAGGCACCAGAGTGCTAGCTGCACACAGACATTACTTCACAGCGTACTGGCCACAGTACAATACAGCATAATTCAACACACAGCACAACGCAGCACGACACAACACAACACAGTGCAACATAACATAGCAAAACACAAAACAATTACACAACACAGCACAGCACCGCATAGCACAACAGAGCACGGTACAACACAACCCAGTGCAGCACAGCACAACACAGCACAGCACAGAACAACACAACGCAGTGCAAGAAAACAAAACACTACACAACACAGCACAACACATCACATCACAAAACAGCGCAGCACAACACAGCACAACACAACGCAGTGCAACAAAACACACTACACAACACAGCGCAGCACAACACATCACAACACAGCGCAGCAAAACACAGCACAGCACAGCACAACGCAACGCAGCACAGCACAGCACAGCTCAGCACAGCACAACACAACACAACACAACAAAACACACTACACAACACAGCACAACACAACACATCAAAACACAGCGCAGCAAAACACAGCACAGCACAGCACAGCACAACACAACGCAGTGCAACAAAACACACTACACAACACGGCGCAGCACAGCACATCACAACACAGCGCAGCAAAAAAACAAAAAAAAAACAAAAAAAAACAGCACAGCACAACACAACACAGCACCGCAAAAAAGAAGAAGCACAGCGCAGTGCAACAGAACACCACAATACAGCACAGCACAACACAATACAACGTAGTGTAACACAACACTACAACATCGCGTACGTAGCACAACATAGTACAACAACGCAATGCAACACTGGCAACACAGCGCAGCACAGCACAATTACACAACACAATACAACACAAGAAAAGCCCGAACGTTTCTGGCAATTTAGCCCAGTAAAATTGCCGGATCCGATTCGCATCGGATCCGGATAAGCTCGGAAGCACTGGCCAGAAGAGGGCCGGATGATTCTTGCACGTCATGGCAGCTTGCTTCCGGGCCGGATCCGTTTGGCCAAAACCTGACAGTCAGCCAGAAGCAAATCGGATCCGGGATGGTTTTGCACAAGATGATGCGGGCCGTCCGTGGAAGAACGCATCCGAGTCTGAAAGTGGGAAATTGGTGACATTCTGCCAGAAACTAGGCCCGATGATTCTTGCACACCGGCTTGCTTCCGGACCCGATGAGTTTGGCTAAAACCTGACAAGGCCATCCAGATCAGATCCGGATCGGTTTTGCACAATAAGGTCTGAGCCTTCTTTGGAGAAAAACAAAAAACAAAAAAACGGAACCGAATCGGAATAGGGAAATCAGATCCGGCATATACAATCCGGCCCGATTCGGGCTCCACGCTGGCAGTAATGGCCATAACTGGCCGTGCCCAAAACGCTTCCGATTCGGATCCGGCATGTTTACTGGGAACGAACTACGCGTGCGGTCCCAGAGGTCAGTTCTCAGTGACCGACGCAAGTAAGTCACATCCTTCCCTGATGCCGGAAACTGAGACTTGGAGTGTGATTCCCAGTGCCGTGCAGTGCAGCGACAGGAACGTGTGCTGTCTGTGCTGTCAACTCTGTGGCAGGAATTACGACCAAAAACACAAACAAAAAGGCCTACAGCGCGTCGTTACCGTGGTCGGTGGCAGCAAAGGAAATTAGCCACGTGCGTTCATTGCTGCTGGGGCACGCGCCCGCATAACTAACGCTTGACGTCGTCATAATAATTTATTTCATATAGCGCCTCAACAACGATCATATACCGTTATAATTATATGCTGTACAGATCAACAAATGTAATAAAACACACATCAATATGTTACTTAAATTAGCCTAAAACAACAATAAAGATAAATTCTCTCTCTCTCTCTCTCTCTCTCTCTCTCTCTCTCTCTCTCTCTCTCTCTCTCTCTCTCTCTCTCACACACACACACACACACACACACACACACACACACACACACACACATACACACACACACACACACACACACACACACACACACACACACACACACACACACACACACACACACACATACGCACACACAATACACGCGCACATCCACGTGTTCACCCGTAGCTTTATTTTATTTTAATGTCTGAATCCTGTGTTTGAACAGTGAAAGAGGTAAAAGCAACTCACTCAAACTCTCGCCGGTGGTAGTTTCAAGAGAAGTCTGACTCTGAGCTCCGACCTGAGTGGCATCGGTTGATCCGCTGTCTGTAACAGTAGCCAATAAACACAAGTCACTGAACGCACACACATACACGCACGCATGCAAGTGCACACACACACACACACACACACACACACACACACACACACACACACACACACACACACACACACACACACACACACACACACACACACACACTTTAGGACTTAGATGTGAAAACAATAACAGCTCTCGTGTGAAACAAAGGGATTAATACTTTAGTTTAGGTGACGATTTCGTCTCACAGTGTGACATAACATCGTGAGAACGGCTCTGGTTTTGAACCCCACCTGTGCAGAAGCCACAGAACTTGGCGCAGTAGTCGGACATGAAGTTGCTGTAGTGGGTACAGGCGCCCCTCCCGTACTCGGCACAGTGGCTGACGGCATCCTGACACACGCTGCCCGCCGCTGTGGTAGAGCCCACAGTAGTTCCACCTCCTGATCCACTTGTGCTCGTTTCACTTTCTGATGTCGTCGGCGTAGCTGTTGTAGATGGTGACTCTGAACCTGAAATTACGCGGTTAGACTTGAGCGACAACACGAGTTATTCTGTTAACCAGTTCAGATTTACTCTCTCTCTCTCTCTCTCTCTCTCTCTCTCTCTCTCTCTCTCTCTCTCTCTCTCTCTCTCTCTCTCTGTCTGTCTGTCTGTCTGTCTGTCTGTCTGTCTGTCTGTCTGTCTGTCTGTCTGTCTGTCTGTCTGTCTGTCTGTCCCCCCTCCCCCCGTCTGTCTGTCTCTGTCTCTCTGTCTCTCCCCCATCTCTCTCTCTCCCCCCATCTCTCTCTCTCCCTCTCTCTCTCTTCTTTTCTTTTCTTTTAAGCACTTGCATAACTTGATGAAACAATTGGTCGTAGCTTGCGGTTTGTACTGTTTGTTGTTGTTGTTGTTTGTTTTGTTTAAATTTTGCTTCCAGTTCCGAATTTTCACCCGTAGGCCTGTGATACTTGGCTGACACCTAGCACGTCGTAAGGGGTGGTTTTATGTCCCACGTCTCAACGTCTTGTCCGTGTATTATGGAACACTACTGAAGGGGAGGGGGGAGGGAGAGATGCGGGGGGGATGGGGAGCGGGGGGGGGGGGGGAGGGGAACGACAAAACAACAACAACAAAACAAGTGTGGCAATGTCTACATTTAACTCCGTCAGTTCCATGTCTTCAAATGTTATTCACAGGCATACAGGAATGAATTGATTTCGGACATTTGGTCGTGTCAAAACGGTTTTCGTTTGTAATTCATTCCGTTTATGTTTATACTCACACACACACACACACACACACACACACACACACACACACACACACACACACACACACACACACACACACACACACACGCGCGCGCGCGCGCGCGCGAGCGCGCGCGCGCGCGCATGTACCCACATACCCACACACATGCACGCATATACCTACCCCCTCTCCACCCCCAGCCCCACACAGACACACGCACGCACGCACACATACACATTGTATGAAGGGTATACAAAACTAATGGGGCTAAACATGGGTATTTCATGCGTGTTCAGTCTAGCGAAAAATATAATCGGACAGCAGAGAAGTTTGTTAATTCTCTGTCAACCATCGTCATCAGTACTTTACCGACAAACACATACATAATACCAGTAACACCAACCTGTAGGCACGCTGATGTTGTTCAGCTTGTAGTAAAATCCGTAATCTGAGGGAGAAGAGGAAAATGATGATTAATTCACAGTTCATTTCATTCACGCACCGTGTCTCGATGCAAGGTCGCTGCCATACTTAGCATTGGTTGATTAGGTTTCTCGGTTTGGTACTGACTTGTTTTATACTTCCTCGCTCGACTATTTTCACGTAAACAGCCTGCCACTCATAAAATCAGAAGACTCACCAATACCGTTATTCAAGAAAATTCTATATCCTATGTCAGCGGCCAGGAACTTGTGAATATTGCCATCACTGGAACTTGTGGAATATTGCCATCACTGGAACTGGTGAATATTGCCATCATCGGAACTTGTGAATATTGCCATCATTGAATTTGTGAATGTTGCCCTCATTGGAACTTGTGAATATTGCCATCATCGGAACTTGTGAATATTGCCATCATTGGAATTTGTAAATATTGCCATCACTGGAACAGGTGAATATTGCCATCACTGGAATTCACTGTCACAAGGAAACGTTTACTTAAAACTGTTTTGCTTTGTGATGAATGTCTCCAAAAAGGTCACAGTCTAAATTGCAAGTGTTCCATAAAGATCAACACAGTACAGCAACAGGACAACGACTGTCTGTCTGTCTGTATAATTAACGTGTCGCCGAGGAAAAGAATGCTCCGCCTACTAAAGTGAGGTCCGACAAAAAGTGAGACGGCGCCCAAATCTTTGAAAGATTTACCGGAACTCTCTCTCTCTCTCTCTCTCTCCTCTCTCTCTCTCTCTCTCTCTCTTCTCTCTCTCTCTCTCTCTCTCTCTCCCACCTCTCTCTCTCTCTCTCCCCTCTCTCTCTCTCTCTCTCTCTCTCTCCCCTCTCTCTCTCTCCCCTCTCTCTCTCTCTCTCTCCCCCCCTCTCTCTCTCTCTCTCTCTCTCTCTCATGTACGATCAGCCCGACACCTTGGTGAGCGAGAGTTCACCGAAAGGAATGATTCTAAAATGTCGGATAAAACTGGCGGTCAAAAAAACATTCGCCGCAGTGAAATAACGATTTTGAACTAGTCGCCTGGGCACAGTAGTATACTGACCTACACACAGTCCGCAGTGTTTCCTGCAGTTTAGCGTTGCCCATATGCGGTAACTTTCCAAGACACAAGACTGTTCGCCATACTCTTCACAGTTGGGCAACACGTCTTCACACGGCTCGAGTGGACAAGCTGAAATACACACGTGCATCAAAACACCCTAAACACAATGCTAGTACAAGATGGAGCGCCATGCGTAATCTGTTTTTGTTACTGTTACAACCATTTTATGCGATGGCTTTCAAGAGTTTTCTCCGAGTACTCCAATTTGCTTCCCCCCTCCCCCAACACACACATACCTGTTTGGGATAAAGGTCCATTCACTAGCTGTACTTTCAAAATGTCATTGTAAGCAGTAGGGTAGCTTTTGCCTCTCTGAAGGAGATGGGATATTTTGGATGTTCTAGTCTGCTTCCTGCCTTTGCCAAGGTGTCTGCATGCTGATTTCCCCAGATGCCTCGGTGAGCAGGGGATCCACTGCAGTGTAACTTGCATGGTGCGTGTCAGCTCGGTTAATAAGTGCATGGTCTTTCTGGTCAGACTGTCAACAGGCCCCTGCAAGCTTTCTGACATGGGCTGACAGGTCTGTAAGGAAGACTATGTGAGACGATGGATTCTCTCTGTCTCGTCTCTGTCTCTGTCTCTGTCGTCTCTGTCTCCTCGTCTCTCTCTCTCTCTCTCTCTCTCTCTCTCTCTCTCTCTCTCTCTCTCTCTCTCTCTCTCTCTCCCATGATGGCACATATCGAACACTGCCCATGCCAGACAGGATCTCAGTCCCCAGGGCATGTCTACAGTTCTGCCCATCTTCGGAGAAGCAAGAATGCAGCCGTAGCCTCATGGAGCAACGCTACAAGAAACGGCTGTGGGGCAACACGGAGGACCCTTTGAAGACCAAAACCCTCATCCAGACCACCGATTGAACATTTTAGGCGGAACTATGCTAGAAGTAAAACGCGAAGAAGTAGTTGGAAATCAGTATTGCACGCTGAGTGTCGCCATTTGGCAGCAGGCTTCAGTTAGCTTCCTGCCCTGCGGCGCTTTGGTCTCCTTCAGAAAAGAAGATATAGAAAATATTCACTCTTAAACTTATTGTTATTATCGAAGCTACTCATCGGCACATCCCGCAGAAGGCCTGGCATCTGACGGACGCCCAGGCGTAGTAAGGTTCTTGACACAGACTCCAGTTTGTGGCTGATGCACTCCTGCCAACCCAGCTGATTCACGCAGCACGCTGTAACAACACCTCGCGTCACGTCACACCACGTCACGCATGTCACACCACGTCACGTCATGTCACGTCACGTCATATTGCGTCGGACCATGGGGGTGACTATGACGATGTCAGGTCAAGCCGGGTTTTTTTCCACAGACGTTTTGTATGCGCTTCAGACAAACTGTACAAACCGACATAGGCTACTAGCAGTCAAGACGACAACAACAAAATTACATGACCGCGGTGTTCAGTAGAATTATGGACACGAGTAACAGTGGGTTTCGCTCTGAGCTCAAAGCCCTGCCCTCTTTCCTCACAAACTTTCCATCTGACCATCTTTATACTGAGTGAGGTTCGGATTTGAAGCTGGCAAGCACGATGACTTTAATCTGATTCAGCATTTAAATGGTTACAATCTGCCTTGTTTAATTGCAGCTAATATCTTTTGTCATCAGTGAACGTGCGCCATTAGCTGACTTACCTTAAAAATTTGGTTCGGACTCAACCAATCTTTCGCTCGGTTGCTATGGTCCCTAAGATTGGCTGAGGACCCAGGTGACTGCTATCCCGAAAAAACTCAATTTATACAACGGTAACGAACACACAAAATAGTCTTTAAATTAAGAGGGAGAGACAGACAGACAGACAGACAGACAGACAGACAGACAGACAGACAGACAGACAGACAGACAGACAGACAGACAGACAGACAGACAGACAGAGACAGCATTAACGAAGACATCTGACGATTCTGAAAACAACATCATCCTACGTTCTTCCGTAGTGTTCGTGGTGAAATCCGTGGCTGGTGTTGTAGCATGGCTGGTTGTGGATGGCGTGACTGATTCCGAAACTTGTCCGCTGTCACTAGTCGCTGTTGACGTGGTCTCTAGCGGACCTGGTGACGTTCAAAAAAGAAGCAGAAGAAAAGGAAGGCATGAACCACGCAGTCGTGTGAGCCGGTTTGGCCTAGTGGTAAGGCGTTATAGGCTGGTAAGCAGAACCTCGGTTCGATTCCGCTTCGGCTCTTCTCTCTCTGCAAAAGTTCTGACTGTGGACACTATCGGGTGATTTTGTTCCTCACAATTAATGATACTGAAAACGGCATACATGAAAACGGCTCTCATTAATTGTTGCCCCATCTTTTATTAATGCAGGAGTCATTTTGTTGGCGACCAGTGTAGCGTCAGGTCTAATCTCCCTCTTTCCCCACCTCCTGGGACCCC
>OY757542.1:10969775-10974775 GCA_963584105.1 Alviniconcha strummeri
CAAGTATTCTTTGTATGCACTGACCACTGGAATTGTGTTTGAGTACGACTTGAAAATGGGTGAAGGACTGGTTCCCGTCTGATCTGAAATATGACACGGATCATTTAAACAAGACTAGTGACTGTGTGAAAAGATGGCCAGAGGTAGACCCTCTTAGGTATGCAGATAATAATAATAATAGATAACTTTTGTATAGCGCTATTCTCTGAGGTACACAAACTCACTGCGCTTTACAACACTCTCCAACATTTTCTAAATAAAAACAAAATAAACAAAAGTAATAATGTTCATGAAAGTAAAACATAAAAGAACTAACAATGCATATATATGCACTAAAAAAAATAAAGTACGTGTGCCGTATGAGAAGCGGCAGTATATAATACGAAGAAAAAATTAAATCATTATGACATCAGACCACATTAATAGGATGAAACGACACATCGAATTCTGCTGTCGGATCATACAACAACACGGTGTGTAACCAGCCCGCTCTACACGACATTGTCACTGAGCTGATAGCACGTGCCGAAGTTGCAACTCAGAAACACACTACAACAGTAAAAATCCGTGGACACTCGGTGAACCATAAACTGTTTGATTAGTGGCAAGTGTGGCAATATCTGTAACAGACTGACCATATCGCGATCAGACTTTCAAAATAACATGGCGGTATCCATGATATTCAAAATGTGTACATGTGTACTTCGTTTGGTGCTTGTGACGATCCCATCCCACCAACCACCCGGCTCAATGGGCTTAAAGCCTGGGAGTAATAATTAAACCATCTGATTGTGAAGCTCTCTCTCTCTCTCTTTCATGCATAAACTTTCACCCACTCATCCATGCCTATATGTATATAAATGATGCCTGTAATTTTATATTTACTCACCAGTAGCTTAGCAAGGACTAGTTCTTAGACAGGTTTTTGACTAAACCTAAACTACAATCCTTGTAAAATAAAGTTTTCGAGTTCGAGTTCTCTCAGTTTCTCGCCCTCTCTCTCTCTCTCTCTCTCTCTCTCTCTCTCTCTCTCTCTCTCTCTCTCTCTCTCTCTCTCTCTCTTGCCTTCTATCGTCCCGAGGTGACCACGTCCGGTTGATGGGACGTTAAAACACAAAACCTAACTTCTTCACACACACACACACACACACACACACACACACACACACACACACACACACACACACACACACACTACACGCTCACATCCACGTGTTACATTGTAAGGCATAGAACCCTGCTGCATTGCATACACTGCAAAATATGGCACTATATTGTAAGGCACAGCACCATGTTGCATTGTATGCATCGTAAAGTGTGGCACTATAATTACTGAGCTGCATAGTACCATGTTGCATTGTGGGGTCGTTTTTTGATTTTGTTTTGTTGTTGTTTTGTTTTAGTACTTCATTGTCCCTTACAGGAAATTCGCGTCACCTAACCTGGATAAAGCATGTTAGCTGCAACAGCAGCACGTATAGCCATTCCTGCCAGCGAGTGCAGTATTTTCGTGTGTCCAAACAATGCATGGTGTTGCACAAAGCATGGTATTGCAGTCAACTGCATTTGCATGGTGTTGCACAAAGCATGGTATTGCAGTCAACTGCATTTGCATGATGTTGCACAAAGCGTGGTATTGCAGTGAACTGCATTTGCATGGTGTTGCACAAAGCATGGTATTGCTGTGTACTGCATTTTCATGGTGTTGCACAAAGCATGGTATTGCAGTGTAGTGCATTTGGATGGTGTTGCACAAAGCTTGGTCTTGCAATGTACTGCATTTGTATGCTGTTGACCAAAGCATGGTATTGTAGTGTATTGCATTACGTGGTGCCAGAGCGGAACGTTAAAAGGTCCTGTCTGCATGGAGTTGCACAAAGCATGATATTGCATGCAGTGTACAGCATTTGCATGCTGTTGACCAACGTATGGTATTGCAGTGTATTGCATTGCATGGTGCATTGCATTGAACGGTGCTTCACAAAGCATGGTATTGCAGTGTACTGTATGGCATTGCATGGTGTAAACCAGAGCACGGTAATGCAGTGTACTGCAATGCATTGCATGGTGTTGACCAAAGCATGGCATTGCAGTGTGCTGCATTTGCATCGCATGTTGTTGACCAAAGCATGGCAGTGCATTGTGCTGCATTGTGCTGTGTGGTAGTAAGTCTGCACTCACAGCGAGGAGTGATGACTGGGTGGGAGGCGAAGACAGGGCCGATGTAGTTGTGCGCAAAGCCGCCGGGGTGGCCCGTGAAGACGTAGTCAATGTCCGGGGTGTCTGACTGGTACAGCACCCTCCCGCCCACCACCAGCACCTCACCCCCTCGTCTGCTGTGTCGTCAGTGTCACCAACACCACCACCAGCGCCAGCGCCTGCAGATGGACGTGAGATGGAGACGTCTTATTTAGAGCCTAGTTTACAAAGGTTTCTTGAGACATTTGTATATTCGCTTAATCTACTTCTATTACATTCGTATCTATTATGAGGACATCATCATCATCACCATCAACATCATCATCGTCATCATTTATTTTGCTATTTTCTGTCCCTTTGTGGTAATCTTTTTTCATTTATTATTTTTTTTTATTTTTTTTGTCCTTCAATGCTTCAGTTTAGTCAGAACGCTAGTGAAGGTTGATTTTACAAAGAGACACGAAATGTTAACACATTTAAAAAAGATCACGATTCACGAATCTCTCTCTCTCTCTCTCTCTCTCTCTCTCTCTCTCTCTCTCTCTCTCTCTCTCTCTCTCTCTCTCTCTCTCTCTCTCTCTCACACACACACACACACACACACACACACACACACACAAACCTCCCTTTGTAATCCTCTTGTAAAATGACATGAAGGAAATAATCCACAGGAGATGACCACACATTCATTAAAAAAAAAAAAAAAAAGCAAGATCCTTTTTCTCCTATAATACGTTTACACATCGTAAGATCCTATGATCAACCAAAAATGTCATCAAACGAACAAATAAAATCGCTCACCGTGCTTTTTGCAACTGACATGACTGGTAGATCTGTGCGGGTCAACGCGGGTCAACGGGTGTCCAGTTGAAACAAGGCCGCTACTGTGAGCCGAAGTCACCAGTGCCAAGAGATGCTGCAGCTTTCACTAACCCGGCTTAGAGAGGCCGCTGTCTGGAACTCTACAGCCAAGTGCTGATCGAGCTTGCAGGTGAGCAGGAATCCGAAGGGAGGAGGACCATGCAGCTGCGTGGACGTTTGGGCTTTGCTGCATGGTCATCTGCTGCGGAGCTTATAAGGAAAGGGAAGGGGCCGGGGGGCGGTGGGGGGGGGGGGGTCAAGGGGGTGCGGTCAGCACACGTCCCTTCACCCCCAACTCCTGCCTGACCGTTCTATCACTGGCTTTGCTTGATGTCAGCACACTGTCACCGTGACAGCAAAACAACAACACTGTCGTGTTTTGACACTATCCCCCCTCCCCCCCCATCCCCTTCCCCCTCCCTCCCCCCCCCCCACCCCCCCCCACACACACCTTCCGCACCTCCTTCCTTGGTACTCGGCATGCGTACGCGCGCGTATTTGTGTGCATATAAGCACTTTTAGTTGCTCAAATAATTACAAAATCGGCAAACAAAGGGAGTTAATTAGAGCTCGAAAGACCTCACACGACATCGTATGCAGCACCAAAGACCTGAATGGCCTACAGTAACTCTCACTTGGCATGCCAATAAATACAAGGTACGTAAATTCCACCAGAGGTGCATTCTCACAGTGCAAGACATCCGAACAAATATGTAAGGCATCTGTCTTACATATCACATTATACATAAGACATCGCTCAGATGTAAGACATCCGAACAAAAGTGTATTTAACAACAAATAAATCTGTTTATGCGTATACTTCAGTTTCGTCAGACTCTTGTTCTTGAATCAGAGGATAAAGAGGCGCACGTGCGTGCACTTGCACATGCACGCATGCACGCGCATGCACACACACGCACACGCTAAAATATTAATATCATCTTTATTACAGTTTCCTTTTGTGTTCGCCTTGTTGTTGATCAAATTGATGTTTGTGACGTCATTTATGTATGATTGGGGCCGTACTTCTATAAGTAATTTTGTTTGTTGCACGGCCCAACTGTTCTGTTGTTAATGTATTGTTACATATGAAATAAATTTTGTTCAAACCAAACAGAGGATATTCAAATTCATCATACAAGGGAATGAATTAGCGGTCGAAAGACGTCACACACACACAAGAAAGCTCTGAGTCGCCTACGGTAATTCTCACCAGGTGTGCGAGTAAATACATAAACTCCATCAGAGGTACATCCTCAGAGGATATTCGGTCACATCACCCTCATTATGACGGAGTCCAGCAAGCGGAAGGAGTCCAGCAAGCGGAACAGCTGTCCACCTATCAATCACACAGTTACAGCAGTCAGACAAACAAAGGGCTTCCGATCGTCAGGGGTCTGTCGTTTGTCACACTTGACCTGTCACGGAACCTTTTTGCAGTGTTTCTGATTCTCTCTTCCATTCTTCATCGTCGGCTTTCCTAAATGTCGGATTCCGATTCCAATTCAAAGAACGAGAACTCGCTTACATTCTTTCCCTTTGACAACCTGTTAATCGCAGGCAAACACTCGTCAAAAGGTCTGCAGGTTACTCGTTCAGAACATGTTAACTGAACCGGGTAGGCAGAAGTTACGCAGGCAGATTGCATCGCCATTCAGTGCCTGCTTAAAATGCACCTCTTTAGACAAGCCCGTGGGCTGTCCTAGTACCATTGAATGTAAAAAAGGTATATGCTCGTGCTGTTTTCAAAAAACAATGATTAAGCGCCTTGAGTCTGTGCAGTTCAAAGCGTGAGTTGGAACACATGTGTTGATGATGATGATGATGAGTTGATGCTTAATGTCCTCAGATGTCATTTGACATATTAGGGACAAGTTGTGACCAATGCCGAAGCACGGTTCTATAAAAGCCACATACGTAAGGTGTATGCGTGTTTAGCT
>OY757542.1:10979775-10984775 GCA_963584105.1 Alviniconcha strummeri
CGGCAGACAGACAAGATACCCCCGCCATGTCCTTGTCCATCACTGAGACACGTGTGGCTTGATGTTCCAGCGGAAACTGTCATCGTTCACCCGCATCCTGTCCAGCGACAGCAGCCCCCTCCCCCGCCGCCCCCCATGCCCATGCAGCAGCAAGCCGGCGGCCTCAGCGACCCGGCCTACCCCCCGGGCTACGGCGCACCCACCGGCATGTCCAGCGGCCCCGTCGACCCCCTTCAAACAGGCCGCTTACTCCTAGACATCGGTTCGCTTCCCGTTTCTGTGAATGCTAGCTTCGTGACTGTGTTCCCAACAACGGTTACAACATTAAAGTTGCAGAGTACAGGAGTTACTTTGCGCTCCGGTGGTGGTCGGTCATTTTAAAAAAAGGGAGGGGGGGCAACAAGTTCCACGTCCCTAATAAACTGTCCTCCCCCCCCCCCCCCCCACCACGGGTCAACATTCCCCATCCCTAATAAACTGTCCTCCGCCCCACCTCCCCCCCGCCCCCCCCTCCACGGATCAAAAAGTTCCACGTCCCTAATAAACTGTCCCCCCCTCCCACCCCCACGGCTCAGCATTCCCCATCCCTAATAAACTGTCCTCCCCCCCCCCCCCCCCACCACGGGTCAACATTCCCCATCCCTAATAAACTGTCCTCCGCCCCACCTCCCCCCCGCCCCCCCCTCCACGGATCAAAAAGTTCCACGTCCCTAATAAACTGTCCCCCCCTCCCACCCCCCACGGCTCAGCATTCCCCATCCCTAATAAACTGTCCTCCCCCCCCCCCCCCCTTCCCCTCTCCCCACGGGTCAACATTCCCCGACCCTAATAAACTGTCCTCTGCCCCCCCCCCCTTTCCCCCCTTCCCCCCTCCCCACGGGTCGACATTTCCCGTCCCTAATAAACTGTCCTCCCCCTTCCCCCCCCCTCCCCCACTTCCCCACCTTCCCCCCTTCCCCCCTTCCCTCCTCCCCACGGGTCAACATTTCCCGTCCCTAATAAACTGTCCTCCCCCCCTTCCCCCCCTTTCCCCCCTCCTCACGGGTCAACATTTCCCGTCCCTAATAAACTGTCCTCCACCCCTTCCCCCCTTTTCCCCCCTCCTCACGGGTCAACATTTCCCGTCCCTAATAAAACTGTCCTCCCCCCCATGCCCCCCTTCCCCCCTCCCTACGGGTCAACATTTCCCGTCCCTAATAAACGGTTTACCTTTTTGTGTTCCTTTCTCTTCTAAAGTTGATGGACTCTGTCTTTGTGACTTTGCCCCTGCCTCACAGATAATTATGGGCCCAGCTAGGTCTGTCTGAATTTGACCACACAGTCAGACTTGTCACTGTGATTTGTGCGAGAATTCTAAGTAGCGAAAAACACTAGTGGTTACGAGTCCTCGCCCGCGTTTGTGGACCATGGTACGGGGAAGGGGGTGAATGGGGCGGGGAGGGGGGTAATGACTTGATCAGTAGCAAGGCATGCATGCTTTGCCACCACACACAAACAGTACACACACACACACACACACACACACACACACACACACACACACACACACACACACACACACACACACACACACACACACACACACACAACCGTACACATACACACACTACCACACACACACACACACACGCACACACACAAATAACCGTGCACATACACACACTACCACACGCACACATACACACACACACACACACACACACACACACACACACACACACACACACACACACACACACAAATAACCCTATACATACACACACACACACACACACACACACACACACACACACACACACACACACACACACACACACACACACACACACACACACACACACACACTCAAAACCCATTCACAGAAGGATCTATTGGGTATCTAGCCGCACCACGCGAGCACTGTTGGTCAGTGCTAACTAGGCCAGCCCGTTGTTAGGCTGGCTTGATATTCGTCGGTGGTAGCTAAAACAAACTGATCGATCGTGCAAGAGGCATAATAGTAGTACCCGAGTCCGACACTCGCGTGCCGCAGTGGTTTAGACATACAGGAAGGCTGTTCTGGCGTTGACAGTTTCCACTTTAAACCGAGACAAAGAAAAGGAGGAGGGGGAAAATGGGATGGGCTAACATTAACCAGTATTATATGCTGTGTGTGTGTGTGTGTGTGCGCGCGCGTGCGTGGGTGCGTGCGTGCGTGCGTGCGTGCGTGTGTGCGTGCGCGTGCATGCGTGTGTGTGTGTGTGTGTGTGTGTGTGTGTGTGTGTGTGTGTGTGTGTGTGTGTGTGTGTACGGTTATGTGTGTGTGTGGATGTACGATTATATATATACACACACACACACACACAAATATATATATATATGTGTGTGTGTTGTTGTTGTTGTTGTTAATTCGCAATGTCTTAAATAATCTATGTATACTGGACGTTTAATTATGTGTAGTTGTGTTTCCTGCTGCCAAATGACTTTCCACACGGGGATAATAAATGAGAATTAAATCACCAACCAAGCACAATCTAGATATCAACTGTTGTGGTTGTTTCGCTGGTTGGTTAGTTGGTTGGTTGATGTTAGCTTCATTACTCTCTCTCTCTCTCTCTCTCTCTCTCTCTCTCTCTCTCTCTCTCTCTCTCTCTCTCTCTCTCTCTCTCTCTCGTGTGTGTGTGTGTGTGTGTGTGTGTGTGTGTGTGTGTGTGTGTGTGTGTGTGTGTGTGTGTGTGTGTGTGTGTGTGTGTGTGTGTGTGTGTGTGTGTGTGTGTGTGTGCAATTTTGTTGTTGTTGTTTGTTTGTATTTGTTGTTGGTTTAGTTCATATAGTTCTTGTGAACTACATACTTCTTTAACTGCTCTTGCTTTGAGCTGGGAATTATCATTACTCTCTTGATCATTTCCTTGTGCCATTCCTTTAGCCGTGGAAACTGGCCAGAAACGAATATTGAAAGCTGAGTTAATTTTAGTCCAGCGTGAAAGTTTGCAGTTCAAAGCCGGAACGAATGTTTGACTTTACCCTAGCTGTAAGTCATTATTGGGATAACTGTGTGAGGTCGGGTGGAATAAGGTCAGACTGTCCAAACCTTCTAGATCTAGGTATTTAGTAATGGAGGGTCCTTTGTGAGCACACTGCGTCATTGCCTGCCTGACACGTCATACGATTCGACTGAATGTTGGCATTGATTTGATTCCTTAGTGATCGACATTGTGCAAGTTTATTGTCGTGACAGGCCTCAGTTTCGCAACGTGACGGTGGAAAGAGGATGGTTGTAAAGAGAGGAGAAGGAAAATAAATGGGTGTGTGTCTGGGGGGTGGAGGGGGGGGGGGGACCTGGCTGAGAAATACACCGTGCATAATAGCCTATACAACGGCGTAGACTCAGTCCTGTGGCAGCCAACAAACTGACGTGCTGTGCGGCCCAGCTGTACTCGGGTGTTTACTGACTATGGTTCTTAGATCACAGTAGTTTGTGGCAGAGCTCAGGATCGAGCCGTGTGAAAGCCGAAGTGGGCGTCCTGGGCTCCCGTCCCTAATAAACTATGGTTTCTGTGGACGTAAAGCAACACTTCAACCAGCCAGTAGTTTGTGCGTGAAACTAGCACTTAAGGGTGAGAGCCGATCACTTTAAGCTCAGTTCCTGAGGAATCAAACTGTGTATGAGACAATCAGCAAACAAAGGGAGCTGTTAATTAGCGCTCGAAACACGTCGCCTGACCACGATAACAGAGACCTGAATCGCTTACGGTAACTCTCACCTGGTGTGCGAGTTAAAGCAATTAAGGTACATCAACTTCACCAAGGGTTCGAAAGACGTTGCCTGATACAACAGAGACCTGAATCGCTTACGGTAACTCTCACCTGGTGTGCGAGTTAAAGCAATTAAGGTACATCAACTTCACCAAGGGTTCGAAAGACGTTGCCTGATACAACAGAGACCTGAATCTCTTAGGTAACTCTCACCTGGTGTGCGAGTTAAAGCAGTTAAGGTACATAAACTTCACCAAGGGCTCATAAGACGTCGCCTGACGACAACAACAAAGGCCTGAATCGCTGATGGTAACTCGCACCTTATAGCGTGCACCAAACGTGCGAATTAGTACAGTTAAGGCACATGAACTTCACCAAAGGTACAGAGAGTCTGAGAGAGGGTTTCAGCGAGTCATTGCCTGAGACGTTGACATCGCTGTATACATGTAAACAGGGCAGACAAAGGAATGGGCGCTGGAGCTGTTAGTTGACAACTGAATACTACACGAGGATCAAAGTCCACAAACAAAATGTCTGCGAGATCAGAATCTGCTATCTGTTTCATCGCACTGCTCCTACTCTTGCTAGTTCAGGTGAGTCAAGATTTTGGTTCGTGGGGTTGTTGTTGTTGTTTCCCAACGTATCATTAACAATAACGCATCAGTGTTTTAACTGTCATCCAGTTAATCATTGTTTTAATTGTCATCCAGTTAGTGAGTGAGAGTCTCTAACTGGATAACAATTAACACACTGATATATTAATGATATGTTGAGAAAATCAGTGAACGAATTGGGGACAAGCGGCTGAGAGATGCTTGACTGACTGAATGAATGAATGAAAGAATTAATAAATGGAGAGAGAAGAAAAGAGAGAGAAAGCGCGCAGAAGAACCTGTGACAGAATGAATGAGTAGCTGAATGAACAGCTCAAAAACATCAAGTGACAAAATAGATCTAAGGCTGAATGGATGAATGACACACTTCTGCGATTAACTTTCTGTGCTGACTCTTATTTGGGGTATCCGATCTACAACAGCCAAACACACATGCACCCCACGTATACGTCTTCGAATGAAGGGCAAGGGACGCTAAGATCACTGGGGTTTGGGTTTAATGTCCAGCGTTCATTTAAGATTAGCTTATTACTACTAACAGTTGCTAACAACAAATAACTGGGGACGAATCGAAACGGCCATATCCTGTCTTAATCCCGCTGCAAGTTCTGTTATTATTGGCATGCCACGGTGCGCTGTCTCCACACGGTT
>OY757542.1:10989775-11361732 GCA_963584105.1 Alviniconcha strummeri
GGGTGAATGAAATATTCAGTTTCTTTTTCCAGCAAACAAGGGAGTTAATTAGTGCTCGACATACGTCACACGAACGCCACAACAAAGACCTGAGTCGCCTACAGTAACCTGGCATGCGAGTGAATACAAGGTACATAAACTCCATGCACAGTTTCTTTCTGCTTAGTGTTTTGACTAGCTTGGCATAGAGAGTTCCATGGGAAAATATATATTATTACCATGGCGACTGCTCCTTTACTCAGTTAAAGGCTCACAGGCTCAATGTTTAAATTTCCGCCATTTGAAATGCTTCTCCGAAAACATAGGTAAAGACATCTGCACGTCAGGGAGTGTTCTTTTGGGTCATTACATCAAGAAATTTTACACGTTTAACTACGTCGGTACTTACTACATGGTTACATAAACCGCTTTGGCCTAGTGGTATAGCATTAGGCTAGTAAGCAGAAGGACCTCGGTTCGATTCCGCTTCCGCTCTCCTCTCTCTTCAAAAAGGTTGTGGTTTGTGGTCACTGTCTTGTGACTCTGCCCATCACAGTTAATGAAACATTAAAATGGCTCTCCCCCCTGCCCTTCGTAATGCAGGAGTCAGTCGGGTGGTAACAGTGTAGTGTCCCCTTCTCCCACTTCCTGGGATCTCGGTCCCCGCCAGTGCCTCTTCGGAGACAATTCGGCGTTAAACAAGTTTAACCAACTGACTTCAGGCAGGGCATTTGAAGCACCTGCGAAAAGGCGGATTATGGAACGAGTCAGTTACTAACTACAGCTGATTGGCTGGATCGTGATATTTGATATATGTAAACGCCCAGCTTATGATACGGACGAATGAAAATTCTTATCTCGGGCCAAACTCCAAGCACTGATTTACGACATCCATCTTTCAAGGAAGATGCCAGAAAGCGATGCTCGGAGTTTGATCTCGGGCATGTAAACTGCAGACCACAATGACAAAGACACGACGGGGATTAAACATCTTTTCCTCTTTTAAATTTAAATAATATATGTATATATAAAATAAATAAATGCTTATGCACCGTTGTTGTTGTTTTGCTTTTAATCTAAGGATTACAAAATATATAAAAACCTAAGTCACAATCAGTTAAACTCTCCGACCCAAACTTATAGTTTTCTACCAGAGAAGAAAGGCTACTGCGATGCCACTAGATCTAGACTTAGATTGAGATTGCAGGTAGGTCTACGACGGGTCCAGTTGTTCTGGTGAAGTTATAAGACTAGGCTATGGAACAGCAATCTAGTACAGTAGTAGGATGTAGGGTCGGGTACATCAAATTATTAGAGTTACCTCCCCGATCATCCTACATTAAACACTGCATGGCGGGAACTTTTGATCAGAAAAGAAAAGCCATGGGAGAACTTTTGGACAGTGTCTTCGCTATGGACCTGAAAGACACCACTTTCTGGTTAGCCTTTGCGGCTGTAATTATGCACGCTGCCATCTGGCGATACATTGTGATCTGGGAATGCGTAAATCTCCGACTTGCAAATTCTCTTGGGACTCGCAAGCAAGCTGGATACGTCGTCAGCGCTGCCATTTTGCTCCTTGGAACTGTGCGATTCTTCCTCGTCATGTTTGCAATAGGATCTCAGCCTCGGTGGATCTATTTCCACGACAACCGACTTCTCGTTTTAGGACAGATGAGCATTGTGATGGGATTTGTGCTGCTGGTCAGTAGTGCAAATGCTAGAGGATTTCCGCAGTGTGTAGTGTGTGTTCATTTCGACGTTTACGGAGAGGGATATTTTAGGGGGCAGACATTCCCCTACAACGTTCTGAAGGAACCCGTGTCGGTTGCCACAGTACTTGTTCACATTGGAATCTCACTTCTCAAAGCAAGCCAAGCTGGAATTATTTTGTCCTTGCTCATGCTGTCTTCTGGTTGTTGAGTTTTATAGTTCCTGCCCCATCAAAGTTGACTCTGTCACAGTGTTAGTACAATGTGCAGATTGATGATTTTTTAAATATTAGACGTAAGCCAGACTTTGCTTTTACTGCTTTAGATGTGTCAGATTCTGTTCTCAACAAGATCAGAATATTTTCGGAATTATGTTACAAGTTCTTGTCATTGCTTCTCCTATGCATTTTTGGTAGTTAAGTGATGAGAAATTAGGTAGTTTGGATCAAAGTGAAGCTGGGAAAAGAATCAGTTGTGCACAAGCAGTTTATTATTTTTAAATTCGATAAAGTGTGTGTGTGTACGTGTAATGAAGAAAAAAAGAAAAGAAAAAACAAAACAAAAAACACGTGGCAGCAGATCAGCTGGTGCAAGGACCATTTTTCGCTTTTATACAGTTCAATTCTGCAAAATTGCTGAGAAGTACAAGGTAGGTCGACAGTAAATTGTTTGCTGATGGTCCGGACTGTATGACACTTTGACAGCTTTGACTTTTTTACAACTTTACTTTCAACAAGCAGCAGCTAATGTTGCGATTCAAAATCTTCAGAACTGTTGTGAAGAGCAAAAGGTGTCAGCAAACACGCTCCAGCTGAATGACAAGACCAAGGCCATCCCCTGTGGATCAAAAACTCAGCAATCCAAAGTCCAGGTCAACTCCATCTACGTAGGAGCTGTCTGGCTGTGTCACAGATCTAGCGCTTGCTAACTCCAACAATTATTAGGCCTACTTTGCATGATCGTGCCATTGCGGTTGTAAGGATGCTACTTAGACTTAGGGCAGCCATTTCAGTCACAGTTGCACTGATCTTTTAAGGCTGGACTACTGCAACACTGTGGGAACTGCCAGGTCGAGAACTGTGCTGCCTTTAACTTGCAGAACACAACAGCAAGGATTGTGACAAGAGGAGAGCACACCAAGCCTGTAATGAAAGCCGTTCACTACCTTCCTAAGAAGGAATTCATTAATGACATATTCTTTTACTGGTGTATGACTACTTCGGCGGCACAATTCCACCATATCTTCAGGAACCAACTCCTTGTTGTGAACTACCACAATCTCTGTGATCATATTATCTCAGTCTCGCTGTCGCATTTCAAATGTAGATTTTTTTTTTAAAGATTTAAAAAATGCTGAAAAGCGGTTCGGCTTCAGGGCTTTCTCCAACTCTGCCTCTGTACTGTGAAATGCCATCCCTCTAAGTTGGACACTGATAATCGCAGGCTACTCAAGACCTGCATGTTTCCAAATGAGTGATTGCACTGTCATCCATCTCTGTCTTCGTTTTTCTCTAGCCTTTGTTCAAAACTGGGATAGCTGTGGTTGCCACCTGTGTATCCCTGGTTGGCCTAAATTCATTGCTTAGTGAACATTACCGTTTGTGTGTGTGTATGAGTGTTGTCTTTTCTCTGTGTGCCTGCCTTTGTCATTTGGCAAAGAGACTACCCCACTATGTGCCAGGAGCATGGCTTTTGCACAGATGTTTGTTTAAACTGACAATCATCATCATCCATACATTTCTTTCAATAATTTAAATTACAACTTAACTCAAGGTAAATTTAAAACAATTTATTTATTTCTGCATAGAGGCAACAAATATTTCATTAAGACTTAAAACACACTATTGAATGTTTTACATGCAAATTTACAAATCAAATTCAGGTTTCTCCTCTTCAGTGCATCAAAACATCTTCATCAAGAAAACATTTAAAACCTAGATCTTACAGCAAAAGCCTTCTCAGTATGTTTTGTCTGACAGAAGACTGGGGAGGGGGACCTTTAATTAGCTTAAACTTTAAATAAAGTAAGATTTTTCTTTTCAAATTGCACCACTGATTTTACATCAATTTTTATATAAGTGGCTTGTTTCTGTCTCGCTCTCAGACTTGGTACACTAAATCTAACCTATAATATGTGTGCAGTGTGCTCACAGTCACACTGCCCCTGTAAGAGGCCACAGGTGTCAGGCAAGCTGTGACACTTTCTGAGCACTGTGTATTTGCAACCAAGTTCTGGCAGATCTAACAAACTGTCACACATGGGGCAAATTTACAAATTCAATATAAAATCAATGGAACACTTAAAAAAATCATCAGAATTCTGGCTTTTTAGTTTGGTCTTTTCTACCCATTGGTTAAAAACAAAAATAACAAAAACATCTGTTAAGAATGCTAGTTGCTTGAAATAAGAAATTTGCCACATACTTCCCACCCACATAAACATTTTAAAAAGGCTGCCTTATCACATATCAGAAAAGTAAAACTGCTAATCTGTTCTGAAAGGTAAAATACAAGGTACACTGTAAATCTGTTACCTTGCTTCCTGTGCGTTTTAGTTCACTTATTCAGCAGCAAAATGTACATATGTTCAACTGTAAAATTGTATAACATGCAATTCAAGTTAAAGCACATACAATGATTGCAGTAATCAAGTGTACAATGATTTGGAATGTTAAAAAAATCACACACACAAATATGCTTTTTGGGGGTGTTTGTGTGTGTGTGTGTTGAAGGGGTGGGGGGCATGGAAGACTGATTCAAGCCAGTAAGCAAAAGACATCCAGAAACATCAAAGACTAGAACAGGAATGGGAACTGTCTATATCTCTGAATCAAGGTATATGCTGCAACTAGTGTAATATGTTTGCTTAGTTTCAGCATATGAAAAAAACGGGCGCAGCATCTGTATGTGTATAAGAAAAGGTTATTAACAGTGGGCCACTTTCTGGCTGATAAATATGGCGATGATAAAGCAAGTGGTGATACAACTTTTTATTCCAGTTATTTTTTTCCTTGTTTTTCTTTTCTATTTCCAGAAAATTAAGTCATTTCACAGTGGCTGTATGACACAAAACGGGTAATCAGAGCAAATGAACAATTCCCACTCCCAGTAAAACTCTACAACAGCAAGCATACCGCACAGGAGAAAATCACTCCTTCATTCTGTAGCAGGTAATGGCACTTAGCTATTATAAAATATGTGTTTAGAAATTATGTTTGACACAAAAGTCTTTAAGTACATCTCTCTTCATGTCTTATCACATTCAATGCACTGGTAGTACATTATACCAAGATCTGCATGTAAACAAAAATAACAGAGTAGCCTAAAGAAAATGAAACAAATGAACCCATTCCTAGACCTATCTCAGTGTCTGCATAAATATCAGAGACCAGACATGGTGAGGCCACTCCAACCCTTGGAGCAGAAGCGCACAAAGACTACACCTGCAACAGGCCCAACACCATGTCCTCATCTGCTCCTTCCCCCATACAGTCTCTGAATGGAACCTCCTCTCTACAGCTATTTCTTCAGCCCCTTCACTCATGTCCTTCCAGAGTCAACAAGGCCACAGTCTTCACAACCTGCAGCCGGTCCCCACCTCTCAATGAACATCAAGATCATGTATAACGTTTTAACCTCGTACTAGCTGTCTCATTTATTTTACTGTTTTAATACCATCCAAGGCACTGACTGTTACCACCTTTTAAAGTAGCACTGGTAGTCACAGCTAATCACTCCCTTGACTCAGTCCACAATGACTGGGCTCCACTGAGAGTTGTTGCCCCCATCTTCCCCTCCCATGCCAAGCTTTCTTTCAAAGTTCCATGTAATCTACATGGTAAGGCATATATATATATATAGCTGCCAGAATAGTTGGGAGCAATGGATGCCTCTACATCAGTAACACTTGTCACGAAAGTATGCATATCTTGCACACGCAAAATCTCAACTAGGTCTGGGTAAGCTAAACAAACAAAAAATATTGCTGAAGTTGAAACTTGGTGACATAACACTGCATTAACACCATAAACCTTTATAAAAGCAAACAAAAATAACAAATCGAGATGCCAGCTTAAAAACAGGCACAATACCCGACACTGCAGAAGAATGATAACCAAAGACTCACAGTGTATGTGTATGAATAAATGGTAACCTTACTGTTGCCATGGTAGAATAGTTGATTTTCAACACCCAGTCAACTATGATGGTTATATCCAGGTAAAGATGTAAAAGGTACTGACCTAAGTTTGGGCTTCAATCAGTTGTGCACAAATCAAAACAAAACATTTCAATTTTGAGTAAAATACAGCAGTCCTCCATCTGCCAAGAAATAAACATCTTGGCCATGAAATGCCTCACACAAGAAACCACACACAAAAGGTTACTGTTACAATTAATGCCAGAATGCTGGTCCAAGCTGTGGCAGTGCATGCATCAGTTGTGACCTGTGAATGAGTATGTAGACATCTCAATCTCTCATCTGCTGCATTGAGAATCCCACAACTTGCCACATATTCTGGGACAAAACATATGTGTGAAGTGAGCAGAGCTCTTTCACATCTACATGATTGGAGAGAGAGAGAGAAAAAACAACAACAACAAAACTTTACCCTTTGTGTAGTTTTGAGTATTATTTTACCAATGCAAAGATCTAAACCAAGAACAGCAACCCTGTTTTATTGCATCCATCCTGGTGGTGACTTAACATTAAACTGGTAAATGTGAGCATAAAAAAAAATTCACATCTGTGACAGTTTACAAAAATTCAACTTCAAGTAACAAAAGTACTGTATAGTATATATATATAACAAGCAATTCATTATCCTGTAAAATGATTGGATGCTGTTCCAACTCAGGCAATCAGAAATAATAATGAATGCAAACATCTTCAAACCAAAATAATCTGCGTATTAACAATGCACTTCATTCAAAAATACACAAGGCTGATTCAGAAAATATCTTTGGATACCTTTTTTTAATCTATATTCTGTCTCAAATCTCTGAATGAGAGCAAAATAAAAGTAACATGCACTCTGAAAAAACAGACGCATTCCAACATGCAAGTATGAAAGCAAGAGATTCTTTTAATGAATACTTGTAATCAGTGAGCACACCTCTTGTTGATCCTTCTCAAGTGAACATTCTTACCACAAATATTGTCAACAAGGCCTTACAGATATACTGAGCTATTAACAAAGGCATTAAAAAGAAAAATCAAGCTCACAAAGTGAATGCCTCTTGTGCTGTACACTAAAAACAGCAATGACACAGAAATGACCAAAGCTTTAAGTTTAACTGTCATGCACTCTACCACCATGACCGCTAGCTACTACCTTTTTTCTTTCTTTCCATATACAAGTTTCAATTTGACTACTGGACACCATGAAATGAAACCCTTAAAACCAAATCTTTCAGAATTATAATCTCTTTAAAAACAATTATTTATTTTTATAAATCTTGCATCTGCACTTTGAGGAGATCATAACAGAAATCAGTTGCCACAAAAGATACTGTCACAAGTGTTAACTAAAAAAAAAAAAAAAAGCCAAGCAAGTTCACATTTTCCTTGTCTGTCCATAAGATAACTGTTCTTGAACAACTAGTCTGCCCTAAAAATGTGCCCACTGTTTTCTACTGAACCATTTTAACCATTATTTTTAACTTTTTGCATGTTCTGATCTTCTTTCAATGCTGGCAGTCAACTCTGTTTTAATTTTTATTTTTTTTAATCTCTGTAAAAACTGTAACACAACTGTAAACCCACAGCAGAATGTGAACTGGAGAATGTTAACAATCAAAAGCAAGCATCACTAAAGCAGACCCTACCATCACATTCACCTTCCATGTGGTGCCCAAATTGTTAAGAGGGGTGGTTTTCCTGTTACTGTACTGAGTACCTATGAACACAGCTCTTCAGGTTCAATGCAGGCCTACAAATAAAAACTTCAAAGTGCACGGAGTTCAAACACAACCTTCATAGCATGTCATGGATGCAAAATCATCCAGACTTGTATTCAACTGTTCACAACTTCCAGCTGTTAACTCTTCCCCATGAAACTTAAAACATTCCCAAACTAAGTCCATATTAAAAACAGTTGAACAGAAACTAGTTTGACCTATTAGCCTAGAAAATAAACAACCAAACTTCCAAGTAACCTTGCCTAGAAACGCTTACAGCTGCACTGTTCAGATAAGCCCCACAACAGTACAGGAAGCAAGTGTATGGGAGATACTTACAACTTAGACTGCCCTGTCAAAGCCCAAAGTAAGGGAGATAATTACAACGAGGATTGCACTGTGTTAACTGAAAAGCCCAAAGTATTTCCACAGTGCAGGTGAAAATCAGTGTTGTCACTCACACCACAGTTATATAGTAATAGAGTGTAATAAAAAGCTACATCTGTAAAGGTTATTCAAATTCATTTAAAACTATTCACACATCAACACTAAATAAAGGGTTCATGAACTGGATCTTAGATTTAGAAGAGAAGCAGGAGAAAGACCTGCAACCACAAAAAGATAGTCATTGCTAACTCCACTGAAAAGTAGACTCAGATGTGCTATTTTCTTAACAGGTCAAAATGTTGGCTCATCCAGCTCACTGAGAACCACCGTAATCAATAAGCAAACTTCAAAAGGCACCGAGCTTTCAGTATACATAAACAGACATATCCAAACTGAAATGTATCAAAACTTCATCACAGGAGACATTCAACAGTTTACCAGCATATTAACAATGATATGCAGACTGATGTCAGTATCGTATGCTTTTCTTTTCTATGCTGGCATATCACTTCTGAAAGATATCCATCAATGAAAATGGCATCATACAATTCTCAAACTCATCCTTTGTGGAAAACAAACAGGACAAATGTTCATTCAGCATGATTAACAAGCTGAGAGGCACTGAAAACAAGCAGAGAAGCCAAAAAACATTTGGTTTGAAATGTACATGCATTTTTGATAATTGTGATTTGTGTATATATATATATATAACACCCTGGCGAACCTGAATGCAACATGCATATGATGCAACATAATTTTGCCTTTAAACTCTTATCACAGCAGGTCTTCAGCTGAATGGCTTTAAAATACAAGACTAGGATTCTGTAAGTACAGATGTGACAAGAACTGCTAAATGAAGCAACTGAAAAAACTAAACAAATGTACACCCTTATAATGATATATATCAAACATGCTTGTGGAATCCAGCAGTCACCTTTTGCATTGTTATGGTGTCTCTTTTGCTGCATACTTATTGCTGTCAAACAAATTTTCCTACTGGGACAATAAAGTTGTGCTGCATTGCACGTTATCAGTGCAGGGATCCATGAACATGAAATATGCTGGAACTATGATCCTGGGATTGCAGCAAAGCAGTGAAGAAGATAGAAAAACAGGTAACAAAGCCTTTCAGAAGAAAAGTTTGGCTTTCAGAGCAGTTTTTACTTCCTTAAACCAGATCATAAATGTGACCTTGAAATCTGCTACAAACAGACCAAATTTGTTGTTAGCAAGATACCTTCTTGACAAAGCCTGGACAGGAGATTATAGTATACTCCCATTTTGTCCCCTACCAAAAAAAAACTTTGTTATGAGGGGCATACAAATTTGGAGAGAGAAAAAAGTTATGTCATAGAGGTAAGAAACAAAATTTTATAAGCAGGTGATTTTCTAAGAGGGTAATTATTTCTTTTTGGTACACAGCCAGCACAAAACTGCATGACACACTGAGGTTCATCTGTGCATGTAATCGTAAACGTCCACAATAAACATTGTAAAATATTCTTTTAAATTGCATTCAATACATAAACATGGAATGTAATAGAATAATTCTTGCCAATTCACATCAGTCTCATTCACACACAAGTCTTTCAGTCTTTGAGAATTATAGCAAATGAAATCTCGGTAAGAGTAGCAAACTTGAAAGATGGAACTTGTATACAGGCAATCTGTGTGTGGGCAGACACACACGTAGTCAAGCAGGATGAGTATGAAAAAATCTCAGAAACTTTCAGACATTCCCATGATCCATTTTTTTGATCTCAGTCAAGCACTTCCTGTCTAATGGGGATGACAATGGCAGCAGTACAGTCAGACTTGTGAGATGTCATTATGTATGATGGGAGTGGTGGTGGTGTTGGAAGGATGAGACTGACTATCAGGAGGGGTGGTAGTGGTGGTGGTGGTAGTGGTGGAGGAGTTGACTGGGTGAGCAGGGTTGCTGCTGCTCGGTTGTTGTTGCAAAGCCACACGATTCATCTCACAAGCAACACTTGCTTCTCGAAGAATCTGAAAACAATCACACATATATGATTATTTTTTAAGATGGTGCTTTACATGTTACGAAAGGAAGAAAGTCACTTAATTTTGTTTTAAATATGTAGTTCTAAATCAATTCATGTACTCTGATATTTTATGAATTAAGAAATGTCCCTGTCTGTCACTGTGTAAATGCTTAAGTCATGATTTGGTGCTCAACCAAAACTTGATGCAAAGATTCCTTCAGAGACAAGGGTAGCATGTGGCTATGGAACAGGTAACACCTGTGCTAATTAACACACTAACACTCAAGATTACTGAAACAAATTAATCAGTCACAAACAAGCAAGTTTTTTCTATCAAGGTGACAGAGGGTATCAAGCTTCACTGCATCCCTGTCTGTCAGGCAGTTCTGAGATGTAATGGTTATCACGTGATCTGAGATGTAATGATTATCACACCAGCGACCCAAAGTTCAAATCTCAGTGGAACCTTTTTTTCATCTTCTTTCCTTCTTCTTCATTCAGTTGCTGCAACACCAACATCATGGAAAATGTGCAACATTTTTTCCTACGCTTATATGTCTGTGTCAACATCTAAAATGGTTTCAACAGTTCTGTTCCTGTGAAAGAGCTGGCCATAGTGGATATTTTGCTAGTTACATTATTTTTGATATGGTATCCAAAATCACTGACAATGAATCAACCAACATGTAAAGTACCCACCCTCAAGTGATCCTCAACATCTGCCAATGACTGATCAATCCAGTCCAGGACGCCAGACATGTGACAAGCATTCTTAGTGACCATCACCAGGTGACTTACAGACAGCACCAGGGCCGTGCACCTGTCAAAATACACCTTCAAATGTTAGCATGCACTGGTCCTCAAACATTGAAATACATAACCCACATCATCCGATCTACTGTCATCAGATTTTTATAAATTAATTCTGTTTCTATCGGATCACTTATATAAACTACGTTAGAAGTGGAGACACAAGAGGCAACTCCATACTTCTGGAACAGCTAACTCCTGCATCACACAAACGTGTCAACCAAGTCAAAGATGTATACATGGCTCACACATTTTTGGAACTACTGTGCTGTTTCTGTTCTGCTTCATTCAGGCAGTTTGGCATCAAAAGGTCTTTGCATTTAAAAAATGTTAATTAGTAATTTGATTATAATTGAGCATCATGTCAACCACACAGGGTCACCTCAGGACAATCAAAGTCATAAGCAAATGCATAGATTTCAAAACTTCTAATACAGACATGTATAATAAATATATATATTAAAATATGCAAATCCTTTCTCAACTACTCAAGTCAAATCCCCAAAAATAATCCCTACACAAATATAAAATATACATACACAACCATCAAACACAAATTTCTGAAGACTTAGTCCCACGAATACTGCCCAGCCGTTAAAAAAATCATTCAAAAAACAGGACATGCTGGCACTGTCAACCATTCTAGTTTATCGATACCAGATTGAAGAAAAGTATTTATTTTTTTAAACAAAAAAAACAAATCCAAAAACTGAATGCAGTTTGAAACTAGGCATCCATCCACTGGAAAATCATAACTCAAATGGAAAACTTGTCTTCATTTGGGGTTGTTTTTTTGAAGGTGGGGAGAGGGAGGGGGAACAAATTTATCCTGCCGCCTTAGCCTGGGCAAATTAGAGTGTTGCACCAACAAGAGTACCATGCAGGGGTCGTGAATGCACAGAAAAACAATGTTCTTAAAGTAAAATAAACCCCTCTTACCCAATCATCTAAACCCCACACATTTACTATGTAAAAAAAAAAAAGAAAAAAAAAGTCCAGCTCTGTATGACAGAATGCATTTTAATTAGAGCCCAGTCTGTCTCTGATGTCAGGGTGTGAAGCTGGTTGCTAGAACATATCAACCTTGACAGCTGCCAGGACAGGGTGGGTGACATTAAACTGAAGTCAGTGATAGTTCACTGCCTACATCAGTTTCTGGCAGCATTAGAAGTTTCCCAATATTCATTTGCATGCAGGGCCCACCACATTTTGCAGCTCAGCATACTGTCATGAAAGACAACGCAGAAAACTAACTTGTTTTTTTCATAGGCATGATAATAGTTCTAAAGCAGTTCCTTCCACTAGCTCTGAGCCATTTGACAATAGGCTACCAGCTAAAAAAAGGTAAACAAACCAGCCAGGAATCTGCAAGTACCAAACAAAGGCCAAGATCTATGAAAAAGGTTGACTGACATGGAGTGTCCCAAGCTCAGAGATACTGAAACTAATGCTGTATCCATCAAGACTTGCACAGAATTTGCAGTAGGCACAAGTGGCAGAATTTCAACTAGATAAGTGAAAGACTGTTCTTAAAAAATCAGTCAGTGTGTTTAGCAGTGTTTGTCACTTTGTGACCCCCATCTTCAGCCACAAGCTTTTTGCATAATACTGGCATTCCCTTCACAAATGGAGATAAATCCTCCAAAGATGGTATGTCGCTGCCTGTGTGGCAGAGCAATAAATACCTGCAACAGACTTACAATCCTCTCACCCTGAAGAATGCATTTGTCAGCGTACAACATGCATATATATACTGGGTGACCCCCAGAATATTAGCTGGGGACTGCTACAACAACAGATAATTAACTGAATTTTGGACTTGCTCAGCATTCACTGTCTTTTGCCAGAACAGAACAGAGGTGTTAAAATACTAAGGTGAGCTCTGTCTGTAATGATATTTTTGCTTTAGAACTGACAATGGTTGTGTTAAGGTATCTGGATATCAAATTTGATCCTACCTGGCTTCAAGCAGACGTGGATCCAGAGGTGGGTACATAGACTTCACAACTTCATCCACCCTAGGTGAGATGCGTTTGGCAATGGTAACCAGATCTGTCTGTGTTTCCTGGGTGCGGATGTTCTGAGCGTTGCCCATGGTCATGCCCACAAGTTTCTCTGTCAGGTGGTGGCATGTCTTTAGGATGGACAGGCAGTGTGGAATCAAGCCCCTGCACAACAACAGCATGCAGTTGGGATACATTCTGAACCCATTGCTGTAAAGAAAGCTGTCAGCTGACTCAGCAGCACTTTATTTTTCAATACCAACACTCCTTTTATCTGTTTGAATAATCCACGTGCAATGTGGAGCATATAAGGCTAAATATACAGTATACACTACCAAGATGCAAAGTTAGACATTTTATAACATATACAACAGAACAGAGGCCTCATTAACTGAGTAACTCAGCTGCAAAAAGACTAAAACAACAGTGCAGAGAAGCCTTTATATATATATATGACCCATTCTCAAAACCTGAACTTGGCTAATGGTCTCATGTTTGCCCACACTAAAAGTAAACCTACAATTATGCATCTCAATTTTGTTTTATTGCGTTGTACATTCAATAAAGAAATACATATGATAACCATGTGTTTGTTACTTGAGCAAAAGTGCGGTTTATTTGTGTGAATGAACTGAAATTTGTGTAAACACTCCATGTGAAAATGTGACGCCGGCACTGATGTTTAAACGACTTAAACTGACTCTCCACTACTGAGTTCTACCAAGAACTAAATTGCTTTACGGATGAATAATACTTTATTTATGCATCCTATTTTTTTTTTTAAAGTGGAAACTTTTGATGTGTTATTTATATTATGGAGTACTGAATATCAGCGATCAGTCATGATGCGCCCCGTCATCGGTCAGAATAATTTTTTAAAGCTCCACTCGGCTCATAAATGAATAAATTTCTGTAACAAGTCCATCAGTGTGTGTGTCTTTACAGCAGGAATAGTCTGCATCGTTTATTTCAACTGTTCTGTGGTTTATTTAGCTTTACTCTCCATGTTTTTATTTTGACGATAGTGTCTTGTCATATCATCACGACCAATCAAATTTGAAACCCAAACAAACTACTCAATGCAGCAATATGTTCCAATCCTAGTTTTGCAGTACAGGTGACCCGGAAGTAGTCATCTTTGTTTTGATGTAAAAAAAAAAAGAGGCAAAAACCAGGCATGGTTAGCGATTTACTTTACTTGTCATCGACAAATCACGTCCAAACATTACGTCACATCCAATCACACTTACAGCACTTTTACACAAGTTTCACACTATTTAGCGACGAAATCATGGCTACTTTGCATATATGGAATGATTGATGTGGCAACAATGTAGTCCACGTCGAAGGCCGATAGTTTCAGTTGCACACTGTTTAAATTTGAAGACGACAAGTTCAGAGTGACAAAAAGCGAATTCCTGTCATAATCACAACCAAGCACATGGTCAACTTTAACAAATTAGGACTGAGATTTCATCAAAATGCTTCTTTAATTAAAAATGCTTATTGTAATGGTGAAACACCAATCTTGTTTCAGCTTTTCAAACAGAATTTGGTGACTTTGTATTAAAAATGGAGAGAAAAAAGACAACGAAAAAAAGAAAAAAGAATAATAGATGTATAATAGTAATACAGTAATAGTTTTTAGCACCCTGCTATATCTGTCATGCTTGTATGATGCTGCAGTGTCAAAGTTTTGACTGCATCAAAGTAGAAATAAATCAAATGTCCAAAATGTATCACATAGTTCATTAATAGACTGTTTTGAGATTTTTGATTGGATGTGATGATGACAAAATCAATGAAAAAAAATCTTTTATAAGTCTTATTTCAGCTGGTGACAGCAACACACATCTTTTAGTTAATGTATATTTTAACAACATATGCTGATTATGTTAATACTTTGACTACTTTTCATGTCATCAGTCACATCCAATCAAGATAGGCAGTTTCAATAAAATTGCCTTCAACATCAACAATTGGCCACAAACTATCTCCTAGCTCTTATATTTAGATAATATAAAAGTTAGACAACCCACTAATACTAAGATTTTCATCTATATATGCTACTGATTTATTCCCTCTTGTGTCATACTTCATAGATGACGTTCTGAAAATGGGTCATATATGGAGAAATATTTTAGTCTTATACAGTTATAGTAATAATGCTTTTTTTTGCCTTGCACTTTTGCAGCAAACTTAGGGGGGCTGTGCCCCATTCATCAGGCCAGCAGGAAGCATCATTCATAGAGATGACATCAAGCAACCTGCTGGCCTGAGGAAGAGGCCACAGCCCCCCAAATTATTTGCCAGAAAAAGAAAAAAGACAACAACAACAAAAGACATTTTAAGACTATTTCTTTGGATGCTGTTATTGTATTATATATATTACAATGTCCAAGGAAATACAATAATAAGGCTTTTGCTATGTTTAGAAGGCTTACATAGGCTCATTTTTATATTTCATGCAATTCAAAAACACCGCATTTGCATTATATCAATCAAAATATTTGGCTTAGGTAGAATGTTTCATTATGACATTACACCAACTGAAAGCTTTAAAAGACTGTATCCAACATGGAGTCACACTGTGAATCACAGATCCAGTTATACACTTACGTTGCATCATCCACCCACTGCTCATTGTTGAGGACCTCCTCCAGGCGAGGGTTAAACTGCACATCATCCAGCTCCACATCTGACACAGGCTGTTGTATGCCCTCTGCTGACCCAATCAGCTGAACATCAGGCCTGCAATTGGGCCACAAAGTGTTCATCACTGGGAATACCATTCATGTCTATGCCAACTGGATCACAAAATGTCAGGCAAATGCACAGACAAATAAAATATATTAAATATCATAAAATAATATACAAACAGTAGCACTGAACTAATTTTAGTATGGTGCACCATGAGTACATGGTCTCACACTAAAGCTGTTCCACAAACAGTGTTTCTGGGCTTTCTGAAACATGTTATTGTGCACGTTTTGTAAGCCACTCTAACTGTAATGCTGTGAAAGTCAAAACAATATAAACCAGCCAGACCCACCTGCTGTCTTTGTGCTGCTGACTTATAAGATCTGAACTGCGACAGCGGTGCCGACAAACAAGCACTAGTGCTACCAGTGCTCCAAGAAACACAGTAGCCAGCACCCCAATTGCTATGGCAACCACTAGGTCCATAGTTGAGGGGCACAATCAAGCCTGTGAAACAAAAACACAAAGGTCAGCTTTAAAAAAAAAAAGGGGTGGGGGGGGGGGACATGCACTATAGCTTCAGGTATGGGAAGGCCCAGACTCCAGATCATAGATGTGATTCATTGTGATTTACTTCTGGAACAACCCTGTGATGTCTACAACTGCAAGGTCATTAGGCATGAAAACACTAACTTGTTGACATATTCAGTAGCATTCTTGTCATTAACTTCATAAATTGTGGTACCCATCAGTCTGCTGCCTCAGCTATTTTGAGCTTGTCAGAAGGAAAACAATATGAGAACATGTGGCTGCTCTGTAATCACTGGGTAGCCTACGCTGTGCAAACAAATCAAAATAAAGTTTAAATATATGTCAGGCAAACAACAAAACATGCTGGCACAAGCAGAACTGTTGGTAAAATATATGGTTATAATTTTTATATTATATATGATACTGCACCTGCATCACCCTTGTGTGACTTGTCTCCCAAAATGAGTTGGAAATGGCTAACATCACAAAAAATGTGTAGATCTACAGTAAATTAAACTGGAAAGAGAACATCAACTCTGTGCTGAAAAAAGTCAACTAGAGAATGTATTGTATGAGAAAGCTGAGATAATTTGGAGTAAATTCAGATATGCTAGTAACTTTTTATAATGCTGTAATATACATGTATATTATGTTTGGTTCTGTCTGTTGGGGTGGAGAATATTTCAAAATTAGATAGAAGGAGGTTGGAAAAGATTGTAAAAAAAGCAGGTCATGTTGTGGGAAAGCCACTGGACAGTTTTAAGACTTTACACAAAAAGAGACTGTACATAAAACTAAAGCAATTATTAAATGACCCTACACATCCATTGAGACACTACTTTGATAGCAGACGTAGCAACAGGAGTGGAAGATTAGCAACAGGAGTGGAAGATTTTTACTTCCGAGAACAAATACAAACTGTTATAAAGCCTCATTTTTACCCTCGGCTCTGTCAGTTTTTAATGAAAATTATACCAGACATTAACTGAGTGTGCACATGCGTCAAGACATCTGTTTCTATTGGAGGTTTGGGGATGTGTGAACCTAATGATTTTTATTTGAGAGTTTTTATGTTTTGGTTTGACACAGAGAAAGCATTATTCCACGTAATTTGGTTTTTTTCTATAACTAAGTATTAGTGTATGCAGATCGAGAGAAAAGGGGCGAATACATGTATATACTATATGTGCATGTGGTTCATGTTTTAAGATATGTTCTTTGTTGTGCGATCGAACAACAGCTTTAATTTCCCGCTGGGATTAATAAAGTATACTGTTATTGTTATTGTTAATCAGATAAAGTAAATGACAAGAAGAATAGCACTGAAGATGATGACACATTTTTAGTGTTCACATCTACTGACCCAGTAGACATCACAATTCACATGAGTGTTCCATTTTATAAGTAACATCAGATTAATACTCCCTTCCAAGATGAGTTCAAAATGGCCAACAAAGCAGATGACGCTACAGCAATTTGATGCAGTAAACGACAAGAAGAAAACCACTGAAGATGTTGACGGTAGTGTTCTTATGTTCACAATGAATCACATCCAGAACCTATATGCCTGCCATGCAAGTTTAAGTGCAAGTTTACCAACAAATCTTAATTTCATTTTGGCTTTAATCTGATTTGTTGCCTTGTAAGTTGTGTGTGTGTGTGTGTGTGTGTGTGTGTGTGTGTGTGTGTGTTTCTGTGTACATGTGTGTGTGAGAGAGAGAGAGAGAGAGAGAGAGAGAGAGAGAGAGAGAGAGAGAGAGAGAGAGAGAGAGAGAGAGAGAGCATTTCAACGATTCATTCTGGAAGGTTATACTTGAACGTTATGTAACACAATTTATTTATTTTTTAAATCAACCAAAAATATCAACCCAAACCACTGCACAGAAACTTCCCCCTACCCCTCCCACCCATTTGTCTTCGGACGTCCGGATGTAGCCCTTACACAACTTATAAAGGTGGGACAATATTAGCATGCATAGCATCAGAGCATATGCCACAGAATAGATAAATGTATCAAGAGTCTGCTGATCGATAAAACGAATGAAAAGTGCAAGAATCCTAAATACGATCAAAACAAACAAACCATTCCTGCCACAAAATGGCGTCTGTCTAAAAATCTCTGGACCTTAAACTGACAAATAGCCTTTAAAAGGTTAAACTTTTATAAAATGTTACCACTTTTGGACGCAATCAAAAGCATAAATAATTCGAGTTATGTGGTTATCTTTTTTGGGGATGTAATACTTTACAAATAATTCATGAACAAAAACAATAATTTTAGAGAATACAGGCTCTGAATGACCCACTTGGTGGAATGACCTCATTGGGGTGATCTCACACTTTGAGTTTGCATATTGTTTTCTTGGTTATGACTGAACAGCTTTGCATTTTCTTCAGGCTAGAAATAGTTTGCACAAATCTATTAGAAAGCTGATAAGCTTTGCGATATATATTTTTCTTCTTCTTAAAATAATGCCTGAAGTAAAAGTAGAGCTTTGTTCTATTTTTAGCGTGATAGGGAATCCTCGAATGACCCAAAGTCCAGTGTCCCCGATAGCTCTGCTGGTATTTACTAGTGGTAAAGTCAGTACAGCTACAAGGTAAGAAAAATCAAAGTTGTCACAGCTTGACAACGAGAAGACAAAAGAAATATTTTGTTTCAGATCAACATTAGCATACAAATGTTGTTGTTTTTTCTCCTGGTTTATTTGATTTTGGTAGCTCATATATTTGAATTCTTTCAGTTGTTTCAGAGCTCAGGAGTTGTGTGAAAGTCGAGGTGGCCGTCCTGGGCTCCCGTCCCTAATAAGCCTACGGTTTCTGTGGACGTAATGCAACACTTCAACCAACTTCATCTTTCATTTGTTTTCGTCAATTCCCAGTTCTTGTTGTAACAGCAGACAACAACAAATCCACTCAGTTGTTTGGAATAAAAAAAAGAAGTTTTAGTTTTAACTTTTATTTTGAAAGTTTACCAATGCTTATGACCAAGGAGAAAAAGTAGGAAAAAAGAAACGAAAAAAGAATTAAGAAGCTATAATTTCTCCATGTTCTTTCCTGGTGGTTTTTATGAGGACATCCTTTTCAGTAACTGATTAATATAGCCTATGTTCTTTGCACATACATGTAGAATGTTCTGTACAGAAGCAAAGACAAAACTTACCTCTTTCATATCAGTGGTGTCATATTATACCTTGGCAAGTCATGATTCTGTCAGATTGGTTGCATTGTCCAGTGCATGATCCACAGAGCTGTAGGATCACACTGGTATACTTGTAAACCTTAAGTCAAAGTTTTTGCAGTACAGCATGCTGTTATGCTGCTATGGCTATGGGAGTGGAATGTGCCAAAAGCACTAATTTATTTATTTATTGCTTCATTTATTTATTTACTTAGATGAAAGAATCACTAATATTGTTGAAATCCCAAAGGGAAAATCTGACCATTGAAAGTATTAAGGTTTCTTAGTGAGGAAGGATGTCTGTGTGTGCGTGGATTTTAACACCTCGTCAACCACACAGGGTCATCTCAGAACAAGAGGAATGTGCATGCTCATGTAATCTGCATCAGTGCATGGTAGCTCAATCAACTTTGATTCTGTAAATGACCTGCTGCTTCCAGTACACCAGTAAGAAATACCTAGTGTTATGTAATGCAGGTATGCTTTGTTTGTACAGGTATAAATCTCTAGTGAACCAAAACCTCAATGATTATTTTCAGTTTAAATGAAGACAGTATTTAAAGCATACCAGAAATCCTGTAATTATGTGTGCCATTCTCTCTCTATTTTATTTTTTTAACATGTTTTATTCATGCAGGCAATGTTGCATTACAATTCATATCCTGTCGTCACAGCATGGAAACACAGAAGATAAAATTAATGTGTGTTTGCACATACATAGTTCTGAGCAGAATACAAAGAAAGAAAGCCAAGTTCACACTTGTACAGAAAAATGTCTTCATAAATTTAGGTTAGTACCTGATTACATGGTGTCTACTTATTAGTAAACTGGTCATAAATCGTTTCCATTTAATGTACATGCTTATCAACTTTGTAAATATATTTCAAATTATTTATGAAGGCTTAAGTTTGTTCAAGGTGCATTTATGAACAAAACATTTTGTATGCAAAAGAATAAACCAAAACCTACATCTGTTTCTGCTTTTTTATCATGTCTGAAAAGAATAAATGTAGGATTTATTAAAAATCAATCATAGTCAAAACTGTTTCCTTTTAACTACATTTCAAATCTGGTCTTAAAGGACTGAGTGTGTTCACATTGGTACATAAAGTGTACATCTTTTTATGTCCAGCAAAAATTACATACATTGTTGTGGCCACTGCTGTGTCCTTCAAAATTGAATTTGTCACAAGAATTATGTAGCTAATCTTTGTTGAAGCCATTTTAATTTCTCTAAATTTGTTTTACACCCAGCAAAAAACAAAACAAAAATCATTTCAGTGTCTTTTCCCAACTTTTTTTTCTCCCAGTTTTTGCCTGCATTAAATATTTCAACTTTTCCAATCAAAATATCATTTTGAAAAATTTGGAACCCCACATACAGTCATAGATGAATCCAAAATAGTATCATATGCTCTACAATGTTCTTTAAAATGTACATCGTCAATACATAAATTGTGTGTTCTTATACAAGCTTAGATAACATTAATACAGCCAAAATAATAACAAAACTACTCTAATACCATATTTTGATTAAGATCTTGCCTCTCAGAACTTTTAGTCTTCCCAAGTGATGTTTTTGAAACAGATCCATCCATGAGATATCATGGTCCTTGATCACTGACCTATTGGTCCTATTGATTATTAGCCTCTGCCATTTTTACATCTCTCTTTGGTGTAACTGGTGGTCTTAATCATTAGCTTTGTTTTCCTATGTACACAAAATCTTTGTCTTTTATCACAGACTTTGTCTTTTATAAAGTGCATGCATTTTAGTATTTTTACACAAAAAATGTTTTGCATCAGCCTTTTGTTTTCAATCTAACATTTTACAAGTTGCAGATGAACAGATATTTCACATGACACATCATAAAATGTGATAATTAATTTCAAACAACTGTTTCAGACATATGCAAACTTGAAATTGAAAAGTGTGCAAATAAGTTTGGATAAACAAGTGTGACAGAAGTCAAACACCAGTCTTTACAAGAAATAGAAACGTCTTCAGATTTGTTGCATCACACTACAGTAGGGTTCATCATGTTTCCACAACTCTTGTGGCTTCTTTTATGGGTAGCATCACAAGCTCCTTCAGATCTTCAGAGCTGAAACCCCAAAATTTTGATGTCATTTTGCTCTTGGCTAAAGGAAGGAGGGTTCTACTTTCTAGTCAGCTGTATTAAATTTTCTCTTCACATGTATGAGAGAAACCCTGCATACATGTGCATATATGAATGTAGTATACATGCAGTGCTCAGGCATGTACATGTGTGTGCACGCATGCATGCGTGCATGCACACACGTGTGTGTATACATGTATGTCCATAAGTAATTTATATTGTTTAAATAGTGAGCATGGTATTAGTATGTTATTGTGCACTCTTAGACTGTGAATATTTTATGTGTAGCTTTATTTGTTTTGTTTATTATCCATTAATGGCATTCATGTTTTCCTTTGAATGGAATAAAGAAGTATTTTACTTGGCTTTGACATGTGCATTGCTTTTTGTGTGTGTGTATATGTGTGTGTGTGTTTGCATGTGTGTGCACATGCGGGCACACATGTGCACACACACTCATGCACATGGTGTGTGAGGTCTGGTACAAATGCATTAACTGTATGCAATAGTTGTATCATAGTTGTTGTAGTGTTTACAAATAAAAGTAAACTGCAATGAGCATTTCTTTCCAAAGTATGCTTAATTTAAGTCGTAATCATGTACTTAGGGATACTATCTTGACCCATATCGAGTCACAGTTTTTACTACATTTGACTAATGTTTTTTTCCTTTTTTCTGGGTGCTCCAGTATTCCCATTCATCCCCTGGGATGTTTGGAACTGGAAGCCTTCTTCCTTTTCGAAGGTTGGACCCCCCCTCCCCCCCCACCACCTTTCTCTGTCACTCTTCTGTGCCATTTGAGTTTTATGTCATATAATATTCATTACATCACACCTATTACATGTCATTGTCATGCTGACATTCTTCCATGCACCAGACAAGAAAGCAACACAGCTTGACCAAAAAGAAATAAGTGGTTTAGCTTTCCATCTCATTTTTCATCATTTTTCACTGTTTGTGTTAAGTGTTGTTTTGTAGTTTGATAAAGGGGATTACCCCCAAAATTTGCCGGTTGTGTTTTATCCTAATAAATAGCATTCTTTTAAACCTTTTACATGTTTGAGTCACAGCTAGTTGAAAGCTTTCAGGCAGTGCATCTAAATGTGAATAACTTAAATTCATTCACACAATCATCCAATCCAGCTAAAAAAGAAGAAGTGTATTGGGTAAGTCAGTCAACAACACTCTTTTTCTTTGACACTTGTGTGATGTGATCAAACCCAGCTGTATCCTGCTCAGAAGTAAATAAACTGCAACAAACACTGTCCTCCGTTGTGCAAACTTTAATTAAGAAAAGCTGATGTCTCATACAGTTTGGCTGTCAATATTTACAGAGTTGAAAGCAGACTTGTAGCTTATTTATCTTAGAATGATGGCACCAATATGCATGATAAAGCATCAGTCACCATTTCAAAGGAGTCTCTGCAAAGCAAAAGGCAATAAATGTTTACTTTGGAACTGTCAAGCAACAGTATGAATAAGGTTTGGAGAACAAAAATGCTCACACATCAGTACATCACTATGACTACACCACTATTATTTTTATAGTAAAATGAAAAACAATTCCCCCCCAAACAAAGCAAAAAAATACTTCCAGCTCTTGACCAGTAGCTCAGACTTCCTGTCTTCACTTTTGTCTTTCTTTCCCCGTTCATATATTTTAAGGAGTCCCTCCTTGTGGCCAAGTGGTAAAGGTACTGGACTCTGGTTCAATGGGGTTGCTAGGTTGCCACCCAGTGAAGGAATAGCCTGTTCATTTCCCTCAATTCTTGGACTCCAGGTGGCGGGCTCAGAGCTAGTTCTGACAGACCATCCCAAGAGAAGACCCAGGGTGCCGCTGGCATGCTCATCATAAAAACTGTAAAATATTAAAACGAAAAAAAGAGCACACAGAAACAGTCAACAACCCAAAAACCTCACAACTACAAAAACTTATGTGGGAAGTCCAGTGTTATAAAATGGCTGGCTGGGCAATGTTGCAACTAGCTTTTCCCTGTGGAAAGTGGCCTCGGATTCCAATGGGGAACTCCTGCAATGGGGACAGTACAGTACACAAAATCCAGTTTGAAATAAGATCTTATACAAAAGACTTTTGAGGGAACACTTGCAAGGAATCAGTGGTGTCTCAAATGCTAGATCTTGAGTAGCTTCTTGCCCAACAAAACATGACTTGTCTTGTTATGATACCCATCTCTCTCAGTCAACCTCTGTTCAAAACAATTCATAAAAACCTGCATCTTCTGATGAGTTGCAAGCATCTACAATTTTTTCTTTTTACTTCTGTTACTTTGAGGTTTGTGCATTTTTGACGGAAGGCCTTACCATCAGCCATGAAGGGTGTGATCCAATCACAATGGAGGTAAGAGAAGAGCTACATATGTAATGATGCACAACAGTCCATCGCTCAAACAGAAGACAGAGTGCCCATGTAATCCAAAATGTGTTGACATAAAAGGGTCTTATTGCAGGTATTAGCCTATGAAAGGTGTCTTTTTCCCATTATCTGAGGGTTTGACACAAATATGTTTAGGTAGAACACCTTCACCTTCATTGTCACTGATGTTTGATTTGTTTATGTCATTGAAAACTGATTTGCCACCATTTTACTAAACTACACAAATAAAACTTTTAATGAAAAGCTTAATAAAAGAGAAATACATTCTTCTTATAGCTAGCACCCTTCCAACAACAGAAAATCAGCTCAGTATCATTTTAAAAACACACATCAACCAGTAGCACAAATTCTGTGTATATGTAGTTTAAGAATCACCTTGACCAAATATAGAAATAAGCATTCAAACAAACTATAGACTCTGTATTATAATTACAAATGAATAATCACCATATGTACATATATATATATAAAAATATACAGTAATTACAAAATGCAGTCATTATTTCAGGGAATTGAAATGCTGGTTTTGAAAAGGCAAACAACATGTGCAAAGCAGCTTGCTAAATATGATCATCTATAAGAACACAACAAATTAAAAGATCGGTGCAACATCAACGTTTGATTTATTTGCATTATGTCTCAAACTGAAGCATCACAGGTTGTGGGTTCAAGTCCTGGCAGGAGCAGCGGGCGAATTTTCTTCTCCAGGGTCAACTTTCTGTGCTGACTCTTACTTCAATATCAATTCCACCCCTATGTTACCTCAGTAGAACATAAAATATCCTGGTCATTCTGCCCGAAGTGCAGGTGGTAAGCTACAGCTAAACTTGCATGCATGTAAGCTGGTGCACAGATGTGTGGTGTACACAGAACACATGCCAAGATAGCAGTTTCATGTGACACCAACCATTTAACAACCAAATAGCACTGTAAGTACATCACTCCAAGGGAAATTCAAAACTGAATGCTCTGTAAAAGGCTACAGTCTCTCATTCCAAATCATATGCAACAAGAGTGCAGTGAGTTTTCTTGACAGCAGAGAATACGCTACACAAAAGCAATCAACAACAACAAGCAAATATAATCCATTGATCATACTTCTTATGCTTATAGTGACTACAGCTGAAACACTTTAGTAATGCATGGTGCTGACTAAATACAGATTCCAAAATAACAAAAACAAAGTGGAAGCAAAATTTCATGTTATTCATTAAAGAACAATAAAGAACAAATGCTCACACAACTCCCATTCAAAACAAAAATATAGATGTCTTTATTTTTTTCATACTTTCTTATGACTTTGAAATGTGTAACTTCAATGTAACCCAAACTAGCATAACCCATTAATCTTGATAGCAGCTGTCTTCAAGCAGATTAATAAAACTGATATCAAAGAAAATAGCAACATTAAAGGTTTATATTTTAGAAGGAAAAACTGAAGAAAATACATATCAATTTCTAACTTCAATAAATGCTGAAGTCACTGAAACCATTATGCTCTTGATTATATCCATAATTATATTCAGCAACCACAGACAGTTTTAAACTCAAGTGGATACAAGAAAAGTAATTTGCTGATGCATGTTGAAATAAAAATATCACATAAATTCAAAAACTAAATAAAAACAGAGTCAAATACAAAAAATAAACCAGGCCAAAAAGTAAGCAATACTGCAGCTCAAACACTTTGTGTCAACAAAACATTACAATTTACTTATTTTTTTCAAAGGGGGTGGAGAGAGAAAGAAAAAAGACTACATCCTAAACTTTCCCCAAAGTCTAGGTAAAACAAAAAAGATTGATCACAAGTAAAATATCTGATTCACTGTTCAAGACATACAATAATTCATATCTAAAGAGGATCTGGAAAAATACAGTGGAAAGGCAGAACATCTGTCAACAGACAAAACATGGAACATCTGTCAACAGACAAAACATGTGCTTAGACCTATTGCAGGCTCAAAATAATATTAAACTCCATCGTTCTGTTAAGCATCTGTATTTGTGTGCATACACACACTCACACACACACACACCACATAATAATAAAGGAAATTTATGCAGCACCTTACCTATTCAAAAACATAGCCTAAGCTGCATGCAACTCAAAACCCACAACATGACACATAGGACCATGTTACAATATGATGAAGAGAGGAATATCAAACTTGGATTACCAAAATATATGCAACACTTAAAGCAGAGGTTCATTCGCTAATTGCACCTTCATTGCCCAACACAGATATATACACACACAAACACTTACATGTGCACATTGTATGGACACAAGAAGGTACAGGTTCACCAGGAAAGAAAGAAAAAAAGAGTATGATAAGCAGTTAAATGATGTTAAGCATCTTCAGTTCATGGAAGTCTTTGACGTGCCCATGCTCTCAGCAGATGGACCTTATCTCTGCATCTACTGTACCTCGTTGCAGGATGAAAAATCCAAAAACACATCAGCCATCTCCCTTCAACAAGCCCCCTAAAGTATCAAAGTATAGCATGCATGATCCTGTAATCATAAACTGTTTAGACTAATCTGGAGAATAATTAAGAAGAAAATGTAAATCGCAGTTGCATAACCAGCAAGTAAATTGGTGTTTTATGCCCAGTCAACCTGTACAGTTATGTCAGGACAATTTTTCAGTTGCACCTCTCTGACACAACTGTGACCTTGAAATAAGTTCACGATAATGGAAAGTGGCCATTTTTCAAGTGAGTCACTCACAGCATAAAATATGAGTGCATCAACCCCATCTTTTTAAACCAGTCAAAGTGCCACAGGGCTGGAAGCTTTCAAGCCTGATGCCAAGGGGAGCTACTTGATGTGCAAATGACTTACAGATTTCACAGCACTTTAGGTATAAGTGAATGGATATTTACCTGTGGGAGGATGGGGACAAAATCAGAGCACTGAAGAAAAACCCTAACAACCAGCCTCAAAAGCAGTATCACAATGTCAAACCAGAAGGGGAAGAAAAAAAAATCCACTGCCCCTCACAGAAGTTAAACCCTATCCCTCACTTAATACATTATATATACACATGAACCACACACAAACACCATAAATATACAAAACAGAATATTGGGGTGACATAATTGTAATGATAAGAAAATACCTTTGAATATAAAACAGAATTCAAAATTACAATCAGCAAAATGAATTCCTATGTCAGATAAAACATAACTAGAATACAGACTGTCACATAAAAACATAAGGAATAAATCACTTAATATTTTACTTTCCAGCACACAGAAGTGTTTCTGCTGTCATTGCAATGTAACAGTTGACTCATCTAAAAACTGATCAAGTACTCTGGGTAGGCCTGGGAGTCATGGAAGATGACAAACACAGTGGCATTTGAAGCTGCATTGCTGACAGAGTCATAGGGGCGGTTAGAGTTGGGCTTGTTAGGAGCCATCCTCATGCTGGAATTTCCTGGTGTGTACTCCCCCACCAGTACACGGGCTTGGAACATCTGTCCTCCTTGAGCAAAACCCATGGACGTACCAGAGTCAGCTGCAAAATACACTCCTGCGCCGAGTGCTGTCCCTGAAATCACACAAATACACAAAAGTCACGACAGTCAACAGCACATGAACCAAAGACTGAAGTAGTTACCAAAACAAAACAAAAAACAAAAAAAGAGTGATGCTATAATATATGCCAAATTCAATACAGATGGTCCATTTCACCCTTAATGATTTTTTTTAATCGAGAGTCGCACTAATGTGGAAGCACCTTGATACTAACTACTCAAAACCAGAGAAAATATGGACTATTTTCTGTTTTGGTACAATGAAGTACTAAATAAATTAATGTTTGACACTGATGTTTTCTCTCACCCCTATCTTCTTTATGCTCCTCTATTTTCTCAGTCACCCTTCCCCTTTCCTTTCCATTTTCCCCTTCTTTTTTATTTTGTTGTCCTTGGCTCAGTTAAAAATTACATCTACACTCTGGGAAAAGCCCTTTTGTGCTCCACCCTGTATCTCTCAAGCTTTCCTAGTGTTGCCTTTGAAACAGTTCCAATGTTGGTATTATTGATAACAGCCCTTTCCCATCCTTTCAAAGAAGATTGTCAAGCACTTCCTCTTTCTAGGCTTCTCTCCCCCAGGTGATCAGTGATCAACAGTGTCATCCTCTTCCTGTCTAAGGCTTGTTCTTATGTCTTGTGGCCTATGCAACCTTCTGAACAGATCTGAGTCCTGGAGACTTCCTATCTCATTGTTACTGTTACACTTCTCAGTCACTAACCTTTTCCAGCTCCTTTTAAGCTGCAAAGTACTAGTTAGCAAACAAATCATCTCAATTCCACACACCCCCACCCCCCTTGAATTTTGTAATCTACTTCCCAATTATTTTTTTACATATTACCATTTTTGCCGCAATAACTTCTGTTGAATCCATTTGCAATGATGCCTTTTATACTATCAGAAGATGTGCCATGGAAGAGACGTTTTTCATTCTCTGTTCCTTTTGGGTTGTACTGCTCCAACTCCCTTTTTTTCACTTTAAACTGCTGGAAAAGTGAGGGATTCTGGATCCGCTCAATCTGCAAGAAACAAATAAGATTTTAAAAATTACAAGAAACTCATCTCCTGCTCATGATATCGCACAACCATACCAAGTTTGCTTACAAAAAGTCGAAATGTTCGTAAGACATCATCTGGACAAAATCCAAGCACACAGACATGGCAATTCCAATTTCCAATACCTCTCTTCCACCCCTGGCATGTATGTGTACATCTGTCAGTGTGCTAGCATGTGTCAATGTTTGTGTGTCAACATTTTGGACTCTGTATACCTCTGGAAACATCACCAGTGTATTAGGCTATGTCACATTTTATGTACTTTTTTTGTTTAAACAGCTTATTTACTGTTATGTTCTTTCTATTGTTAGTTAATTGTAAAACATAATCAATAAAAGAACTGCGGACATCATGTTTTTACTACTGTATTCTACTAAATAATGCTATGGTAAAAAGTACCAAAGCCTTTACCAAAGTCTTGAAGCCTTTACCAAATAAGGACATTACGGTCTAGACACTAAGGGAATCACTAAGCATAGGCGCTTTACACAGTTACTTTTACTAGCTCTAAGACTGTTGTACATTACATTTACAGTGATGCAGCATCAGTCAGAAATTCAGCCTCAGTACCATTCTTTCTCTCTCTCTTTCATCATTCATGTATCACAAATCTGTAGGCCTGTTCTACATGGGATTAAGTACTAAAACGTTATCAAGTTTTATGTCACAATTTCAAAAGCTTTATGTCTCAATTGTTTGCAGGCTTGGCGGAAGAGATGCATTTTTAGGTTAGCTTTGAAAGTTGGGAGGGGGGGCAGAAGCTCTCAGGTCAGCCGGCAGCAAGTTCCAGACAGTCGGAGCAATGTAATCAAAAGAACATTCACTGAAGGTTTTCAAGTTTGTTTTTGGAATTTTGAGCAGTCTTTCCGTCAAAGAATGAAGGAAGCGTGATGGTTGATATGTGCAGAGAGAAGAGGACAGCTATGGTGGAAGAGTGCTGTCGAAGTGACAGAAAGTGAGCATTGCGAGCTTGTACTGAATGCGGTATTTTACTGGGAACCAGCAGAATTCTTTTAAAAACAGGAGGACATGATTACAGTTCAATTTTTTTTAACATGAGCCATGCAGCGTTGTTTTGGGTCTTTTGTATGCGCGCAATTTTTTCACTGGCTACACCTGCGAAAGTAGCATTGCAGTATGTCCAATCATGGCATGATCATGATCATAGACGCAACAAGCTTTTGAAAACTAATGAAAGCTAATGAACCAAAACAGATTGCATGTATAACACTCTTGGCAAAGTGATGCACACAAAATGCTGTTCTCATGACCAGAAGCCTGAACATAATTATTGGTACAGACAATGGACCCACTGTCGAACATATTTCAGAGCAACTCACAGCAGTGGCAATACTTCGGCAAATAGAAATATTGTGTTGAGAAAGCAGTTTTTAGCTGAGTCGCAATGTAACTGCTCAAGAGCTTGATCCAGACCATAGCGCATTTTGCTTTCCATGAATCATATTTTTTTCATAGTGAACAGTTTTTCTTCTCTTTTTGCAATATACACAATTTTGAAGCAATTTGATCAAACTGTGCTGCAAAATTGATATGGATTTCTTTCTCCTGCTTCTTTGCCATGTGTTTTTAATTGTTTAGTATCCCCTTCATCGTGTAACCTTTAGGTTGCATTTTCATACATGCTCCCATCACATACCTTTTTGATTGCTGCCCGTCCACCAAAGTGTTGTGCAACCTTCTTGTATTCAGAACAGTCAGGTGAGAGGCTGACTAGTTTCACTTTCTCTCCCTTCATAGGTGCCCAGTTCTTTGGCAGTGGGATCTCATCTTTCTTCTCTATGACATACATATATATTGCAAATTAAACTTTTACTGATGTCATAATGTAGTATCATTTGTATGTAAAAGTTTATTGCATATTAAAAGTATGTGTGTGTGTGTGTGTGTGTGTGTGTGTGTGTGTGTGTGTGTGTGTGTGTGTGTGTGTGTGTGTGTGTGTGTGTGTGCGTGTGTACATGCATGCATACAAGAGAGTGGGAGAGAGAGTAAGAGAGAGGAAAGCAGGAGAGAGAGAGAGAGTGAGGACTTGTATATTTAACATTCATTCAACTGCAAAGGTTTTATCATAGGTCTTGTCATATGACAAGTCTAATTTGCTGTCCTGAAAAAAAATAAAAAATCACTTCATGTTTGAAAAAGATTTGGAGAAAAAAAGAAAAGAAACAGTTGCTGATCCAGGAAGAAAATGTACGAACAGAATTTCTGGTAGTAGTTGAAACATGCAAAACTGTAGTCTGACCTAGCTACTACTTGCTTACGGACAGAACCTTTGAGGTCTGTTACCTGGGTTTTTTTCCTTTCTTTTTCAGAGGTGGCTGACTTTAATTTCATCAATGGATCCCCACCACAGAAAGAGAGATAGGAAAGAGACAGTCTGCATAAGTGTGTGTGTGCATGACATGCTCGCACGTTTTTGAGTAAAAACACCAAATATAAGTCAGCTTGATTAATTCTTGTTGGAGAGAAGGAAAAAAAAAAAAAAAAAAAAGAATGTGCAGAAAAGAAAACAAAACACTTCTCCTCTCAACAAACCACTTCGATGAACAGTACCTTGCAGAAGGTCTCTGCGCTTCACAGCCACAGGCGGTGCATGACGATCACTGATGCAGTACTCCTTCCGGTCTTTGAAATCAATTTTGTACTGCCGACCTCTCTTGTCTGTAATTTGAACACTACGTTCTCTTTTTTTAAAAGCTGCTTCAATGATGACTGTGTTCTCTGGGTCAAAGTCAGCAAACTTGTCTTTGCCCTTTTCATACTGCCAGCGCACAGGTGGCAAGCCTGCTGCCAGGTGGTGCTGTTTGGAGGCTGACAGCATGATGCTCTTCAGGTCACTGATAGCCTTGGCAACATCAATGTCAATGCCAGTGACAGTCACTGCACTTTTCTTCTTGTCCAGTGTGATGTCCACCTTGTGCTTGTTTTGCAGCTTGAACAACTCCTCAACCTGCAATACCCACAGCACAACTGAATGTCAATGTTCACAAGGCTGTTTGTTTGAAATTGATGGGGGATGAGCAATTGCACAGATCAATAATTGTGAGCATTATATACAAATGAATCAGCATAAACAATTTTGAAAGGATTCCAAACTCTGTAAAAAGCAACAAGTTATGTGTCTGTTTAACTGTATTTCTTTCAAATAAATTCCCTCAACCTAACTCCAAGGAGTTATTTCCCTTAGACCAAACATCTCACTGTATTTGGGTTCCCAAAGCAACCCCGAATTATCATCCTTTAATACCACACAGAGTGGCCTTCCCCTGACATTAGGGGGTGTCCCCTGTATAAGACCAAAGAAGCATGCACACTGACCCACTGTCCTTAATAAGCCTTATGGTTTTTGTGGTCATTAAGCACCATGTTTACTTACTTACATTGGCAGGTTCCTTTTTTTCACTTAGACCACACCTGTTGTGCTGCTTGCTGCTCATCACTGTGTTTGACTCATGGTCGAAGCTGTAGGTTTGTGGTAATGGGTCAGGTCAGTTTTTCAGTTTATGTTTGACTATAATATTCTTCAACCTCAAGGGTAGAAGAAAAGAATAAACAAACCAATAGTTTAAGCAATGTTGCTTTTGTGCACAGCTTGCTGCCTGTCATAATGGCGCTATACTTGCTGTGTGTATGCACATGGTCTATGTGCCCATGACTAAGTTTGTTTTTATTTGACTGAATATCAGCTAATGCAACCATGTTTTCACAGTGAGTAACCAACATACAGTTTTGGTTCATATGCTTCAGTTCTCCCCAGTCAGAAGGTGCAGATATAGGAGGGCGAGTGGAACATTTTTGTAAAGCTGTGGGAGCAAAATTAGCTCAACTCTGAGAATGTCATGACACCACAATGGTTCAGTTACCATACGTAATAGTTCCAGACTTTGAATTAAATCAAAGGACTCTCTTCTGTAACCGTAAAAGGATATCTATTTCACCAGATACATACAAACATCATGGCTTGTATGATTTTGGGAAAGACTGTCCTATTTATTGTCTGAGTGCAATAGATCGAGACCCAAAGTGTCAACTGCTTTGAATGAAGTGACACTGTAAACTGGTGCATGGTTGAATGGAGTACACAGAACATGTGCCGAGACGGCACCAGTTTCACATGGCACCAGCAGCTGAAACAGCAGTTGTGTAGTACACTACTTGCTGTGCAATGGTGAGGTCCCCACTGCCTTAACATAGCTGTTGTTCTGGCTGTGGTCCATGGCCTCCTTGGTCTTGCCAGGTTGGAGCCTGCAGTCAAGCCACTCAACTCTTTCTCCCTACCCCCACCTCCCCCCTTTCCCCATCCCTAATAAGCCATCTCACTTCTGTGGACATAAAGCAACATGTTTACCATTCAGAATCACATGCGACACGAGCGCAGTGAGTTTTCTTGAGAGCAGGTAATAGTGCCCTATAAAAGCGACGAATAATAATAATAATGCCACAACGTTAGTGTTTGGTGCAAGTTCTCACTTGGTTTAGTTCTCAAAAGTTTTAAACATTGGAGTTCACAACTCATGTTTAAGAGTAGTCGCATTTGGCTTCAGCTTGTCAATTTCGTGAATTTCAACATTTTCTGCAGTCAGGTTATGTTCAGGTAGAGATGATTGTGCATTGTTGACACATCCAGGCCTTATTGCCCTGAACAGTCTGCCATCATTAACAATCAGTCCCCTCAACCTAACATATAGACCCTCCCAGCCTCCCTGCTTATAAAAGCCATTTAAGGGTTGAGCTCAAAAAGAAACTGTCCAGTGCAGACGCTTCTTTGGTCTGATGTCAGGGGGAGGCCACTCATTGTGATACTAAAGGCTGACAATTTGGGGTTGCTTTAGGACCCCAGATGCAGCTAGGTGTTTGGTCTAAAGCCGTTCTTAACTGGGCAAACTGTTCGTTCACCAAACATACTTCAGACAGTTTGACAAACTATAATTCGTTTCTTAACTGAACTTTTAGTTTGCCGAACATGGTTCAGACAGTTCGACAAACTATGTTTCATTCTTAACTGGCTTATAATGAGGTGCAAGCTTCGGCCCAAACTTGTGCCAGAAGCACAGCAGACAGCATGATCCAAAATGTAGGCTAAATTCAAATCAAGTCAATATACTTTAATCATCCCTCTCAGGGTAATTCAACTAACTACTGTATCATTTGGGGTCCCAGAGAAAAGGTTGTGCCTCTTACAAGTCAACAAATAGGTCTGTTCCCCCAAAAACGAGTGAAGTATTGACACGGTCATCCATTTTCATTTTTCCTTCTTCCTCATCAACAGGGGAGCTCTCTTTGCTCTCAACCTGTCAGAGGCAATGTTCACCAAACTGGGTGAAATTTCCAGAACATGATGAGTGAAGCTTTTTGGACCCTGAACATAGCTTCATTGCAGTTTGACGAATACCCCAAAATAGGTTCATGAAGCAAAAGTTCATCCAAATAAGAACCAACTATGTTGGCCTAGGTTCGACAAATACCCCAAACTATGTTCGCAAAGCAAATGTTTGCCCAACAGGCCGTTTGCCATGGTGCTATTTTTAAATTGTTTGGGTGTTACTTCCCCTGATTTCGGGCAAGACATCCATGCCTGACACAGTAGACAGTGTTGTAATTACGTGACATGTGATTTTTTAATTTTTTAAACTAGTCTGTGACAGCCTTAAGCGATATCTTTAAAAATGAGGAATTAGTACAACAGGACTGAGGAAGCAATGTTTAGTTAGGTTATCTACCTATGTAAGCGATACGTCAATTAAAATCCAGGTAGTCAGGCAGGCATATAGCTGAAGAAGCCAAAGACAAAAAAGAAGAAAATGATGGTAGAAAAGAAGGGGCAGCCAACATAAAAACTTGTGCCCTACTACTTAATAATAGTGCCAATGGGCCAGTTGTGGTGAATCATAAATAAGAAAGAAAAAGATGGAAAAGAAAGGAAGAAAGAAGCCGCAATTACATATAAAACAAAGATAGGCCTACATGGATGTAGCCAGGGAAAGGGTAAAACCCTACACATTGATCACAACAATGGTAGCCCCCTGATGAGATTCAAATGCTGATTTCTCACTGAGGTATCACGAAAAGAACCAAACAGTTTATCTTAACTTTGAGATCAAAGTAGTTGACCATGAAGACATGTTGTTTGGTTATAAAAAAAAAACAGCCAACCCTTTGATACAGTAGTCTGATTTATTAATCATATAAAAGTAACATGATTATATATATGTGTGCATATGTTGAAACAGAACACCCCATTAGAATTATGCATAAACTGAATTTCTTATTTCATTGTGGACTTAATTTCAGGAGGTTAAAATAAGAGCGGAGAAATCCAGTGAGCATCATAGACAACAATGTATGAACAAAACAGTGCACTCATGCGCTACTATTTTATATACATGTCAAAAGACATTTTTAAAAAGTTTACTCTTCACTTGTCAGTAACAAAACACATACGCACGCACGCACGCACCTATGCATGCACATGTGTGCACACACGCATGCATGCATGCATGCGTGCACGTGCACACACACACACACACACACACACACACACACACACACACACACACACACACACACACACACACATCTCATCTGCTTGTGCACACATAATTATGCTGTGTCTCAGGTATATGCCATTTTCAAGAATTGTCTGTTAATCAAGGTGTAAATGTTCAAGAATTTATTTGGTCAAGGCAAAAGGTTGCTTTTTTTTTAGTGTAAACATTTTTTTTGTGTGTGTGTGTGTGTATTTTTAAAACACAGATAGGTATTAATGGACTGCCCCCAGCTGGAAAAAAAGAGAACATGAATTGATTTATGTGGAGAAATTTGTAAATGCTGTTACCAAAATTCAAGTGTGTATTACATAAGAACTGCTTCATGTAACTAAAAATGCTTTGTACCACATATAAATTATGGAAAAGCAATCAACTATTTTTTCATAATGTAAAGAAATGGTGTTTAGAAAATGAGTCAAACTCTGAACTGAAACATCTACCTTTTTATTGTGTAAATGATTAATAGTAAACAAAAATGGACTGTGTGTGAACAAAAACTATTGTTTACAAAATTTCTTTGCTCAAAGGATGATAATGAAAAGCTTTTCTGTATATGCACTCGCATGCACATGCATGCACACACACACACACACACACACACACACACACACACACACACACACACACACACACACACACACACACACACACAACGACACATGATGAAGGAATGATTACACTGTATTAGAATAAATTATGTGTGAAAGCCAGCCGTACTGCAGAGGATGTACTTGCCAAATAAAAACAAAACTAAAGAGAGAGATTGAGAAGAAGTCAAAATTTTAAGCTGCCTGATGTCTGATGCATGATCAGCCATCCAGGGCTTCATTCTCAAAGGACTGAATGGGAAATGCTGCTAAGTCAGTTACCCTGTGGGCCTCCAGACAAAACGGCCTATTAATAATGCCATGACTCCTTATTACATATGGCATATGTACAATGCTAGCTGACCATCTGAACACTCAGTCAGTAGTACAAACAACGCGTCTCTGCCTGATGTGTGAAGCCAAGGTCAAGGTTGGAGTTCTATGACAAATGGGCTATTAAGAACAGTGTTAAGGAAGATAACTCTTTATAGTTAAGTTGAGGTAAGCATTATCAGAAACATACATTTTACTTAGAAAAATACATGTTTTGTTAGTTTTTGAAGTATTCAAACAAATTCTACAAAGTAATACTAAATGACTGATTATGATAACTGATTTGGAATACTGAACATTTTGCAGCACCCATGTCATGAGAAGGTAGACAAATAAAATACCTTTTAGTTCCTGCACCAAGGAGTATCAAACTTTTCTTCGCTATCCACTAAAACATACACATGCCCAGGAAGACAGTTCAGTGAAGCTGCATGGTCATCATAAAAATGACATAAAAGTTGTTTAGGAAAACAAACAAATCTAATGCCATCAGGACAAATACCTGTTTGGAGTCAAAGTTAGCAATCAGAGAATCTTTCTCTGTGCGGGAAACTGAGACATCCTTCATGTGTTTGTAAATCTTCTCACGAGCATTTCTGATGGCTGAGTCCTGACTGGAATAGATGTAGACATCCACTTCTTGCCACATTTTCTGCTTGCTGTGGAGACTTGTTTCAGCATCTGAATCTAATGTCAAAAAGAACTTTTGAAAGTAACAAAGAATCAATCTTCCAGCAAAACAGACGGAATCAGGTGATTATGACAAAATCAATATGGAAATGGTGGCTAAACAAAGTATTTTGACATGCACATTGCTAATATACCTAATTTTGATCAATGCCTATCAAATCTTATGCACCTGAAAAATAAAAGCTTTGCTTTCACTGAAAGAATACTTGTCATGTCTGAACCTTCCTAATCAACTGAATAGAGCCACTTGCATTTGGTTTGAAACATAATTAGCCATACTGTCAGCAACAAATCATAAGGCATTGTGATTTTTCCATGAAGAAACACATTGAGCATAATAAAATATATAAAAAAATGTCACAAGGATTCTTCTCAAAATTTGAGGAGAAAAAAATATACAATTTCTGCTAAAAAAAAGAAAAGAACCTGTCCTTTCAGTGAGTATAAACTCACTTTAGTGGGATTTATTTTTATTTTTTTCTCTTTCAAAGATGCAACCTAACTTTAGTTCCAGAACTCATGAGTCAATTATCATCAGCAAGGAAATGAATGAACCTGATGTCACACAAAATATTAATGCAGTTTCCCCCATTTGAATTAAGAGCTAGTCCATTTTACACAGCAAATCTGTAATTCCCAGGGGTTGGCAGCTTTAAAAGTAAAAGATTATAAGCACAACAGTCAACTGTCAGTGGTTACCTGAGCCTTCAGCTCCTCTGGATGATGCACTGAAAGCAGCAATGTAGGGCTGCAGCATCTGCTTCTGGAACACCACCACACGGACCTCATTCACTGAACGTGCTCTGGTGGCAAACTGGGACACTGCCTCCTGCATGGCTTGTGCCAGAGCCTGTGGGTCTGCACCTCTGCCACCTGAGGTAACAGCATGCACCACTATCAAGTATCGGCATCACAGGGAATTCACAAAAAACAGCTGGATGTGGAAGACAAAATGGAACAGAAAATATTTCTTAAAAAACAAGCCCACCTCCCATTGTATTCTGAGGCTGCTAAATAAAATAAAAACTACATAAATATATATATTTTATGCCTCAGCTAAAAGTAAACTAGCCATTTGTGATTTTGGGGATTCTCCAGAATGAAACGACTAAATGAAATATCATGCATTACTCATCTGGAAAAAAGCTGAAAAAGTTCATATAAAAAGTAGTCAAACCTGTGCCAAGAGCAGGCAGGGCAACTGACTGTATGCCTTCAGCATCTGCTGTACGTAGAACAGTTAGAATTCCTCGATGCCAATCACGTTTAAAGCGGTCAGCACTAACATGGATGACTCTTCCACAGGACAGCTGTGAGTTCTCCACTGAGGTGACAGCCACACCAGTGTCAGCCATCTGCTCCTCTGATGACAGAAAAATACATTTTGGGAGAGGTTACCTCCCAAAAGAAAGGATATAACTGACAAAACCTCATACATCATTAGGATCCCTGAGGATACATTAACTGGCAGTGAAAAAATGTACAAAACTGTATACAGCTGGGTTTTTTGTTACACATCTTACTGTGTGGAATGAACTGGTCATTCATAATGAACAAATGAGACACTGCTTGATTTATTTCATGTGATAAACATGGAGGCTGACAATTAGGGCAATGCTCAGCCAGCACAAATGGCATGTATGCACTTTGGCAACCAACAACAGCTGCCTTTCTCTCATGAGCTAACCCCCCCCCCCACCACCACCACCACCACCACCACCCAATTCTTTTGCACCAAATGGCATGGCAATATTGCAAATGCCCATCAGGTTTTGTTCTTCACTGCCTGGTCTGTAGTTGCAGTACGGGTCTTTGTTTCACAAGCTACAGAAGTTGCTGATCTGCCACTAGCGCATGTGTCAAAGTTGCATGCCCATTTTAAGCTTCAACTGACAAAATACACTGAAAAAGGGCCAATAAAATCATTATCCTGCACAATTTGACCACCTAAAACTTTAGCCAGACAGCATCTTGCAGTCCACCATGCCAAAACTCAAACCCACAACTCTACTGTTACAGAATCTTAACTGGCAATGAATGACTGGAACTGTCACTCACTTTGGTCTCTGCATTCTGCAACAATATCCCTCCCACCACACTTCAGGATTGCCTTTGACAGAACACCTGAAACACACAAAGAGAATATGAATCTGTACAAAAAACACACACATGCAGATGCAGCTCATCCATGTTGTAAGTATTTCTCAGTTGTAGACTTCTGAGCTGAAGGGTCATATGCCACAGCAGTTAGCCATTAGTACCACATACCCCCAAACCCATTTATCATAGTTAAAAAACAGCAGTTAACCATTAGTACCACATACCCCCAAACCCATTTATCATAGTTAAAAAACAGCAGTTAACCATTAGTACCACATACCCCCAAACCCATTTATCGTAGTTAAAAAACAATCTATAATGCATCACTCTTGTTTTTATTATCATGTACATGATGAAGAATTTCAAGCATCAGTTTATATGTGCAAACTCTTTCCCAACTGTACTTAATCAGACCCATCATTGCTCCTCCTCCCCCCCCCCCCCCCCCCCCCAGCACAATCGCATGTCAAGAATTTCTGTTGTGAATACCTCTCGAAAGATCAAGATCGTCGTTACTGCTGTTGACAACTGCATCACAGGGTTCTGTGAGGATGTCGCCTACTTTCACCATGACAGTTATCTTGCCCATCTTAATCTTCAAGCTGCTTTGTCCACCTGTGGTATGAAACAAAACATGAAATGTTGAAAGGGTGCTGACTTTTTTTTACCATGAGATTTACCATGCTACACTTGAATTCTCTGGTTCCATGGTAACATGTAATATGAACATGGTAACAGGTTAACAGGTAAAATGGTAACAGGTAACATGAGTGGGAAAAAAAGATGTCAATTTTTTCCACCTTGGTATCTCTCTAGCTTTCCTAACTGCAACTTAACCCTTTCACTGCCATATGCCTGCCACACCATCACTTGGAAAATGACCAATGAAAGTGCCAATTTGAAAGTCATTATTGCTTTTTTTTTCCTGCTTTGCATAAACACGTGAAAGGATTTCTGCCAAAATGCACAGTATTGACAGTAGATTTGTTCTAGGACCATCAAATCTACTGTTTGCAGGCGTGTATGTGTGCAATTTTCAGCCTGGAAATTTTACAGGCTGGGGCAGTGAAGGGGTTGTTTGGTCCACCTGCAAGAACAAAACATGAAAGGATGTTCTCTCTCACTGCAATAGTTATTTTAGTTATTTTTATCTAACTGATTTCTCTGCTAGGTCCATCTGCATGCTGACATGATGTTAAAATCCAAGGACTAACTTGGTCCACCTGCAATGTGAAAAAGAAGGCCATGAAAGCATCTCAATTACTTTCACAAGGAAAGGCTGCTGACTTCTTTCACAAGAGTATTTACCTGGAAGAATGTTGATTTTTTTCAATGAGTGTTGCCCTGCCCACCTAAATCCTCCAGATGCTTGGTAAACTTGTGATGTGAAACAAGATGAGAAAAAACCCCACTGATCTCTTGCACCACGAGCTGTTTTGCTCTCCTTCAACTTCACATTGCATGGTTTACCTTGATAAACTGACAGGAAATATTCAAAGCAACAGGTTAAGCCTGTTCTTAATTGGGCAAACATTTGTTGGTGAACATAGCTGGGAGTATTTGGCGAATATAGTTGGTTTTTAATTGGGCGAACTTTCGCTTCATGAATATAGTTCGGGATATATGTCCAAATTCAATGAATCTATATTCGGGGTCCAAAAAGCTTTGCTCAACATGTTCTGGAAATATTCGCCCACTTTGGTGAACATTGCCTCTGAAAGCAGAGAGCAGACAGCTCTCCTGTGAATGAGGAAGAAATAAAAATTAAAATGGATGACCGTGTCATTACTTCCCTTGCTTCAGAGAGAATTGACCTATTTGTTGACTTGTAGGAGGTGCAGCCTTTTCTCTGGGACCCAAAATGATATCGTAGTTTGCTGAATTACCCTGAGAGGAATGATGAAAATATATTGACCTGACGTGACTTGACTTTAGCCTACATTTTGTATCATGCTGTCAGCTGCGCTTCTGCAGCAAGTTCAGGCTGAAGCTTGCACCTCATTATAAGCCAGTTAAGAATGAAGTATAGTTTGTCTAAGTGTCCAAACCATGTTTGGCAAACTAAAAGTTCAATTAAGAAATAAATCATAGTTCATCTGCAGTATGTTCGGCGAACAAACACTTTGCCCAGTCAAGAACAGGCTTAACAAGAGCCTTACCCAGCAAAAGTACACTACATTTGACCCTCATGTCATTAACACACACACACACACACACACACACACACACACACACACACACACACACACACACACACAAAAATAAAAATAATAATAATATATATATACACCCACCCACCCCAAACTTACACTACCACTTTGTTACAAGGGTGAGGGTTGGGGGTGGGGTATGACATGTGTGTGTGTGTGTGTGTGCGTGTGTGCGTGTGTGTGTGTGTGTGTGTGTGTGTGTGTGTGTGTGTGTGTGTGTGTATAAAATACTGAAAGTCAGATAAACAAGACGATTCAAATATACCCCCCCCCCCCCCCCAAACTTACACACACTTTGTTACAATGGTGAGGGTGGAAGGTGGGGTATGATATATATATATATAAGGGGGAATGGAAGATCTTAGATTAACCCCACTAAAAGAAGGAATAAATATTAAGTCATACTGCCACGGGTAACAGAAGGGAAAAGTTCAGTAGTACACATCATAAACATTGCCCACAATAGCATTATCCTGATTTTAGGAATAAAATGATCAGATACCAAAAAACAACAACAAAATCAAAATAAATGCCTCTTGATATAATATAGTTTACACAATCCAAAAGAGCAATCCTTTCATAATTTCATTGAATGGGTTAACTGTTCACCATCAATCAGAGTGTCCTTGCAATTGGACTCATTGTTCTCAGAAGATTAGCATTGTTCTCAGAAGATTAGCAAAGTACTGCAGTTCCACACAAGCATTGTTAACAGGGATCAAATGCAGATGAACAGTCTGCTGGTGAGCTTTTTGTAGGTAACTAATCAAAGACTACAGAGAATGGAATACTAAGACGCACCTGAAAGAGCAGTGTCACCTCCTCTGTCTCTGTGGCCACGCCCCCTGCCCCCTGTGTGACTTCCTCCACCTCCCTCAGCTGCTTTGAAATCCTTCACACAGTTCATGAACAGTAACAATAACTGGTGCAAAATACACATGGCCAGCTTTCACCAAACATTTTCAGTATAATGAATAATAGATGAGTCAATTGATCAATCAAACCACTACCCCTAAAAGTCCACTGGGGAAATAATGTGCAGAATGTGTCAGATAATATGCTAGTCACTGCTGATTCCATAAGCATCTGCCAAAGCATGAGCGTACATAGTCACTGAGTGCAGCTTATTTCAAGTATGAAATGGTCTGCAATAATGAACAAAAAACATCAACATATGCTGTATAAATTTCTGCAATGGCTTTGTTGTCAAAAAGTGAAGCATTCTCAGCTGTAGTCTTAGTATCACCATTTTTTTTTAGTTTTAGTTTTAAAGAACACTTACAGAAAATGAGATATAAACAATGTCTCATCCATATTATCACCAGGATTTTTTTGTTTTGTTTTTTTGTTTTTTTGTTTGTTTTCAAGAACACTTGCAGAGATTGAGAAATAAATAATTCTATATCCCACTAAGTCTCTTTCAGTAGCAAGAGAATGAGACAACAGAAGTAGACACACAGCAAAAACATATCTTACCTGCAGGGTCTCATTGTCCTTGGAGAAAACAATGATCTGCACTTCCTTCACACTGCTGTCACGATGATCCTGCAACCATTTGCTTATCACAGAGAACATGGTGGATGCCACTTGGTTGCCAGGGTAGCCAAGTTTACCAGTGCCGAGCGTAGGGAACGCAATGCTTCTTGCCCTCTTCCTGCTTGCCTCTTCCAGGCACTCCTTGACAGCAGACTGCATTTTCTGAAATGGTCAAAACTTCAGAAGTGTAGACCTCCTTCACTCAAGTCAAACAAGGCACTGTGTGTGTGCATGCATGCGCACATGTGCGTGCGTGCGTGCGTGTGTGTGTGCGCCAGTGTATATGTCTGCATGCACATGATCACATGCATGTATGCCTGTGTGTGTATTAGTTCTAGCATTTTAACTCTGTGTGTGTGTGTCTATGTGTGTGCATGCATGCATGCGTGTGTGCGTGTGCATGCGTGCATGCATGGTGCATGTGTGTGTGTGTGTGTCTTTGTATGTATGCATGTGAGCACATATGAGCATGCTGGCCTGTGTGTGTCTGCATGTGCATAGCAAGTTCTTTGTTTACCTGACCATGGTCATCACGCCAGGTGGGAAGACTCAGGTGAAACAGATATTTACAGTGCAGGTTGCCACCTGATGTTCGCACCACACTGCCTATTCGAGCTGGTCCATGTCTTTCATGGAACTTCCTTAGCTCCTGCTGGATTGTCTCCCCTCCCTCCTCCAGGATGCTCTTGGACAGCACACCTTTTCGGAGGTCCAGGCTGGGATGTAGGGTGCACACGATCACATCAGCCTGAGGAAATTATTACATATGATCAAAGTATTCTCCATGCTTCATCTAATGTTTGAATTGCTGCACTACAAACTAACTGAGCAACCATCTACAAGACATGAATCTGGAACAAGAGAGCAAGTCTTAATGATTTCATAACATATTTATGGTTCATAAACAATTAACAAACACACCACTAAGTTTATTAACAAACACACCACTAAGTTTATGTCCCGACATAACTGGATGTATCATAGTTCAAGAGCTGTGTGAGAGTCAAGGTGGACATCCTGGGCTGTCTGTCCTAATGAGCCTTCTGGTTTCCGTGGACGTAAAGATTTATTGAACCGTGCTTCGGCATTGGTCACAACTTGTCCCTAATATGTCAACTGACATCTGAGGACATTAAGCATCAATTCATCAACTGGATGTATTTCTGTCTCTAAAAAATCTTAAGAGGTCATTAAACTTTGTAATTTGAACTAAAAAAAGCACATCACACAGAATGAAGACATCTGACATCTGCTCAGATTCATGTGATCAAAGTCCTGGAACATGCTAAGAGTACAAAGCAGCCTTACTCTTGACTTTGCGATTTCTCCTGAAATGATCTTGATTGGGAGATGGGACCTGTCGCTGTGGGCATCATCTGAATGTGATCCATGGGAAGCTGAAGTGAAAGTGTAAAAACAACATGCAGGTTTAATACAGCTTCAACAAACTTTAACCAGAATTCCCAGTGCCCCCCACACCCCCACCCCCAGAAAAAAAGTGCCAAAATGCATGCACAACTGCAGTTTTCACATTCTATGTTTTACATCAAGTCTGTGCTGCATAATATGTGCCCAGACCTGTATGTGTGTTAAATGCTTGGAGGCCATTAAAGGGCAAGTCCAAGTTAGGGGTGATTTTTGACATGCTTTCTGTTAAAGCTCACTGAGAACGATGATGTAGGTAAAACTGTGATCTGAGGGTTATAAATGCATGAAAAAAGGCATTTTCTGTTGTCCCGAAAGCGTCGCCATGATGCCCAAATCACGTGACCATATACCTACTACGTCACTCTGGGGAGTTGCTGCAAAATGGCCAACTCGAGCTCCGAAGACGAAACTGATACTTTGCCCGAGAGACCCACAAGGATACAGCCATATCAGTTTGAGCCTGTCAGGCAGGATTTTGAAAGAGTACCAGAACATCGTGTCAGCTTCGACATGCGGTATTCCATGGGGTTTGCGAAATCGCACTCACTGAAGTGCTCGCTACACAAATGGGCATGATGCGGCGCAGCAAGAAAGTCAGTTCGTTTGAATTGTATAAACTTAATCCACTTTTGCCTCACTGCAGGTCGATTGTGCGGGAGCTCGTGCATTGTTATACCTGGGGTCATCTGTGAATTGTTACAGTTCGCGGCAACACAGTAGGCCGGCGTAGGTAACTTTTTTATCAACCACACGCATACACAGTTTACTGAAGAATCTAACATGGCAACCGCACTGACTCCCCAGACTGATGTCACTTCTGGGGAAGCCTACAGAAAATAAAATTGATTAAAAACCCAATTAAACATTTTATTTTTTATTTCATTAAATCTGAAACTAGTGACTCATTTGTCAATCATTTCGATGGTCATTTTGCATACTTAAAAACCTTGGACTTTTACTTTAAGTTACAAAATACAAGAAAGCATATGCACATATAATTCTGATTAAGGCCACTAACACATTGTCCAAGAAAACAATCAACTTTCAAGGCTACTTTTGTAGCTTTGGATAAACACGTCCCCCCAAAAAAAACTAACAAAGGAACACATATCTGTTGTTTTGATGTACACATAAAACTGACATCAACAACAACAACAAAAGTTAAAATAAGCAAGAAGGGCAACAAATCATGTACCCATACCTCCTTGTTCAGACCTGTGATCATCTCGATGCCTGCTGCTCTGAGTTGTTGGTTTGGGCTGATCCTTCACCTGCAATTGCTTGCCAAACAGCATCTTGCCAGCTGACAGGAAAGAATGCAGAGTCTTGTCAGTCATGTCGATCAGCATCACAGTTTTCAGACAGCTGTCTCTCCCATCCTCTGTGAAGAACATTTCAATGGCTTGCAGGATGATGCGAGTGGCCTTGTCAATTGGGTAGCGGAAAATGCCACAGCTGATGGCAGGCATGGCGATAGATTTCATCTTCATCTCATGTGCTTTCTTTAGTGTCACCAGTACAGTCCTTTTCAGCAGCTGATCCTCCTCTGTAAAAATGATGAAAAAAATGATGGAAACATGCATTTATTTCAGTTAATCAGATTCTGGTACAGCAATTTTTTGCATCAGAGCTACTCATTTTTTGAAAAGAGCATGTTCTTTTCTAACTTGATTTGTAAATTCTGTGTGCATGTTTCATTATAAGTCAATATGATTGGTTTTACTGTTCAGTCATGACACACATATAACATTTCAATTCGCAAATTAGACAAGGGAAAGCAAAATGTTTGAGTTTTAACAATTAAAAATTCACCCCCCACCCTTGAAGCAAGTGCAGATAATTTTACCTTTCAATCCTCCTTTCCATGTTGGACCAACAGCATGAAGAATCCAAGAGCATCCCAGTGAGCCTGCTCTGGTAACTACTACTTCTCCTTCACTGAGATCACCTTGTTTTGCAATCAGTTCATCAGACTCCTCCTGGATACAGCTTCCACCTAGAAACCCCCCCAAAAAAAACCAAGAAACCAAACTGAAACCAAGAAGTTTGAACCCAATACACAAGTGCTGAAGATGACATCAGATTCTATTAAATGTAATGTTTGCCATGTTTTAATCCCACATACAGGTGAAATGGTATCCTGCAGGGCTGTCGATTTCAAGCATTTTCTGCAAAACATGATTCATTTTAGGTCAAGATAGTCAAAGCGACTAAAAATCAAAAACTAAAAAACACATTATTTTTCAAACAGTGATGAAAAATCACGCAGTTTAATGCATATGTGTGCATGTACCATGTATACAGGTCTAACATTCTCCCTGGAAATGTTCAATCACTTGTAGCCCAGTTCCTGGAAAATAAATAAACTTCAGATTCCAAAGGATTTCTGTCTTTAATATCTTTCTCCCTGATGACTGTCAGATGTCATTACAAATGCCAGTATATACATCATGCACACTCTCCTAAAGCATGCAGTCTATTAAAGACTGTGCTCTGAATAACAACACACTTGTTTTAAACCCCAAGGCATACTCCTGTATAAGCACTGACTGCTATATTTATTACCGCCAAAGACTTATAACCTTCAAGTTTGCACAAGAAAGATTCAAATTGTACAGAGTGTAAAAAGAAAGTTGTTTTACCTGCTTTCACAATGGCAGCTGCCACTCCACCGCCATGATTGAGTTGTCCATTGGCAGCATTGACAATACCATCAACTTCACACTGAGTGATGTCCCCTTGAACTATCAGCAGCTGTTGATCTGGGCCCAGTTTGACTTCTGCAAGGACTCGACCAACTGAGTGGGTTGAGCTCATCTTGCCATCATCACTTGTGGTGATGAAGCACTCTGTGGCTAGCCCTGTCTGCTGCAGGAACTCCTGGCCCTTGTCTCCTGTCAGATACTTGGCTGCTCCAGGCTTCTTGAATGTCATCTTGTCTTCCTTGATTCTGCTCAGCAGCTCCTTCACTTCTCTGACAGGGCCAGGCAGGTTGTCTTTAGGACCTTCAGCAACCATACCAGTCTTGTTGAAATTGACTGAAACACCCATGTCTTTTGCTCTCTTATGCACTTCTTTTATCTCTTCTGTGCAGTAGTGCTTCAGAAACTGCAAGTGGTTCTGGTCTATCTTGAGGGTTTTCTCTTCCAGCCGGTTTTCATCAAAGAAGTTTTTAAGTTTCAAACGGGTCTTACTGACATTGGAAGGAGTGTCAACAATGATGATGTTACAACCTTCAGGCAACACCACTGGCACTGGGTATTCAGCTCTGTTTTCCTGCAAGCTCTCCAGAAATGACAACCAGGCAGGTGACTTCAGCAAGCACAGTGCTTTCTCTTCAAGCCTGACCTTGGTCTCTGTGAAAGCTGCTTTGAAACTCTCCTCCAGACGTACAAGATCAGAACTCTGACCACTAAGAACAATGTTTTCACTGCGCACTTCCCAATGACACACCTGTCCAGACCTGTCAGTCAAAGTTTTGTGGAGCCAATCTTCCGTATCTTTTTTTTTATACATCATGGCAAGTGCTGGGTTCAGTGAAATCCTCCTTTCTTTGATGTCTGTGGTAAATGCAAGAACATCTGAGAAGGCTTGCTTCATCATGTCTTCGGGTGCTTTTACTGTTGCTGTCCTACTTTCTGGTTCTACAGAAACTTCAAGCCCTGGATACTCTTTGTAAAACCTATCAAGAGCTGATGGGATGCTCAGTACTTTTAGCTGCCATGGTTTCAGATTGGGGATGGTGTCCTCCTGCATGCCCACAGAGGCTGGTATCTGCCTGTCAGTGGCTGACTGAGTGCAAGTTGTGGGTGACTTCAAAGCCTCAAGTGTTTTAGCACTTCCACCTCCCTTCCATCCTGGGCTTTCTGGATTCTTTGCTGCTAAACTTCTCTGAAGTCTGGTTGGTGTTTCAGCTGCATGCTCTTTTCCAAGTGAGTGCCAGTAAATAAATTTGGTCAACTGTTCAGCAACTTGACGCTCCCAATCACATGGAGGATTATCAGTCAGACACTTGACGGTGATGTGATCTGGACGCTTCCAATTAAATTTTCCATTCACATGTTTCATGTCAGTCACTAGCTTTTTCAGCAGTTTAGGGTCATTAGTGATTTTGTCAATAATGTCTTCACCAAGTCTGATTTTTGTGTCTCTGGTTTGGGGAGAGCTGGGCTGTGACTGCTCTTGCTTTAATCTGGCTCCTCCAAGACTGCGATTTTCATGGACTGTGCTGCCGCAGTGATTTTTGGGAGTGGTTGAACTGCTTTGGCTGTTGTCAGCTTGCCTTGTTTTTTCAAGCACTTGTTTGATTTTGCCATGGCTTTGCTGAGAATCAATCCAAGTGCTGTTAACTCTGCCAATTTGTTCATGGAAGCTGCCTGCCTTTCGTTCTGATTGACAGCTGGATATCTCTGCCTGCCTCCAGACTTCATGCTGAGAATACCTAGAGGGGAAATCAGGAACACAGCCTGTTGTACCAAGCTGCTCATTGGGAAGATGCTCCCTGTGTTGCACTTGTGCTGCTGCTGAGCTGATATATTGTTTTTTGGTGACATCTCTAGCATTGTCAGGCACTGAGGCCGGAAGGTTGTGTGTATGTGAGCCAGACCCAAGTTGTGTGGATTTCTGCTGATGAGATTGACCCATGGACCATCCACCACTGTCCTCGTCATCAGATGAAGACTCATAAGCCCCAGCAGCAGGGAAGCCTCTTGATGCCTTGTGTTGTCTTGGACTGTCCTCTTCATCAGATTCTGTACCTACAGTCACTTGCAGTTCATTCCCATCCAGTGTGTGATTCCCTTTCTTTGCCACAGACGCTGCATCTGTAACATGATCAGTAACAACATTTATATTGATTTTACATTAAAGTAAACAGAAAGCATAGACATGCACTCATCAACATTTAAAAGACTATTAACAGCCGTGTGTTCTTTCTTGCAGGTGATAAGCAGTTTCCTGTGACAGACTTCAAAAACCAAATGTTATACATTGATGACTCAGAATCCTATCACAAACAGAATATGTCAAGCAGCATTATGTCGCCTATTTTTTTATATATTTTTGAATCAAATTAAAGTATAGCAGCAACATTCAGTATAGAAGCAATGGATTGTACTGCTGCAATAATATCAAACATAACATGCTGCACCAACCTCTCCATAAACCTAATGCTAAAATATCTGAAATACAGAAACAATTTACAAAAACAGATTCTCCATTTGCCCATCTATCTAAAATTGTGCCACTGTCATCCTTCATCAGGATAAAACCATATCCCTTAATTGATAAAAATATACACTCCAAACTTCAAACTTCTGTACATATTGTAAAGTGCAATGCCAGTTATCCAATCCAACCTCTCTGATGAGTGACCACCCATTTTTTATGACACCTTCCTTTTCTCTGTGTGTCTGCAAGCCAGACCAAAAGTAGTGTGTGTATATGTGGAGCAGACTGACCCTCGGACCATCCACCACTGTCCTCGTCATCAGATGAAGACTCATTAGCCCCAGCAGCAGGGAAGCCTCTTGTTGCCTTGTGTTGTCTTGGACTGTCCTCTTCATCAGATTCTGTACCTACAGTCACTTGCAGTTCATTCCCATCCAGTGAGTGATTCCCTTTCTTTGCCACAGACACTGCATCTGTAACAACAGTGAATACTGATTTTACATTAAGGAGACGGCATATATATATATACATGTTACACATTCATTAACTTTTTTAAATGACCAATATTTGTGCATGTTTTACTGCAAATAATATGTGTGAAGCTGATGTGTTGTTTGAACATAAAAATTACTGTATACATGTAGTGTTCAGTATACAAGTAAAGGATGACGCTATAGTAAGAATTTTAAAAAACAAGCAATGTTGCACCAGTCTTTTCATAAACCTAAGCGCTGGATATCTGGATGCAGCAACAATCTACAACTACAAATATTTTCCCCTTACATTTCAGTTTTTAACCATTGCTGTCACTACCATGCTGCATTGGGATCAAACCTAACACATTACAGACATTAAGTGATTTATGTTCTGTGCATCTGAAATTCAAACACTACAAAATTGTACTGAACACTAAGAAAGCGAGTTGTGACCAACCATCACAATTCTTGAAGTAAACAACAGCACTCCTTCTGTCTGAAGCCCTCTCTACTTTTTCCACTGGACCCCCACCATTTCTTTTCTTGTTGCTGAAGTACAGTTTGATGGCATCATCCACTGTACTAGTCTTCAGACCAGTTACGAAAACAGCCCTGGGGAGAGGAACCTCCTTGAACGTCATGTGAACACCTGGGCTCAAAGGGTTCTCTTCGCAGGCACTGAGCATCTCTCTTACATCTGAAACATACATCATCAGCACACGTAAAGTGATCCAGAACTAAATGCGGTCCTCTCATGTTTCTACAGCCCAAGGAGTTCACCAAGCTGCAAGATAATACCATCAACATGAAATGTGGCAGTAGATTACACGGCTCACAGAAATACAGTTGCACATGCCTATTTCTCAACTGCTCACAGAAATACAAGAAAAGTTGCATAATGCCTATTTCTCAATCTGCACTACACAAATTTGTATTCAAAATGGGCCTGGCTTACACTCATGCTGTTTGAAATAAACAAACTGTGCCTTCAGGTCAATACTTGCTTACTTATAATCAGCTTCATATTTTTCGTAAAAGTGCTCTTCAGCCAGAGGATTGTGAATATGATGCATGCGTGGGAATGTGTTAAGACCCTTCCTGTGACAGATTTGAAAATGGTATTCAAAACTGATCCCTGTCACTGACTATAAGGAGGCAAGCAGATGTGTTAAGAGTAAGACCCTTCCTGTGACAGACTTCAAAATGGCATTCAGAAATGATCCCTGTTACTGATTATAAGGAGTCAAGCAGATGAACAGTCTCAAAGTCAAAAGCTCCACAGTTCATTTCAAGAACACAGATACATTATACTTTACTCTGGATGGCAAATAGACAAATGAAAACACCTACTGAAATCCTGTTCAGAAGATTTGAAGATCACAAGCACTGAATCACCCTTCTTCTGAATGTCTTCCACAGCAACATCAGCCACACACTCAAGATAATTCAACAGAAGGTCACTGGTGGTCTCAGATGGTACACCCGACACTAGAACTCTGTCCTTGTAATGAGCAGGAGCTGATGGTGTGGAAGCGTCTTTAGACATGGGCATTGTTAATCCACCTTTGCCTCCGCACTGTTGAGAGGGTGAACAAACTTCAACCTGTATGGGACTCTTTTTCAGGGTATGCTCTCTTGAAGTTACATTCTTTGCAGCTGTAAAGAGAACAAACAGAGCAAAGTTCCATCATGAGTGGATTTTGGAGAGAAAAAGATTAATGAAAATGTTCTGTCTTAATTTATTAAACCTGATCTTAAACAATAGGAACACAGTAATGGTGTTTATCTCCATCCATTAGATGGCTAAGTGAGGTCACTGAAAAATGATTGCTGAAAAGTGCCTGCTGCCACTCTGTGGGGCCTGAAGCAAAAACAAAACAAACCAAAAACAAACCTGACTGCATTCTGCCATTTTAAAATCCCAAATAGTGTTTTCAAGTTTCTGACTAGTTCTCCCTGGCCTGCATGGCACTTGCAAAGGACAAGCCTTCACCAGTGCAGCCCTTAGTCATTGACCCTGCTAATCAGGGTGGGGTGGGGGTAGGGGTGGAACTAACTGATAACAGGCACTTTTGAAGCAAACTGCCAAGAGTGCTGATTGATATTATGTTCTCTTGCAGCTCATTCCAGACCTTGGTGGTGTATGAGAGAAATGAGGATTGCTTGTACTGGTGTGGTGCTGGATGAGGGGAAGCTGCTGTGTGTGGCCTTTCCTTTGGCGGACTACTGCTGATACAAGTTTTGATCTGTTCACCTCATGTCACCATGCAACATTTGTAGAGCATTAACACTAACAGTCTGGCTAGTTTCAGCAATCATGCAGGGATGGCCAGCCAAGGCAATCAAGCATTGCTGTGACACTGGATCTGCTGTGGTAGTTATGGTGAGCAAACTCAGCAGACATATGCTACACATTCTTGACCATGTTAATGGTCCTCTTAGTGTGTGGGTCCCATACTGTGCAGGCATACTCAAGTGTGGGTCTGAAAGAGGTTTTAAATGCCCTCTCATTCCACTTGGTCACCCTGATCCACAGAGTTTTGTCAGGAATCCAAGTACCCTGTTGGCCTTAGAGAAAATGCTGACATGCTCATCCCAGTTCAGCTCTTCAGATGGCAAACAATGGTCATAAATGCTGTCTCTTTCTGTTTGGTTGCCATGATCCACATTTTTTCCCCTTATTCTCAGGAATCCAAGTACCTTGTTGACCTTAGAGCAAACACTGTTGACATGATTGTCCTAATTCAGGTATTTATGGATGGTGATATTCATATATTTGGCTAAAGTAACAGTTTCCAGGACCTGGTTGCATAGCTTGTATGGTCCAAACCAATCTAGCTTTTCATAATACACCCACAACACCCACATACATGTACCCATACCCACACATGCATGCATGCATGCACACACACACACACACATATGCGCGCACACACACACACACACACATGCATACACACACACACATGCAAACAAACACACACACACACACACACACACACACACACACACACACACACACACACACACACACACACACACACACACACATGTATGCATGCATGCATACACACACACACACACACACACACACACACACACACACACACACACACACACACACACACACACACACACACACACAAACACACACACAAAACACATTTTCTATCAGAAATGAAAAAAAAAAATGAAAAAAATAATCATGTATCTGCAATTAACTGTTAATGTTACTGTAAAACAAGAAGAAGGTTGCTTTGACTGGGGAGAGGGATATCTGCAGAAGGATCAAAGTAGGTCATGTGCATATGAACAATTGCTCACTACGAACACTATAAAATGCAAAAACAACAGCAGGCAACATTTCATGCAAAGCAAATTAAGCATGCAGTCAAGAACTCAAGGAAATGGCAACAAATGAGCTGGTGAATCAGAAACCAACCCTGGCTATCAAGGAAAGTGATGAAGAAGCACCTCCTCTCTTCATCCCATCTGATGCCGCCTTCCTGGATCTCACCACCACCACTGCGCTTTGAGCTTTCAAAGTACAGACTACACAGCTCTTCCTGCTCTGGACCAAGTGAAGGCCCTGTCACTACCACAGTTTTCAGTTCCACTTCACGCTCTTCCTGCCTTTGGTTCTGCATGATGTGCTCAGCAGTCTGCCATTTCTGTTCTTCAGGTTGGTGTCTCTGTGGCTGGTGCAAATTTTGCCGAAGTGAAGACTGTGAGTTGTGAGGTCCTAATTGTGGTTTCTTCCCTGTTGTGACACACGCACACAATCAAAGCACACTCATATTAATACTTATGAACAAAGAAAAAGATGGAAAAGAAAAACCGGTGCTGTGATTACATTGCACAAAAAGATATGTAGATGTCAGTGCTTTTACCAAAATTTAAATGCGGACAGCATAGTAACTGCTTCATATAAATATAAATGCTTTGTACCATATGGAAAAGCAATCAACATTTTTCATAATGTAAAGAAATAGTGTTAAAAAAATTAATCAACTATTGCATTTTTTATAGCCTTTTAATTTTTTTAATTAAAACATTTACCTTTCTTTTTTAGTGAAAATGATTAACTGTAAACAAAAGTGGACTATTTAGGAAAAACAAAATATTGTTTACAAAATCTCTCTGATTCAAGGATAACTATAAGCTTTTTCTGTATACACACACACACACACACACACACACACACACACACACACACACACACACACACACACACACACACACACACACTGATACACAACACCGTGGACGAAAAATGACTGCACTGTATTTGATTGATGTCTTTCATGAACACATGAAACAGTAACAAGTGGATGTACTGTAATGTACACACACATACACACATGCTCACAAACACACACTGACACAAATAGGCAGACACACACAAAATATTAATGCACCTGTACACACACACTCCCACACACACACACACACACACACAGTGACACACAACAAAATAACAATTACACTGTATTACAGTTTCAGATGTTTATGTTATATTCTAATATTAGAATGTCATATTAGAATATGACAAACATGTGAAACTGTAATGGGTGGATGTAATATGATTTAGAACATGAACAAATGCTTCAAGAAAAGAAGTAGTAATGAGTGTGAAGGCCAGCCTTATTATAGAGGATGGTTGCATATGCTAATAAACACCTCACAATGATGTACCTAGCAACTTTAAAAAACAAAAACAAAATGCACCCACACACCTAAATGAAAAAACAAACAAAAAACAAACAAACAAACAATAAAAAGCATGCCAAAATCTGCCTGGTATCTGAGCCATGATCAGCCCTGAGTCTGAGTTTTATTCCCAATGGACTGAATGGGAAATGCTGCTAATTTAGTTACCCTGTAGGTATCAAGACAAAACGGCCTCTTAATGCCTTAAATCTGTTGCATACACCCTATGTACAATGCTAGCTGACCACCCTGACACTCAGTTGACAGTACAAACAACATGTCTTTGCCCAAAGCTCAAAGCCATGGTCAAGGTCGCAGCTCTGTGGCAAATGCCCTATTCTCTACACTTCAACCTATTTTTAATTCTCAAAATCAGAAAGAAGAAATGTTGATGGCCACAGGGGATTCCATATTTCTCTCACTAAATAACATAAGTGTGGAACAGGTTCACTGATTTTGAATGATATTCATCAGGCTGACGCTCACCTTGCAAAGCAAAACAGCACTGGCTCTGAGTAGTGAACTGGGATTCTTGAGGTGAAGGATGAAATGGTGTCCCCGGAGTGTGGCAGGGCTGAGCATGTGTATTATCTGGTATGATGACTGACCAGTCTGGATTCATGTAAACATCATGCGTTTTTTCTTGCATCAGGGACTGAACTCTGGTGTGATCTGTCTCAAAGGACTGGGACTGCTGTGGTTGTGGAGTAAAACTACTCTGGCCAAAACCAAAACTGGGAACAGCAGGACTTTCATGGCAAATCTCTGCTGTGTTCTGTGTAACAGTGAAGGGGCTTCCTGTACGCTGGTGAGGATATCCTGAATGTAGGATACCTTTGCTACTATCTGGACTGTGCTCAGACATGTCTGGAGATGAAGATCCAGTTGTGAACAGATCAACCTCTGTATTTTGCGAGGATGACAAGTGGTCTGGGGAGGCCCTGTCTTGCAAAGGCTTTATCAAACTGCTCTGTGACAGGTCAGAACAAGCTGTTTCTGTTGCTCTCCTCTGGTCCTGTAGACCAGACTTTGGCTGAGGTTCCTGACTACCCAGCAATCCTGCTGAAAAGCAAGATGCTGCCTGGCCTAACATCTTACTCCTTGGTGCTGCCACAGGCCTGTAACTGCTGTTGTTCTGCATCAAAGATGCAGGATCAGAACCTGGATCCATGTGCTTACCTGAGCCCCAATGCCTGTTTTTTGCATCAAAGATGGAATCAGAGTTCTCTGAATCAGATACGCTGGAGTTTTCTCTTGATTTGTGGGCGTTGTTGCCAAACAGGGCTTTTTGTGGCACTGGGTCCTCTCTTCCATAAACATCTGCATTATCTACTTCCTGGCAGCAGATTGAAGAGATTGCTCTGACCTGCTCCTTGCCCTCTGTAACCTCTGCTGGAAGTTCAAGCATTGAGAAATCACAAAAAGAAGAGAAAGGTGAGAGTTCTGCATCTACATCTGGTTTTATAGGTGAGTCTTCTGCATCAACATCTGGTTTCATAGTACCACCTTTAGCTTTAGTGATGCATTTGTCAATGGAACATGGCATCTGTTCTGTCTGACCAACTGAATCTACTTTTGATGTTGCAGTACATTCTGCAGCTTCACAAGCATTTTGTCTTGAAGTTTCTTGGACATGTAAGCCATTAGGGGGAGAATCACAGGATGATGTGACTGATGTACTGGAGTCACTGTCACAGGTTGGAGGAAACTCTACGTCTTCAAGGTTAAGAAAAAATCCATGCTGCATGCAGGCAGCATCTTGTTCTGATGGTCTGGGATCCATGTCTGACTCTGATGTGCCTTGCTCACAGTGGTGTGAAACAGATGGCAGAATCTGAGCATTTTTGTCCACTGGTGGTGCAGCTGGAGAGTCCTCCTCCTGTGATGATGATGACATGACAAGATCAGAGTCTGCTGGATTAGTTGTCGCATCAACACTGTCACTAAGACCCAGCATCTGCAGCACTTGCTCATGTTCCTTGCTGAGGAGCTGGTTAGACTTAGCGCCACCACTGGCAGCAGTCAGCAAGGTCAAATCACTGGATTTGAGGTTTTTAAAATCTTGCCTTGCCACCATCCCCTGTTGTTTGTCAACCCCAGGATGCATAGTATTGTTAACACACTCCTCTTCACACATACCATTGGATTTCAAGTCTTCTTCACAGTTCTCATCCCTTTGTTCAGTGGTACCATGCAGTTTGTCGTCATGGCTCAGGCTAAAAACTCCTATGTAACTGTTTGTACTGAGTCCATCAGCATGTGAATCATTATGGAGCCCATGATCCTTTTCCTTGTCAAGATGAAAATCTCTGTGGGTAGACAATTGACTCTCATCATTATCAGGGATTTCTGTTGTAGTGGCCAATACCATTTGACTCTGTTGATCTAATCTACAGACATTTTCATTAGGTGCTTCAGTGACACCTGCAGTGGGCTGTTCCACAGCAGATGCAGGGTTGCCTGGCAAATTATTCACTGTACTGAATGTTACACAGGACACAGAGAACACAGAAGGACACCGGTCATCCTCTGGAACTTCATCATCTTGCTCTGGTTCCTTCCGCTGGTAAGAGTCAGGCTGTGGAAAATCTAGAGTCCCGATTAGGCGATCCATGCAACTCATACTCAAGTCCACAAGGCCGGAGCTGCCAGATGACCCAAAGTCTGACAAGCAGGATTCCAGCAAATGTTCCTGAAAGTCTTTTTCTGCATACCCTATGCTTCCTGAGTCTAAGGTGCAGATGTTCTCCTCACAGCTGAGAGATTCCCTGCAAGGCTCAAAGGATGAGAAAGAACCAGACAGCAGGCTTTCCTTGTTGGTTTCCACATCAGTACCAGGAGAACCATCCAATTCCCTTTCAGTGGCAGGCTTTTGGTCAAGCTGAGAACTTCCACCAAGATCAGCTTGGTCACCATCAGGACAATGTCTTGGGGCTGGACTCTGCACCAAAGCACTCTTCACTTGACTGCTACAGCCACTGCCATTTTGCTGTTCATCAACAGATGCATTACAAAAAACGCCAGGTTGAATATCTTCTCCCAAACTGTTATTTTTTCCATCAGAAAACTGCTTTTCCCCCAGATGCAGTACACTGTCTTTTAACTCAGTTTCCATTTTGAAACGTATGTGACGGATCAGTAATAGCGTACTCAGTTTGGTGGCTACAATTCCTCCTTCAATTTAAGGTCCGGGACAGAACATATGATACATAATTTAAGATGTCTAGGGTAAGCAGCCTGGGTAAAATGACAGCTATCAATGCATGCATGGTGAAATCTTCACATTGTGAGAAAGTGAATGACAGGCTAAACCATATTTATTCTTCATGTTAGATCACTGCATGATGCACTCTCATGCTTTTCAGTTTTTGATTAAGTCTGCAACTGATCCAAGCCAGTTATAATATTCTGTTAACTCTTCAATTGTCTGGATACAACACAGTCACAATACATCCATCTGTGGTTTGTCACCTGAAACAAAAGGACGAGAGAAACAAATTGCAGCAATATGGTTGAAGAATGAGTACAAAAAAATGTTTTAAAGTGCCAGCAACAGAAAAAGAAAAAAAAAGAGAGAGAGAAGAAAAGCTGAAGATTATCTCAACAAATAAATATGCAAGAAGACTGGCAGTCATAAAAAAACAGATATTCAAAGTGCACACAGATGTCAAACACTATCTGCCTTAAAAGTCAAAATATTTTAAGCATGTTCCACTGTATGTGCATGCAAGCAAACATGAGTGCACGTGCATGTGCGTGTGTGCATGTGTGACATTTTTCAAGCCAGTGTGACATCTGCCATACACACTTTCACTGTGCTGCATTTTTAGTTTTTCTGCTTTCAGTTGTTGTTTTCTTTTTCTTTTAATAGATCAGTCAAATAAAAAATAAAAACTTTCACAGCCAGTACATCTGACTGATTGCTGACATGTTTCAGTATATACATATGCTGATCTTAAATGGTAAAATACCAGAAATTACTGGTTAACATTATCAGATGTTATATATTTATCAAAGTGACTTCTTTCTCATATTGGGTTGCTGAGCTTTAACATTTCATGCCAGTGTCAGTGACCTTGACATGTTGTACTGGTGCCAAAAAGGTCTAACTGAAAGTTGTAAGCTCTTATTTGTTAATATGACCTGCAACCATGGACAAGATAATGCACAAAATGTTCTCTGTGATTTGGATAGAATTTAATGTACATTGATTACAGGCATTATATTATAATTTATAATGTGTGTGTATGCGTGCGTGAGAGAGAGAGAGAGAGAGAGAGAGAGAGTTATAATTAATATATTTTGCATAATCTGCTTGTCATGGGTGTGGGTAAGAATACTAAGATATAAACAAAATAAGATTTCTTCTTCCCAAAGAAGAACTTTTACACATTTTATGATGATTACATTCAATAAGCTACACTGATTGTCACAGTGATGCTTCCATATATGTGGCCATATATATGGCCAAAATCAAAGTTGTATTTTTGTTGTAAGTTCTCATTCAACTAAATTTAAGCTTATGAAATTGTTGCACACACAGAAACGTGCACGCACACACACATGCATAATGTGTGCATGCATGCACGCACACATGCACGCATGCATGCATGCGCACACACTCACACACAAACACACACACACACACACACACACACACACACACACACACACACACACACACACACACAGGGTCCATGTTATTGTTAACATGTAACGTGTTCAGCAGTATATATTTTCTCACCCCAGCCAAAGAGATCATGCATGACAGGCTCACATTATGTAATTATTCAGATGTGACCATGCAACCATTGTAAGTAAAGGAAGCACATTAATAAATAAACTGGACTTCTCCAAAGTCTATACTGGACTTCTCCAAAGTGTTTGTCACAGTGCCCCAGAACAGACTCTTACACAAACTAAGCAGCTATGGCATCACAGGTAGTCTCCACCTGTGGCTCCGAAACTTTCTGACCCAGCAACGCATGAAGGTAGTCTCTGAAGACAAAGAGTCACATGAAGTACCTGTAGACTCCAGCATCCCATAGGGCACAGTCCTTGGCCCCATCCTTTTTCTGTGCTATATAAATGACCTTCCCAAAGCTGTCAAGTCACAAGTATGCCTCTTTGTTTATGACTGTCTCCTGTACAGGAGAATTGACTCACAACAAGATCACCAAATTCTCCTGTCAAACTTAAATTGAGCTAGAACGATGAGCCGATACATGGGGCATGCACTTCAATACCAAAAAATATTATCAGTACCCACAACAAGTCCTCATGCTACTACTCATTGAACAACCACATATTACAACACATTGACTGCACTCCATACCTGGGAGTCACATTAACCCACGACCTGAGATGGACAACTCACATCAACAACATCACAAAGAAGGCCAGCTCCACCCTAGGCTTCTTGAGCAGAAACCTTTGGTTCTGCCCCCCATAGCTGCAGGAAACCAGCCTACAATATATCCCTTGTCCACTCTGCTTTAGAATACAGCACTGTAGTCTGGGACCCATACCAGCAAAATGACACTGACAAGCTAGAAAACATCTAGAGACGTGCAACTCACTTCATCAACCAAAATTACAAAGACTGCACCCCTGGATGTATCCCCAACATGCTGAGAGACCTCAGACTGCAGTCGCTTCAGAATAGAAGAAAACAGCAAGGACTTACTGTGTTGAGATTGTAATACTGAATGCCATGTGCCTATGGCTGTGCTGATGATGTATGAATAAATTAAGAAGGCTTGGGACCTTTGCCGTTTCCCCACTATGGAGTCTGGACGTTTCTTGATGTGTGCTGTATGATTGTGTGAAATACTTTCACTACACTGGGCGAGTAACATCCAAACACTTACCCTCTTCTTCAAGATAGTCAGAGGGCTGACCCCCACAATCCCTGCAAATGAGTTTTTGACACCTGTAAATTCCGAACGACTGATCAAACCCAGAAACCCAACGGACTTTAAGACAACAAATATAGTGATAGACCATGCAAGAAACAACTCACAGAGTTATAGAATAGATCCTTCAAAAACTGCTGTCTATAGATATCCTTTCCTTCCCAGGACTACCATCAACTGGAACAATTTAGAACAGGAAATAGTAGCAAGACATTAGAAAGTTTTAAGACACAAATCTCTCGCTGCCCCCCAAAATCCGGTGCTCCCCCCTTGTCCGCTAACACTATACCCAAGATTGGGTCCTGTCAGCGTATTGCACTTACACTAGTTGTAGTGCGCATCAAGATCAAGAAACAGCTTAAAACAACAGATCATTAAAATAGGTTTTTAATTTGAGGCATGAAATGGTAACATGCTAAACTAAAATGATGATGGCAACAATTACAAAGCTTTACAACATTGTCCTCAGAGTCAAAACTCCCAGATGATCTAATCTGACAATGTAGTACTAGTAGTTGTGCTATCTTTGGACAGATGAGATAAGTTGTCTACTATCATAGCATACTAGTATTATGTTTAGTACTCACTGTACACACACACACACACTCTATACACAGTAATAAGGATCACAAGACCAGAGTAATCCAGATATTATGCAACCTGATCTTACCTTTAATGAACCCTCATGCCATGGTGCTGTTAGCAGTTAGGTCAGCTGCAACGGATAGATTTGTATCCTAAATGGACCCTCTTTTCTTCTTTTCAATGCAGTACATCTGATGGGCTTAAGTTGGCACTACCAGTTTTTCATTCGTCCACAACACACCCTCACTTTCAATGCTGTTCCCTTCTTCTTCCCTTCAGCTAAACACACTGAAGATTAAAACTTTGTGAGTGATGACATCACTGGTATTAGTAACAGATAAAAATAGCATCTACGTAACTGGGAATTCCTACTTTCAGTTTCATATTTCCACATGTGAAAATCCAGGTACTTTCTTTTCAAACAACATACAGCAGAAATCAGCAAAGATGGAAAGCACATAGTTAAATCACCTATCTGTAGAAGCTGATTTTTTTATTTTTTTTTAGGACAATATAGCTCTATAAAATATATAAAGTAATTTTATACAAGCCCAAACATATATGTTGGCCCAGAAATGGGTATTCTTTCTTACTGACCAATCTACACAGTACAGTGTTTGTTGTTATGATGTTGTGAGATCTTTTTGTCTTTATTTGTCTTTTGTTTTTCATTCATACTTGTAAGGAAGTTGCCTGATGGAACCATGGGTTTAAACTAAATTTATTTCATCTGTAGCAATAAACTAACAACAGAACAGTTGGGCCATGCAACAAGCAAAATTGTTTATAATATTAGTATGGCCTGAATCTTACATAAATGACACCAAAAACATCAACTTTATTAACAACAAGGTGACCTTATGTAGGGGAGCAGGAGTGGGGAGTGAGGGAAGCAGGTTGGAAGTATGAATGAAGAGTCACAAGTCAGAGGTTGCTATAACATAATTTTTAATTACACCAACCAGGAAACGGTGTCTGTGTTGGAAAAGACATAAGCAAACAAAACATTTAGAACATGAAAGCAAATGTAAAGACTAAACAACAGCAATTATCTAACACATACTGTAACCGGACCTGTGGCCCATTCCTCATTTTAGGTTTGGGGGAGGCTGGAGATTGCCAAGGAGAGACACTCACAATGGAATAAACAATTGTCTCTAGTCTTCTTCATGTAGTGTACATTTCAGTGTTCCTCACGTTGTGTTTGAAATCACTACAATCGACTGACCTTGGTATCCAGAAAAAAAACCTGTGTTAGTGTTTGGTTGCTTGTCCGCTCCTCAGAGGTAGGTGTGTCATTTCACTATGCACTTATGCCACTTAAAACAGACACTAGACAAAAGATAAGGGGAGACAGAAGTTGTACACATGTACCAACATGACGAAAAACACTGAAGCACGCTCAAAGTCAAAGATGCGCGCACTGACCACACTCCATCTCAGTAGATACTCTCACTCCCATTATAGTGACTACCGCATGTTACAAATACAGTAAACACATGAACAAACCAAACTGACACATGACTATGCCTAACTTATGCACTAAATCATAGCTAACTTAGCTTGACTAGCACTTTTCAGCACATGGTCCTCTAACTAATGGAAGAGTAATTATACACTTTTCAGCATGTAGACTTGGGGGAGAAGGTGGGGTTGACCAGCACTTTTCAGCACATGGTACAAAAACTGATGATGATGATGAAGTGATGCTTAATGTCCTCAGATGTCAGATGACATTTAGGGACAAGCTGTGACCAATGCCGAGGCATGGTTCAATATAGCTTTACGTCCAGAAGGCTCGTTAGGACGGACAGCCCAGAATGGCCACCTTGACTCTCACACAGCTCCTGAACTATGTACAGAAGCTGATGATGATGAAGTGATGCTTAATGTCCTCAGATGTCAGTTGACATATTAGGGACAAGTTGTGACCAATGCCGAAGCATGGTTCAATAATTCTTTATGTCCACGGAAACCAGAAGGCTCATTAGGATGGACAGCCCAGGACGGCCACCTCGACTCTCACACAGCTCCTGAACTATGTTGATGTACAGAAACTGAGAGAGAATTTTGTGCTTAATGTCCTCGGATGTCATGAGACATATATATTAGGGACAAACTATACGAGACTCTTAATACTGCTACGAGAAAAACTGGTTGGCTGTAAAACGATTTATTTTGGATTAGTCCACCTCTGTCGAGGGGACCCATGTCAGGACCCAGGAGGAAAGTTAAATTTTGAAATTTAGTGCCCTAGTGGCCTTAAAATTTGTATTTTATTTTCCTCAAAAGTTAAAATTTACATTAAAATGCTGATAAAAACCTAGGACCAGTTTAAAAACAACTATTGCTAACAGTAACTTAACTTTTTAAAAGACTGTTAAAACATAGCTGTGAACGAAAGTTATATTTACTTTTAAGACATTTGTTTAAGAACAATTACAGTTTTCCTAATTACAGTTTTCCTAAAAAGTTTGAGTATTTAAAACTATTTGCTTAACATATCTCCAGAGTTAGCGTCTTTGTCTTTCTGTTTCTTCCCCCTCCTCTTCTTTCTGTTTACCGTTTCAAATGGCACTGGCGGCATGACGACCTGAGCTACTTGAGGGGGTGACTTAGGCTTAAGACATTCCTCCGTTAGCGCACACAAGCGTGCCAGATGTTATTTACGCTTGGCTGCTCGTTCATTGGCTGTTCGATTTCGGGTTCAGAGACCCACCCATTGTCCAGCTGTACAGTTTGAGTGGCAACTGACACCTTTTTTTCCAAGTTTACCTGTACCTCTACAGCTACAGTTTTGATTGGTACTGCCTGAGGGCTTTCTGTTTGGGTTGCCACCATGGCAGTGAGGCGTTGTTTAATACTATGGACTACTTTGTCTGTAGCTCTTTCGATCAGTTGTTGCTCCAATCTGTTGAGGCGGAGCTTTTCTATATTCGTTTGAATTTGGTTTTTCTTGGCTTTAGTTTTTAGGGCCCTAGCAGCCAGTACAGTGGGGGGTTTCAGTAAAGCTGGGACGACACAAGTTTGAACTTTGTTCCCCGCAGCATCCGCGTAGCAACGTTTTTGTGGTTCGAATGTTTTTGAGACTGCGGGCTCCTCACGCCAGAAGGGGTCATGCGGCGCTGTCTCTGCTATCGGCTGTAGTGGCTGCAACATCAAACAAACAACCTGCATCTGCAGGGACACTGGGGGGAAAGGGATGCTGCTGCTGCTGGTGATGAAGTGATGCTTAATGTCTTCAGATGTCAGTTGACATATTAGGGACAAGCTGTGACCAATGCCTAAGCATGGTTCAATATACCTTTACATCCACAGAAACCAGAAGGCTTGTTAGGACAGACAGCCCAGGACAGCCACCTCAACTCTCACACAGCTCCTGTACTACTGGACGCTGCTGGCCAAGCGCACAAGTTTTAACACTTTAGATAACTGGGGCCATAAAACTCCTACCCAACCAAAAAAGAGAAAGGACAGGAAAGAAAAGGTTAAAGGGTCATGGCCCGGAACACATACAATACATTCGGTTACACATAAAAGGAAGTTGTAATATAGATGATATTAATATTTTAGTGCCCATGTGCGTGTGCCTGTTTGTGCCCATGCACAGGCCTGTGTGTGTGTGTGTGTGTGTGTGTGTGTGTGTGTGTGTGTGTGTGTGTGTGTGTGTGTGTGTGTGTGTGTGTGTGTGGAGAGAGAGAGAGAGAGGATGGAACAAATGTGCAAAACAAACAGAGTTCCTTGGACTTGTCCAGGTTTTTGAAAGCACTGTGTGCTGATTACTGATACAAAAAGGGCAAAGTTATTCCAATCATTCATTAAAATGCTGGGGAGTGAGGATAGCTCAGTGGTAGAGCACTGGACTCATGATCAAAAGGTCACCAGTTAAATTCTCAGCAGGAGCAGCGGCAGATTCCCTGATGTCAACTTTCTGTGCTGACTCTTATTTTGGTATCTGTTCCACCTCTGTGTTACCAACGTAGCATGTGAAAGATCACAGTCAGTCCACCAAAGGTGCAGGTGGCAGGTTACAACTAACCCACATGCACCCTACACACACACACACACACACACACACACACACACACACACACACACACACACACACACACACACACACATACGTGACACTGTAATCTGGTGCATGGTTGTATGGTGTACACAGAACATGCACCAAGACAGCAGCAGTTTTATGTGGCACCAGCCATGTAACACAAACAGAGTCTATGCAAGATGTGTAAGTACACTGCTTTGGTGGACATTAAAAACAAATATTAAAAATAAAAAATAAAAGCTGTGTAAAACTATACAGCCACTCATTTAGACAATTAGAGTCGCATACAAGTAGAGCACAATGGATTTTGCTCAGAAGCGGAAAATAGTGCTGTACCATTGTGATCAGGTGCTTCGGGCTCATATCCAGATGAGGCACTCAACAACTGTTCATATTAATTAAATAAAGAAAAAAGATGAAATGTTGTAGCATTCCTCAGCTGAATACTCTTGGGGTTACCCAACAGACTTATACTGTTAGTGTTATAGAGGCAACCACACATTGACAAACATATTCCAATTCCATGGGGTGAGACCGAGAGGACTGCATAATTATGTATAACATTTTTAAAAAAATGAAAAACTTTGTCTTGCCACACGGGCAGCTACACGCTATCTCTGGAGGAATATGTGTGTGTGTGTGTGTGGTTTGATATAAATATATATATGTAACCGAGTGTATTGTATACATGTTCCGGGCCATGACCCTATAACCTTTTCTTTCCGGTCCTTTTCCTTTTTGATTGGGTGGTGTTTTTATGGCCCAATTATCTAAGGTGTTAAAAGTTGTGTGCTGGGCCGGCAGCGTCCCTTTTCCCCCAGTGTCCCTGCAGAGGCAGGTTGTTTGTTTAACTGTTGCGGCCAGTGTTCATGTGTTTTCATCAGGGGAGAGCCTACACTGTTTCCTGGTTGGTTGGTGTACAAATAAAAGTTATGTTATAGCAACCTCTGACTTGTGACTCTTCATCCATGCTTCCAACCTGCTTTCCCTCAACTCCCCATACCCACTCCCCTACATATATATATTATATATATATAGATATAATATATAAAACATGATACAGTTTGCAGGACTATCATCAGTATCAGCAGCAATATCCCAAATGTATTAGTCCCATTCAATCATTTTGTGCGTCGACAGATTTTTTTTTAAACATTACTCAAAATGTTTAACTGGCTGAATTTTTAACAATTTCATTTACATTTATTCCAAAATGAATATATGCAAGTGTAATAAAGTGTGGAGATATGTTACTATCCCAGTATCAGCCTCTGGCCACCTGGCATTTTGGGAGTTTGTTTGGATATTTCGACGAGGGAAGAGGTGGATGGGATACTGCCTCCAAAACTATGCATGGGATTGACTGGACCGGGGCCAGTGCTAGTGTCTGGGCAGAGCACTCACCTGTTGGTGCTACAGGTGAAAACGACTGTAAATGTAACCGCTCAGCAAAACAGTCCTCAAGGTGGCCTGTCTCGAGATTTCTGAGCAGGCTCTGGTTTAATCCACCACAGTAATCAGATAACTGTTTCGGTTTCAGTTCTGGGACGTATAAGGAAGGTTCCAACTGAAAATTAGTCTACCCTTCTGGGAATTCCAACATGCTTTCGGTTTCTATTTTTAGAAATGATGACAATTCGTGATGAAAAGGTTTTTTTCTTCTTTATACTCTCTCCACAAATTACAGCTGAATGAATTACGAATACCCGACTGCACAGTAATTTTAAAATAAAGCAGAAAATATACCGTAATTTCTATTGTGAAAGATCTCACGTTGTCACATGTGACAAAAGGAAACGCGGCGGTTGGTGATTTTAGGATATGAATATTCATAGACTGAACCGAAAGTACACTATTACTAGAACTGGCTGGGTTCCCATAAAGGTTGAAATGGGTGCGACATTTTTCCATTGTTCTTCCTGGTTATAGTTCATCTCACCTACAACGGCTAGTCCGCCATGAGTCTGACGCCTGAGCTATGGAATGTCGGTCTTCTAGCCGAGGGTTTTCCCGCAAACATTTGCCCTGCTGAAGTGGCCCGAAGTGTTTCTTTTGCGACAGGAGTTACAGTTGATAAAATTGCGCCCTTGGCTGACCACAACAGTCCAGACAGATGGTTGCTGCTCCTACGATCTCATGATGGTAATTTGTGACTAGAGAAGTTGAACTGCGTCTCTAACTGAGAATTTAGTTATTTAGAGTGGTCTCAGTAGTCATGCTGAAACAATGACAGGAATGAATCGTACGCCCAGAAACGTTGTACTTTGATTTCTGTTTTAATCAACACTGAGAATACAGCAATTTCTTAATGTATTAAACTCATAACACTGTGTGCATTTCTCCAAGTGTTTTGCATTGAATCAAGTTAATGTTTTGTTTGTGAAGAGAAGAAAAAGAAAGGAAGCTGTGATGTCAAGCAACTATCAGTGTCAGCATGGCGCCTGTGTCGCTGTCACTGCACCTGTATTTTACTGAAGGCATGATCTAGCTGAATATATCTGTTGACAACAGAGACCAAGGCAGCGATCATGAGCATTATAGACTAATGAGTATATTAAAAAAAAAAAAAAATCATCAGTTCAACAAAATGACGCTAACAGCATACAAACTCATTAACCTACCCGTGTTTAGTCCAGTATTTGTATTGTAACTAGTCTCATTACGTCCCCTGAACATCGGCAGACAACTCTGACTCTGCCTGGCAGACGATTTTGTATTCTTAGTGTTACAATAACTTAGTGAATAAGTTCATTATATATGTGCTAACAGTATGTCTAGTAGCGGTTGCACGAACGGGATTCATTGTGGTTGGATGATTTTAACAGGAACAGGCAAAACACCATGCCCTCTTCCATTCCCTTTTCCCGCGCCCAGTCTGTGTTCAAGGGAACCGCCCCCCGGCTACCTTTTACCAGCCTCTTCTTTTGACTCCTTTCAGGCCGCAGACTTCACAACCTCCAGCCAGTCCCCACCCCTCGACGAATATATATCAGGAAGATCATATATATTATATATATAACCGAGTGTATTGTATGTGTTTCGGGCTATGACCCTTTAAGTTTAACCTTTTCTTTCCTGTCCTTTCTCCTTTTTGATTGGGTAGGAGTTTTATGGCCCCAATTATCTAAAGTGTTAAAACTTGTGTGCTGGGCCCGCCGCATCCATGGGGGCGGGGATAGCTCAGTGGTTAGAGCGCCGGACTCGTGATTGAAAGGTCGCGGGTTCGAATCCCTGCTGGAACGGCGGGAGAATTTTCTTCTCCAGGGTCGACTTTCTGTGCTGACTCTTATTTCGGTATCTGTTCCACCCCCGTGTTACCACAGTAGCACGTAAAAAATCCCGGTCATTCTGCCAAAAGTGCAGGTGGCAGGTTACAGCTAAACACGCATACACCTTACATATGTGGCTTTTATTGAACTGTGCTTCGGCATTGGTCACAACTTGTCCCTAATATGTCAAATGACATCTGAGGACATTAAGCGTCAACTCATCATCACCGCTGCGTCCGCATAGTTCAGGAGCTGTGTGAGAGTCGAGGTGGACGTCCTGGGCTGTCCGTCCTAATGAACCTTCTGGTTTCCATGGACGTAAAGATTTATTGAACCGTGCTTCGGCATTGGTCACAACTTGTCCCTAATATGTCAACTGACATCTGAGGACATTAAGCATCAACTTATCATCATCACCTCCGCGTCCTCTTTCCCCTAGTGTCCCTGCAGTAGCAGGTCGTCAGTAATAGTTTGAGCTGCTGCCTATGCATCTGATTCAGGGGAGAGCCTGTAAGTAGTTATTTTTCTATGGCTTGTTGTTCTGTTGTTTCTCATTGAACACGTGGGAAATTTCAGCATGATTGCCGCCTGGTTGCAGCTGCCATGGCGTCAGTGTACATTGTATGTGTGTTCAGATCTTAAGCTTTTATGCCCCAAGATGACCAGTGCTTCCATCATGTATGCAGCTAACCCTGGTTAGCCGATATGTAGCTAGTATGTTATGCTGCCATTGTTGGATGTTCAGTTGGAGCAATGCTTTGCTGATGTAAAGTTATCCCTGAGTAAAGTATGGTTCCTTTGTGCAGCCGTGCAGATCTCTGTGCAGCATAGCTTATTTGTTAATTGTTTTGTTTCCTATCGATCTATTTCTACATGAAATCAGTGGTATATCATGGCTAACACTTTGAAGATGTTGACTTCATAGTTGTCGAATGTTCATTTTACTAGTTGAATATGGTTTAGTGCATAGGGGTGATTGTATAAACTGTGAGACATGTTATTTCTGTTTTGATCTGGCTTTTGTATGGCCAAGTCTTGGGTGTGCAGACTTTCACTCTGCTTATAGCTTGTAAACCCTTTCTGGGTCTTTGTGCGCGTACCCGAACCAGCCGGTGATGCATGTCAGTAGTGGCAGTTAGGTCTTTGTCTCTGTTCACTAACCAAGCAGACAGACACAGCTAGATCAGCAGCTTAGATTTTTGATAAAGCCCTTGATGTTGTTCACAAGATATGCTCTGCTATTCAGTAACAGTGTGAGTAAGTAAGTAAACATGGTGCTTAATCAGTTAATGTCCACAGAAACCATACGACTTATTAGGGAAGGGGGTATGGAGGTGGGGGAGAGGGAGATTATATACCTATCGGTACACTGTCACCACCACAGTGACTTCTGCATTAAGATGGGCAGCGATGAGAGCCATTTTAATGTTTCGGTAGGAAATGATGGACAAGGTCACAAGACAGCGTCCACAAACCACAACCTTTCTGAAGAGAAAGGAAAGCCAAAACGGTATCGAACCGAGGTCCTTCCGCTTACCAGCCTAACGCCTTACCACTAGGCCAAACCGGCTCACGGTAACAATGACATGCTGGAGCCCTTTTAATGTTTTATACACGCATTGAGTAACAAGGCTGGAGCCGGTCAGTTTATGACTAACTTCCTCCTGCTCACAGCATGGTCCCAAGTGCCACCTGTGTCACTGTCCATCTTGTTGTGTGCTTAAGTGGAACTGCTGTAACAGTTATCTCACTCTTCCTGTTTAGTTAAGAATGATTTTGGTAATCCATACCTTTCACTGTTACTTTATTGTATCCTATTATATACTGGGAGTTCATCTGTTAATTGACTCGCCATCTCTTGTATACTCACCATGACACTGTGAGATAGGGGTTTTAAGTGCAAGTCAAGCACACAATTTATGTGCTTGACTGTTAATCATTTTGTCACAGTTACCATCATGTATTATAATAACCTACAGGTAAACTACATGGTTACTGTATTTATTAGATAATTGCTGATATTTAGACTTTACATTTGCTTTCATGTTCTAAATGTTTCGTTTGCTTGTGTCTTTTCCAACACAGACACTGTTTCCTGGTTGGTGCAAATAAAAGTTATGTTATAGCAACCTCTGACTTGTGACTTCATTCATGCTTCCAACCTGCTTCCCTTACTCCCCACCCCACTCAACTACAAAACCTGGCATTGGCGAGCAGGATTGAAAGTAGAAGAGACACACCGACCAGGAGACAGTGTAGAGGGGATGTCAGGGGGCACTGGGACAGTGTAGTGGAGCTGTCAGGAGGCACTGAGGCAGTTCAAGGGGACCTGACCACCAAGCTTTACCTACACTAATGGCTGATTTACAACTACAGCAACAGGCTCCAGTCCTTCGCCCGGTACTCACAGCCTGGCCAGCCACGCTCTCCAACATGAAGGAACGCTCCACGTGGGCGTTGGTGCAGCTGTACCCTCGAAGGTTCCTGAAGAATGGGATCCTCTGGTGTGGGCAGGCTGACCAATGTTGTGGTACCCTTGAACAGCTGATTCTGCCCAGCTCACTTCCGCCTGATGTCCCAAGAGAGGTTGGGGACTACATCAGCAGCTGCGAGAGATGCACTGCAGTGCCATGCTTTAGGAAGAAGGAAAAGGACAGGAAAGGAAAGAAAAGTTTAAACGGTCATAGTCCGAAACACATACAATACACTCAGTTACACATAAACCCAGAAAGCTTCTTCCAACACTCTGCCCCTAGGACCAGAGGAGCACAAAGACTGCACCAGGAACAGACATAACACCATGTCCTCTTCCACTCCTTCCCCCATACAGTCTCTGATTGTCTGAATGGAACCTCCTCCCCATGGCTGTCTCTTCAGCCCCTTCTCTCCAGTCCTTCCAGAATTGATTAGGCCACAGTTGTCACAACCTCTAGCCAGTCCCCACCTCTCAGTGAATATGAAGAAGTTCATGTAGATCATATAGTTTTATCTTTAGCTGTCTTATTAGTGTTTTAATAATGCCCGAGACACTGACCCTGACCACCTTTAAAACACATCACTGCAGGACTTGTAACAGAGAGCCCAGTCCTTAAAGGAAGAAGATGAAAGATCCTAGGAGTAGGACAGTGGCGTAAAATCCAGAATTAACTTTCATGGTGATTTTTGCATTTCATGTTCCTTACACTAGTTACAGACTTGTGCTGTTGGGGAGAAAATGAACACTTACATACATGTACTGACACCACCCGCTTACCACTGAAGACCACAGACTAGTCAAGAAATCTGGATTCATGCATCGTCATATCATAGTCAAAACAGACAATGAAGAGAAGGACAGGAAAATCTTCAATGGGATTGGGAAAGGGTCATTTTGGGGGTCACAGACACATCAGCTACAGTGTTGTAGTGCTTCTCACATTTTGATGCAAAACATTGAAGGCGAGCCAGACTTATGATGATGTGTAGCTATCCGCCTTCAGTAGTACTCTGTGGGGCCTTCTAGCTAATCAAATAAATCACCAGCAATGGAAAGATCCAGAATGCAGGTGCTCATATTGTGACCAGAAAGAATTTCAAGAGCATATTTGTATATATATTACCCCAATTTTGCAGTCTCTGTCCTGGTTGCCCCTCTCCAAATGGATCAAAGATTCAAATGTAAGATTCCTCCCCGCTCCCCGCCCCCCGCCCCCCCCCCCCCTCTTGCATACCAGTGCTTGCATGAAACTGCACAATGTCAACAGGAACTTGTTTCTCCATACACTCCACCTCATTCTCACCACTCCTCTACCCAGTGCAGACTAACCATCTCTGGATTTGGCAAGAACACACAAAAAAAGCACTCAGGCATAAGGTCATTCCACAAAGCTGTGCCCACCCTCTGGAACAGGTTGCCAGACACATTTCAAAATGAGAAGAAATGGCATTTTTTTCAGCAGCAGCTGATTTTTTTATTTTTTTTTAACTTCTTAGTTACCCACTACCACATATCTTTTCCCATAGTCCCTCCTGCATCCCTCTTCTCATTTTATCCTCCCCACATCCTTTCTCCATCATCTTCACCAGCAGCAACACTGACTTTGAGTATCACATTTCTATCTATTATATGGATCAGTATATTTTCTTAGTTAGCCCTAGCACACAGTTTGAGAACTACCTATAATCAAAAGTGATTCACCACAAAATATTACAACAAGTATTGGGTTCTTTGCCCCTGATTGTGAGATAGGGGGGAAAATGGTAAGCGGAAGGACCTCGGTTTGATACCGCTTCGACTCTCCTTTCTCTTCAAAAGTTGTGGTTTGTGGACACGGTCTTGTGATTTTGTCCCTCACAATTAATGAAACATTAAAACGGCTCTCATCGCTGCCCATCTTAATGCAGGTCATTTTGGTGGTGACAGTTAGTGATAGGTATATACTCACCCTCTTCCCCCACCTCCATACCCCCTTTCCTTATTCTCCCCGTCCCTAATAAACCTTATGGTTTCTGTGGACGTTAAGCACCATGTTTACTTACTTACTTAGCCTAAAACATACAAACTTAAAAAATCCATCGGCAAAATTGTAATTAGAGCTTTCGTGAAACTAATGTCAGTCTGCAGTGGATTAAAAGAGGACATGGCAGTTCATGCTGGGTGCTGTCCTAGCAACCTAGAATAGACTTAAGTGAGGAAGTCAGAGTTCATGAAGCACTCCTTCAAAGTGCTGACAAAAGTTTCTCTAACAGATCTTTTTTCCACTAAAGTTTGTTCCAGCCAATGGAGATGTCAGCCAGCTGTAGCTGAGAAGCAGCTAATTTAGGAGCCTGGGAACATTTAACAATGAAATAGGCCTGAAATGCTTGGGTTCAACTTATCTGGGAATCTGTGTGTGAAGAGGGGATATCATTAATGGAAGAATAAGAAGCACTTTTCCTTGCAATGTGGCATGGGCAACATCACAGTCAGTGAAACAGGGGTCTGCCGTAACATTGTAACAAAGCCACAGGTCAGAGTCTCAATCACTTTGTCAGAATTACGTTACTGAGATTACTTGTACAGTTTTTGTAGTGCTCTTGGTTTGGGTTTGATTTGCAGAATTGTAGATGAATCATTTGTGGCATCTGTTTCTTGATAACTCAAGGCAGCAGTTGTGATTCCTCTTCTTCTTTTTTTATGGAAGAAACAAAACAAATAAAAACTTACTTGCACGCAGACAGTCGAAAAATAATTATGTGTGCAGATTGATGTCAAGCTTGTCTTATATGTTTCCAGGCTGCTGGAGAAAATTCCCCTTATTGTGATCAAAGAAAATTTGAAGTTGTATAATTTGTAACACTGTTACCAGATCAGATGTGCAGCTTTGTCATCATCATCATCAGAAATGACACACTGCCTTGGCTGGAGAAAGTTGTACTCCATTAATTTTGTAACCATCCATTGACTAACACTCTCATGGACACATTCCATTCCATGTATTTGTGTGCATGACCATGGTATGTAGGTATCTGCCCCCATGTCACACACACACTGACATATTTCAACTGCCATCCCTTTCCTGTTCTTCCATGGATGCTTTCTAGGTTCAGTTTTACTTGTTTTCTCTATATGTGCATTTATTTTTATTTGTATCCCCCATTCTGCACAATGTACATGTTATGCATGTTGTTGTTTTTCCTGTGCACTATAAAACAGTCATCATCATTTTTTTCTTCTCTATTCATAGCCACTGTTTGAATCATTTCCCAAAGCAGATCTATGTGATCATCACAAATTTACTGATGGCACTCAATCCCTCCAATCATCAGCTCCAGGTGTCTTTCATGTATTGAATGTTGACACTGAGCAATGCAGTTATAGTTGGAAGAGAGATGACTAGCAGTAGATCAAAGATAAACATTAACAAAGCTGGCAGCTCTTTGCTCTTCAACAATACCTGTGACCGTAGGCACCAACTTGACAACATTATTTTTCACAGAACCATGCTGTTTCTCAGTAGCTTTTGTGAGGCAAGGAGAGAGTAATTTTAATATACAAACTTTGTATTCAAGTTGTTTGTGATTGATGCTAACCCACTGCTGACATATTTGTCATCATGTCTGTCAGCCTACATCCTATCTCATTGTTTCTGTGGTGGCCACCGGTTCTAATGGAAACAAATTCTCATGTGCAAAATGGAAACAGTGTTCTGCCCTTCAGTCCAAAGCTTTCTCTTTACCTCTGAGTTATTAACCACCAGAAAGATGAACCAAAAGCAGCAGCTGTAGGTTATATCCAAAGACAGGTTTAGGATCAGAATGTATGTGCGTGCATGGTGTATGTTTTGTTTGTTGTACAATGTACAGTATTCAACAACTTCAAGTTTGCTGATTTTTGTACAACAAAACTACACTCTTTGTTGTTATGTACAGAGCTTTTAGCCTTGTTAAGTTGTACTCAGTCCATAAGATATGTATCATTATAGGAGATACACAGTCAGTGTGGTCATTTATACTGTTACTAATTATAGTCTTTCAGGTTAACCAAAGCAACAACAAAACAAAAACAACAAAAGCAATAACAAATAAACATCATGGGCCCTGTTGATATGAATGGAATTTTAAAAAGACAGTAGATACTAGATACACAGATTTCTTCTTCTGTTGGTTCAAAATTGACATTTCAAACAAAGTTGCAAAAACACAGCTGTGACAGTGAGTGCTGCCATTTTGTGCCCAGTAGTCTGTATCAGGGACATCAGAATGTGGCAAATTATCAAATATGTCACCAGCCAATTTTGTCTGCTCTTGAATGGTATAGAGCAGACCAACATGGTTAAAAATGAGGAACTAACATTTGAAGCAAAATGTACTGCTTTGGTATGAGTGCTGGCAGAACAACAGAATGAAGCCTGTATATGAACATTTTCTGTGTGTTCAGGCCAACTTGCTTCTTGATTTCTTCATTTCACTGCTCCTTCAAGCATCAACTTAAATTAATTTTATAGTCCTGAAAATCATACCATGTGCAAGTGGAAACACCCATTGCTATATATTCTTGATTGCCCAGTGCAGCTCTGTCTGACTGAAAGTATGTGTGTGTGCGAAACTTTCATGCATGTATTTTGGTATGCATCTTGTTTTATGCAAGCAATTCAGTCAAGCAAGTTCTCTAATGCAACATTTCATTGATGGTCATCAAAATATTTTCTTTCTTCTATTTGTTTGCAGACCAGAAACGATGTTTGCACAATCACAGAACTTTACATATACCAGCTGAAAATGGACATCTTCAGATCAAGTTGACCGTCCCAAACCTACAGATGAACTCCAGCCCTCAAGAGCTGAACTGGATTAGAGTAAATGAGGTATTTTTCAAAACAGTTGCCTGAACATACACTGCAAAAGTGACGCAGCTATGGTTTGTTTTTGACAGCAGTGGTCACGTCATCCACTGGTACACTGTAAATGAGGAGTGGCCTTCACTGAAGGATTTATTCACTTTGATGTAATTGTACAGCACTTAATTATAGTTAATACATAGTGTATACTGTCTGCACAAATACAAATTAATATGAGGTGAATGTTTATCAGAATAAAAGTTTGCAGTGTTTTTAACCATAATTTTCAGGTTATTGAGCAACACATTTTCCCTTCAACTTTTATAATTTATAGAATGAACGTGTTAGAAACAAAACAAAAAACCCAGAAAGTTTCGTTCAGCTAACTGATCTTTTCAACAACAAAACTAACATACTGTATACAGTTGCAGGCCTGGGATTTACAGTGTTTACAAGTTGCCTGTTGCAGTGACTGGTGTGGAAGACCATGATGCCAAAAATGAAGTCCATGTGAAACTATACTGTTTTTGAAAATGTTCATAGGATGATGACGACCTCGATTTAGTTTTCATATGTAGTATTGCACACACACACACACACACACACACACACACACACACACACACACACACACACACACACACACACACACACACACACACACACACACACAGAGTAAAACATAGGCACACAAAAGTGACAGGTGACACACATGCACGTTCACATGTGTATGCTCAGATAAAAAAAACCTTGGGTATAAACAATAAGAAACTGATTTTGCCAGTCCCAAAATCTTCCTAATACATCTGACTTCTACTGAAACTGGCTTTTGGTTTTGGTTTAATTTCGCAGATTGGTTTTTCTTTACAGAAGGAAGAAAGGATGGATTCAGTGGCAACAGAAGACATGTTTGGTGATGGAGATGAAGACACAGACTTGACAGATCCTAAACACAAATGGGCAGAGGATAGGTCACCCAGGTCAGATGGTACCTGCAACATCCCTCAGCCTGCTCATCCAGGACCTCCACAAAACATAGGACAAGGTCCATTGCAGTATGCTTGGATGCCACGCCCAGGTCAACAGTTCTACCCAGAGAATGTAAAGCCTGGCATGGGTTACCCAGAGCAGCCCCAGGCCTTTCAAGGATACCCTATGGGACGTGGGCGTGGAATGGTGTATCCTCATACGCAGCATGAAGGGCAGCAATTCCAACCACCAGGCACCTACAGTGGTGTGCCCTGTTTTGACAGCAACCCGACGTATCCTGCCACCAGACCTTTAGGGGCAGAGGTGACTGGAAGTCTTGTACAAGGAGTGGGTGACCTCAATCTAAAGCAGGAGCCATATCCACACCAGCAGTCATATGAACACCAGCCTGAAACCTTTTATGATGCTGACATGATGGGTGAGGAACAAGATTATCAGTCAGGTGTGTTTGAATTTGCATGTGGAAAAGTTATATTTTCATATAATATCATAGTTGCCCTTTAAGACCTCTTCCAGCACCTTATTCTATTAAACTTTTTTAATTACAGGTCAAGCGTACTGGGAAAGCAATTTTAGAACAAAAATGACAGCATTAACACTATTATTAAAATATTGAGACAAGATAGAAAGGATACATGTAGGATACATTAACGCATATAGAAGTACATTACCCAGGTAACATCTAAACGCAGAGTCCTATTCCATCTTGGCATCCATGCTTAATGTGTGCATGCACACACATGCATGTGCTCTTATGTAAGTGCTTGTGTGTGGTGTTAAGTATGACTTGCAGCCACAGAGCCGGTACAAACAATAATTGTAGAGTCTTGTCATGGACCAAGTGAAACTCTGCAAGTGTGTGTGTGTGTGTGTGTTTGATTTGAACGTGATTTGAGTTAAAACAATAATTGTAGAGTCTTGTCATGTCATGGACCAAGTGAAACTCTGCATGTATGTGTGTGTGTTTGATTTGATTTCAACGCAATTTGGGTTAAAACGTATTGTAAGGGAGTTTATTTCAATTAATGGAGTGGAGATGGAGAAAAGAAACATTGTTCTATAATGTTTTTCCCTTTGTATTGTGTAAATGTTAACAGAGGAATACAATGAACTTGATGAATATGCAGATGAAAAAGATTGCACAAGTAAGGTGGGGCAGTATGTATCTGAGACAGTATTGTAGCATATGGCCAAAATATTTGTGAGTTTGAGATATGGGAAACAAATGCAATTTCACCAGAATGTGATGAACAAACTGTTTGGATATTCAGAAGGAAATGTCAATAGCAATATCAAATGGCCACTCTGGTAGAGGTCTTCGTGACACCATATTTCATCAGCCATTCATTTATTTGATACTGGTCTGCATGATGTGATGATGTCACTTAATGCTCAGCCTAGAGTTGTTGACATCTCACTCTTGGCTATGGTATTTCCTGACATAGAAATATTTGAAGGAACCATCTCAAAATGGTGTACAGCAAGGTGGAGATGCAACCACATAATTTTGGTGCTACAATAGTTGCACAAAATTTTGAAGTTAGTGTGACTGCATGATATGAAGCATGTGCACGTACACACACACATGTGCATGCATGCTTACACACACACATACAGAGTAACATGTGGAATGAAGTCAGGTGAGGAGTTTGTTGTGCCTCGTTCCATTTTCATTAAGAACTGCATTCATACAACTGCAGCACTAGTCCTACTAAAGACAAGAACACACAAGTTGAGTCTGATTGATGATTTTCATAGTGTAACCAGTATAAATTTATTTACTTACTAAACAACATGGTGAATGCTTGAGTATCTGGCCCTGCTTCATAATGGATATAAATTATAATGATTGTTTATTTATAGCATGCTGCTAACAAGTAACATCCACGGAAAAGCTAAGCTCATGGTGCTTACTGGGGCAGTCTCTTTGCCAAATGATGAACAAAGGCACATGCACAGTGAAAAGAACAATAGTGAAAGGGAAAGAATTTAGAACTTACTACGGATACAAGACAGTGCCATACAGATGACAACCACAGCTACCCTAGTTTTGAATGAAAAAGGTTGAAAAGAAACATACTACTATTTCATTTTACATGAATATGTTGCAGACTTTGTGGTTCTTGATGATTCTGGTCATGATGACAACCCTCAGCACCATCAATTCTACTTGCTTGTGAAAGAGTTACCAGATCACATTACAGAGTCAGAGCTGCGTGAGTTTTTCCAGGACCGCAGACAGAGTGGAGGGGGACCAGTTGCAAAGGTGGATTTCAACCCTGCGAAAAGATCTGCAGCTATTTTCTTCGTTAATTCTGAGGGTATGGTCCAGTGATACCTTTCATAATTTTCAGATTATGACTAGCATAACGCGACATTTTTCCCACAGATTTGACCTATGCATCTTATAGTTGGTAGCATCTTAATTGTCTTTTAATCAAATTATTTTGGCATGCATGCTTTTCCAAAGAATATTTTGAACCCAAGCCAGTCGGCCTGAAACAGAAATTATATACCATTGCAAATTATCTCTTCTGTCCTGCTGTGTTGGATAACTTAATTCACATTATGTTCAGAATTTCTTCATTTTATATACATCATTATTTTTATCTTGAATCTTACATAAATAATATTATAGTCATAATTTTTGCATGCCTGTCATGTCATTTTAGTATGCATGCTAGTTTTTTTGTTACTGTATATTGGTAGCATTCCTCAGCTTAAGCCCTGAGATTTACCCTATGTTTGGTGTGACAGTACTATGTGCAACCATTTTCCCACACCTGTACAAACTGTCATACATAGTAACATACAAGTGCAGAAACACCATTTGCTTGACACTAGTCAGAAATGGACAATGCACAATTAAACAGAGACTTTTTGTATGTTGTACTTTTATTTGTTTTCTCTGCAGTAACTTGTTGTTATTAGTGGTTATATCCTTCCTCCTACCATGTTGACTTTACAAGAACTGGGACTCTGTGAGGCCATCTGGGTGTGGCAAAACTGTAACACTGCATTTTTATCAGAAACTAAATATTATGGCTCCACAGAATGCATTAATTGTGCATAATTAACAAGTGAACCTTCAAAAGCACTCTTTAAAATTTCTGATTGTGCCGAAGATTTTGAATACCCTTTAAAAATGTGTCTAGAAAGATTTTTTGTTGTTGAATTGATTCAAACCACAATTGACACAGCTTTGGTGTTCCAGATCTGGCTTTTACCGCACCAACAGACAGATATTTGTTCTTGCAAAAAATAACTGATTCACCTCTTTGTTCTTTTTGTGACCAGTAGGAGAAAGCCATTGATCCTGTACTCTGGAGTTTAATGTAGAAGTCCGGAATGAACACCAATCAAAGATCAAAGAAACTTACATAAATTACAAAACTTGGACTTTACTGAAACACTATATTGTTCAGGGTTGCAGAGAATGTAATGAGATTGTCCCTCCTGCCCAGATTTGGCAGGGAGTAAAAATACCATTTACAACTTCAAAACATGGGTGAACCCATCCCTTTCAGTCACAAAATGTGGGGAAGCCTGAACATAATAACACTATTTATTGAGCTTTTCCAATTCTGTTCATGCCACCTTTAGTGGCATTGACCATATTTCACGCTCTTCTTCTGACACCCACATGCTGGAAATCCAGCAATACAAATGCAAGACTCATGGCTTTCACACCTTTTTTTGCTTTGGACCCCACATTTGGAATTCACTCCCACAAGACTTTAGACACTGCTCAACCCATGCAGTCATCTTTTAAAGCCAAACTGAAAACCTTCCTCTTCTCACAGTATTTCCATCCTAACTAATATCAGTACCCAGTTTTGCTACAGTCATTGTGTGTGTGTGTGTATATGTGTTTGTAGTGCTTTTTAGTTTTTGTTTTTGTTTTTTGTTTTTTTGTTTGTATAATACTTTATGTAAATTGTTTTGGTAGGACTATGCTCTACATGTGTATAGGATATATTTAGGTTGATACATATCATGTGAGCGCTCAGGGCATTGATGAGCGCATGATAAATGTACATTATTATTATTAAGTAGTAAAGAAGTGGCTTTTTCTAAGGTCTTTCAAACTTTTCTTGATTAAAACCTTGTTTGATGTATGCTAATTTGTCCCAGATTTGGATGAACTTGGCCTTGTTTCTAGGTCACAGTTGCATTGGAAACATAAACTAGCTAAGTGTTTTCTTTAAACTAGGTTTATTAGGGACGGGAGCCCAGGACATCCACCTCGACTTTCACACAGCTCCCAAGCTCTGATATTGTCTGATCTAGAGCTGTTTATTAGGACAAAACACTACATGCAAATTTTGGGAGTAATCCTCTTTATGAAGCTACAAAACCACACGTAAGCAACAGTTAAATGGCAAAAAAAGTGAGATTTAGAACTAAGACACTTGTCTGGAAGAATGTTGCCATAGCAGTGATCTGTCTGATCTAGTTTAAATATTGTATGTTTGTTAATATTTCCATTAAATAATAAATATGCTTTGTGTGAGTGGTGTGTATTTCAGGAAAGTAATGACATTTTTCTGTGGTTTTGCAATGAAATGTGAGTTGCTCATGCATCTGTACTTATTGTTTTTGTTTGTTTACCCCCTATATGGCCACCATTCCCATTTCCAACTCCTGCCCCTTTCAGCTTCATAACTCATGTTCATCCTGAGGTGACCCTGTGCAGTGGAAGGGACATTGAGCTTAAAAAAACAAAAAACAAAAACAACTCATTCTTCATGGTCCCTTTCATTGTCCCATATTTTGTCATGAACAAAGGAGCTTCAAGTAAAAGTGAGAGCAAAAAAGAGGTTAAGCTCTTGGATAGACTTAGATGTGTGTAATTTCAGTCTTGCCTGTTTCATTTCTTGTGATTTAAATTGCTGTTGTTATTGATGTTCTTCACTTCAGGTTTTTCAGCGTGTATATAGTTTATATTTTTATTTTGTACAGCATAGCAAGCTCAATTTTTATGTTAGAGGTTTGTTCTTTATGAAAATTCAGTTTTTGATATTTGGTTATATTAATATTTTTCACATCAAATATTTCGACTGACATGGTGACAGTTTAGTTAATCTGCATGTGTGGGTTTTTTTTACATTGTTGAGCAGTCATCACACGGGTTGTACAGAAGAGTCCACTGTTGCTGAAGGATAAGATGATTCATGTGGAAAAAGCATCAACTGAACACCAAGAGGCAGAGACTGAGGTAAAAACTGTGGAGATCAGAGGTCTGCAGACAGAAGATGAGATAGAGATGTGCACCTACTACTTTGAAAATCCAGCGAAAGGTGGTGGTGATATTGAAAGCAGTGAGTGGAATGAAGAGGAAAAGATCTTCTACATCACCTTCGCAGATCCTAAAGGTATTTTTGCTGTCTTCTTATGAGTTTTTTTACTTGTTTGATTGCTGTGCAAGAAGTATTAGTAATGATTGATGTTTTGAAAGCACCTACACTACAGCTTAAAGTGCTGAACACTGTACATTGTACATAACAGAACAAACTTGTGTGTCTTGATAAAGATTATTATCAGTTTAACATATTGTTATCAATCTGACATACAGCTTACAAATAATATACTCATTAACACAGGTAGAGAAATACTTTCATACTTTTTGCTTATTCATGTTTTGGGGTTGTTGTTTTTCTTCTTCTTCTTGCACACAGATTTGAGTGTATTGTGACTTCTGTGAAAAAACCCCCCAGTGAATTCTTTGTGTTTCAGTGGCTGAAGCAGTATGCTCCAAAGGACACAAGCTTGGAGACAAGGTTCTTGAGGTAACCCTTTACACTCCTCCTGCTGATGAACCAGAAGATGGCCAACCACAGTGCACTGTGGAAGTGCGAGGGTTTGACCCTGCTAAAATAGACCTGTATGAAATGTACTTCTCCAACCCCAGGAGAGGTGGTGACAACATTATTGACCTGAGTGTGAATGAGGACCAAACTGTCATGTACATCACATTTGAGACACCTGAAGGTGAGAATGCAATCAAATAAAGCAATCTGTATATAATGGAGGATTGAAACCCCCAAACTGCAAAGTTTTCGTGTTTTTTTGTAACAGTCTACATCATCAATTTGTTAATCATACACCCATTCTGTCTGCTTGTTGTTGTTTTGGGGTGTGGTTTGTTATGTGATTTTTTTTATATTTGTGTATGGTAAAAACAACAAGCTTGCACATGTGTAGTGGGGAATTTATGAAAGTGTATTTTTGTAGAATTCTTTTTATTCCCTGAAGGGAGGCCAGGGATGTCCAACTTTACTCCCCTGTCTAGAATCTCAGGGCTGTTATTTGATTCCCCTTTCCTATCTCTTCTCTTGTTTTTCTGCCTATAGTCCCCTCGCTATTTCTGTCTTATCATTTAAAAAACTAAATTGTTATTGTTTCTGGCCATTCCTTTCTTTTTTTCCTTCTTCATCCTTAAAGTTTAATCTAGTGTCAGTAAATAAGACATAATGATCAATGGTACCAGCATGTCCTAGCCTTATGTGTTCATTTAGCAGGGGTAATATTAAAGGAACCAAATCTTCCAAAATATGTGTTTGATATTTGTGTATAATTATATATATTTTGTTTTATGTTTGTGTAGGGACTGGTTTTGTGGACTGACTTGAGAAAGTTTATATATGTGAGAAGAGTTTTGAAATGTGCCTGTGCTTTTGACAGAATTTGATTGTCCTGAGGTGACCCTGACATTAAAATCCAATAACTATCTAACTCTTTTTAAATCTGGACATTTTCAGTTGCTGAGCGTGTGGCTGCAGGATCTCACAAAGTTGGAAATCGCCAGCTTGAAGTTACGGTCGCTCCAGTCGAGGTGCCCACTCCTCCTTCCACTGTTATGATCAGAGGCGGTGATCTGAGTAAGGCTGAAATGTACAAGCTTTATTTTGAAAATCCCAGAAAGGGAGGTGGAGATATCACAGACTTCACTGTGGATGAGGAGCAGCAAAGCATTCTCATCACTTTCGATGACCCAGAAGGTAATTCCTTGACATAGTGTCATAAATAATATGATGGTAACATGTGACTAGCATAGTGTCACAAATAATATGACGGTAACATGTGACAGATCTTAGCATTGCTTACCATGCGGTAAAAATGGCATAGGAAGTAGTAATGGTATGTTTGAACTTTAATATTGAATAACATATTTGCCTTGTCATAGTCCTAGGCCCGTTTCAGTAGCAGTTTTACACCAGGTTACACTGGTTTGAAACTGTTTCAAAGTATAGAGAACCAGCACATGTTGTCCCCTTTTCATTATAACCACACAGAAGAATTCAGTTGTGCCCATGGTAAGTATTGAACTATGAAAAGTTTGCCAAAATTAAATCACACTCAGACAGTTTGGATGATGGCTGTATTTAAATACAAGAAATTTTCAGGAACTGAATTACATTCATTTAGCTTGAGAGTTGCCTGCCTGTCTTGAGAGATGTTAAGCTTTCACGTTCACCCAGATCTTTAAAACATCCACACACAGAGTAAACATGTCCATCTGAGTGACATTATCATACATGTAAATCACTTTTGTTCCAGTGGCACAAACTGTCATCACCATGCAGCACAAAATTGGAGGCCGCAACCTTGAATTGTCCATGTACACACCAAAGAAAGAAACACCAAAGCGGCATAGGTCTCATGAACCTACAGAAGAAGAAGAAGAAGCTCCACCACGGACAGTGGTGATAATGGTTGGTCAGCAGCCACTGGAGAGTGAAGATACATACACTCTTTACTTCGAAAGCCCTCGTCATGGAGGTGGAGAAGTAGAAGACGTTGACATTGATGAAGAGAAAAAGCTCATCTACATCACTTTTGTAGACCCTGCAGGTTGGTCTTTTGAAGAAACAAAATTCACTATAGGAGCACTCATTGAGCACCTCATCTTAAGATGAGCCCTAAGTGCTTCACAATAACAACTCTGTAGCACTGTTCTCTGCTTCTCTGTGTTCTAGTCACATGTGAGTTCAAATGAGTGCCTATAGCTTTGCACTACACCATTTTACACAGCTTGCTGTTGAATATCCACTGAAATTACGTAATTACAACATTGTTTGGTTGTTACATGGCTGATGCCATGTGAAACTGTTGTGGTCTCAGTGCATGTTCTGTGTACACCATACAACCATGCCCCAGTTTACAGTGTCACTTGTTTGAAGCCACGTATGTAGGGTGCATGTCACTGATGTGTGTTTAGATATAACTTGCCACCCTCACTTTGGGCAGGATGATCACAACCTTTTAGTTTCACATATCACTGCAGTAACATAAGGATAGAACAGAGACTGAAATGAATTAGCACAGAAAATTGATTGCTGGAGAAGAAAATATTCATGCTTCTGCTGGGTCTCAAACCTGTGACCTTTTGATCAGGAGTCCAGCACTGTACCACTGAGCTATCCCTGCTCCCCAGTAGCAAATGATCTTGGTTCTGGCAACAGCATTTTGGAACGAATATATAAGCATTGTGATTAGCATCCATATATCGGAATGCCACACTCTGAATTTCAAAGATATAGCGGTTTGCTAGTGATCAGATTCAGAATACCAGTTTGAAAGTAAGACACGTCATACATCCGCAGCCTTTGACACAGGAGCCTCTCTTTTGTTTCTGAATTCCTGTTCACAAATAAGTGAATACTGTGCACGTAATAAACAAACATATTCTACAGTCAGTTTTTATCCTCTGTCACCAAGAAGTTATTTTATTTCACCACTTATTTGCCAGTTGAGGGCATTGTTTTGACATATATATATTAGTGATGAAATAAATTTTTATAAACATTGTTTAAATTTGTAGGATGGCGCATGATTGTAAAAAGTTTGGTTTGCTGTTCTTAAGGTTACAGTCACTGTGATGGTTGAAATCCGCAAAAAATAAAAACTTTTATATATTCTCTCAGCCACTGGATTTTGTGCAAATAAACTTGATTCTCTTGGTATGCTGGCCTATGATAAAAAAAATGTGATGTGACAAGTGAAGGCAGCAAGTTGCTTTAAGCAAAGTTACGGTTGTTGGTTCAAACTGTTGAAAGGATACCATCTGTGTATCTTCTGAACTGAGATATATCTTCTGAGCTGATGAACAGTTTGCAACCAAACTGACTTTCCTTGTCTATTACCAATACACAGTACCCAAAGCATGGTTTACTGTCTTCAGGGTCACAGTCACAATGAGGTACTAATCTTCAGATAAAGCAATGTGTTCTCAACTTTGTTTGACAAAACTCAGTATTTAAACATGTAAGTTATTGCCTTCATACCAGGTGGAATGACAGTTGTTATGCAAAATGTTGTGATTGCTTTTTTCATGTTTCAGAATAGCAGGGAGAGTGTGAATTGTTGCATACTGTTTGGATTGATACATCTCAGTGGTTGAGTACTGGACTCATGATTATATAGTTACAGATTCGATTCCAGGCGAGAGCTGTGGGAGAATTTTCTTCTCTGAGTTAAATTTCAGTATCTGTTCCAGCCATGTGTTTACTGCAATAGCATTTAAAAGACCTGGTTGTTCTGCCAAAAGTGCAGGTGGCAGATTACAGTTACAGACTCATACACCCTTGACCCAACACAGTTGGAGTTGGCTGCCTGTGCTGCCCAGGCATAGTGTGGGAAATAGGGAAAAGAGTTCACATGCTTCCCGGGGAGTCAGGACAGATCAGTGGCTAGAGTGCAGGACTTATGAATGAAAGGTCACAGGTTCATGTCCCTGCCAGAGCAGCAGGAGAATTTTCTTCTCCAGAGTCAAATTTTTGTGCTGACTCTTATTTTGGTATCCTGTTCCACCCCTGTGTTAATTAATATAATATAAGAATGTACATTTATCATGCGTTCATCAACGCCCTGAACGCTCACATGATACATATTAACCTAAATATGATATTCTATACACATGTAAAGCATAGTCCTACCAAAACAATTTACATAAAGTATTATTTAAAAACATAAAATATAAAAATAAAATAATAATAATAAAAATGCACTACAAACACACACACACACACGCACGCGTGCACGCACGCGCGCGTACACACACACACACACACACACACACACACACACACACACACATATACACTGACTGTAGCAGAAGCTGGGTACTGATATTAGATAGGATGGAAATACTGTGAGAAGAGGAAGGTTTTCAGTTTGGCTTTAAAAGATGACGGGGTTGAGCAGTGTCTAAGGTCTTGTGGGAGTGAATTCCAAATGTGGGGTCCAAAGCAAGAGAAAGTGCGGAAGCCATGAGTCTTACCACAGTAGTGTGTAAAAGATCCCATTCATTCTGCCAAGAAGGCAGGTGGCAGATTACAGCTAAACATGCATGCACCTTATGGATGTGGCTCTGCATGAAGTAGCATGGTTGTATGGTGTACAAGATAGCAGCAGTTTCATGTGGCACCAGCAGTGTCAGTGTTGTAAGTACACCACTTTGGTGGATATTCAAAAAACATGCTATAAAAAGCTAGTCACTCATGTAGAATCACATGTGAGCACAGTGAATCTGCTTGAGAGTGGAGAATAGCGCTATATAAAAGCAATCAACAACAACTTTTCAAGGAACTCTTGTTCACAGCCTAGGCTTGCTGAGCTATTGTAAACTGACCCTTGGCCTAAAAGAGTGAAATTGGTACATATGAGCTGGGCCATCAAACCTTCCCCATAATCCTCATATGCAAGAAAAAAGCCTCTGCCACCACCAGAGTTTCTTGGTCTGGCTTTTGTAACTTTTAACTTTTTGTGATCATACTTTGTATCCTGGTGCATTATTGCTGGACAGAGTGTAAAGAAAGTGTGTGTGTGTGTTGATACTAACTGGCCACACATGAGGGGGTGTCTTAATTTCCATGCAAGGCAACAGATATTGTTTGTTCATTTCGTGTTACAAAACCAACCTGATGTAGACACTTATGGTTGCATTCTCATGGACTGATTGCTGACTTGTTGATGATGTGCAGTGGCAGCAAGAGTGGCTGAGGCGCAGCACAAGATCGCAGGCCGTAAAGTTGAAGTAAAGCTGTATGTACCTCCCAAACCCAGACCCACCTACCCAGAGAAGTTGCTGTTCAAGAATGTGGCTGACAGCACCACTCGAGACTGCCTGTGCATGTACCTTGAGCGCGTCACTGGCCTTGAACCACAGGAAGTTCTCTACAGTGATGAAAATGGGACAGTGCTGGTCACTTTTGAACAAGAGCCAGGTTTGTGGGATCCACATGGTTAGGACACTTATGTCAGTATCTAGTCATGTGCTTATCCTGTTGATTTAGAGAATGTAGTGAAATGTTCCTCAGACAAGGAAGCTAGGGTTAAAAACAGTTATGGAGGGTTTTAGGCTGACAACCACCCAGTCAGAACATTGCAGTTAATATTCTGTGCTGAAAGCCCAAAGAATGGCTGCCATATGTTTGCCTCACAAGCTTAAGCATAGCAACACAGTGAAAGACTGATGATTTCTGAGTGGAAGGTTTGAAATGAGTAATGGTGTACATTCATTGGCTGCAAGATCTAGATCTAGATTCATTTGAATACTGGAAACAGACTAAAATCATCATGCATTTTGCCAGCTGACGCAGTACGTGCCACATGGTGATCTGACCAAAAGCTTGCTAGGAGGGAGACAAGACTTAAAGCTCAGCAGGGAACCATCTAATGTTTACAAAGGCTGGTGTTTGCTTGTCTTAGTATAGCAGAGTCATGATATGACTGTTGTTCACTGGAGTCCTGAGCCAAGGTCTCTTTAGACAGACAGTTGGCTTTCCTGTGGTTGAACTTTACTTTATGTGGTATATTTGTTTGTATCAAAATGCACTTTTAAACAAGTTCCATTCCTCTTCCAGTTGTTTGATTTACAAAAAGAAATACAGGTATGCCTGCTGCCATAGGCTATGTGTGCGGAGACTGTACTTCTAGGCATGGGAATTGTCATCAAAAATGAACAAACAAGAAAACTTGCTGCTACTGAGAAAGGTTGTTTTGTGATACTGATGCATTCCCAACATACACACTGTCAGTAATGTGGCAGCAAGATGGGGGTAGGTTCTTTGGCTGCCTTTTTTTTTTCTTCTTCATCTTCTTCTTTGATCTACTGTGATTTTGTTGGGAATGGTGAATGTCACTGTTGGTAAGAAGAGAATCAGTAAAGTTCCTCACTCAGCTTTTCAGATTATTTGAGTTATTTTGTTTTTGACAGTCTCCCCCCTCCCCCTCCCCTGCCCCTTGTTTTAGTTTGCACCTCCCACTTTTAGTTTGAGCCTTACTTTTAGCCATCCCACACTCTGCTCTTTTTTTCTCTCTCTTTTTTTCTTCGTTTTTTAAACATGTTTACTTTTGTTGCACATACCCATATTTATCTTAGATCCACATTCTGCTAAAGGTTTCTGTGCATTTCAGATCTGGTTAAAACATGTGAGATGCTCAGAAAAAGGAAACTTGAGGGACGGCTTCTTACTGCGTCAAAAGTACCAATCTCCAACTGCCTGTTGGTGGAGAACCTGAACAGCGTGACAACGGAGGACACTGTGGCACTGTACTTTGAGAACAAGCGCAGCAATGGGGGCCCTGTGGAGAAAGTGGAGATGGCCGCTGATGGGAACAAGTGTTTTGTTTACTTTGAGAGCCATGAAGGTGATAATAATTATTGGCACTGGAACATTTTTTATTTTTTATTTTGAGAGCCATGGAAGTGATGATGAATGTATTGGTGTATATTTGTAAGCTAATGTAATCTTTCCAGTCAGTTGAACATGCTGTAGACATAACTAGAAGATTTGAAGTCTGCAGCTTAAAGGGAAACCAAAGCATAGGAATGGAATAGAAATATTGTAAAAATAGATACACAGGCATTGGGGTTTTTGACTTGATTTCTGGTCATGTTTGTTAACAGATCGTTATGTGAAAGTTACAAAAACACATCTGTGAGTACTGCCATTGTGTGTCAGCAGTCTATGAGTGATGTCATGAACAAGGTTGAAATGTGTGGCAAAGGTATCAAATACATCACAAGCCAGCATCTTTTTGCAATTTTTTGTTCAAAAGCAAACGAGTCCGGCCATGGTCCAAGGAGCCCAGATTCAATGCAGAATGTAAATATTAATAGAAGAATCAAATGAAGCCTACAGATGAAGTATGTGCACATTTTTTATGTTTTCAGTCCTAATTGTGTCTTTGCTTTGGTTCCCCTTAAAGTTAAAGCATGTTTGCAGAATTTTCCAGAAGAAGAAAACAGAGAAAATGAACTGACAGAAATGGAGAAAATAAACATATGTGAGTAAATGTACAGTCAAAAAAAAGTCAGGAAAAAATATAAGTAACAAATGTGTTACTGAATAAGTACCAAAAAAATGGACAAGTGTATGCATCAGTGAATTCATGAATGCATAAGTAGGGAAATAATATATATAGATAAACACATATAGGTCATATAGATAAACACAGCAATCAGCTGTACAAATAAAAAATCAATACATCAATCAGTCAAGAAACGAATAGATTTATTACATGGGTCATTCTCCTGAAAACTGGACAAAGAGGGTGTGTCTTTCCCAATGAAATAAAAACTGAACTAAAACATGAAACCTTTTAAACTACCGCTATATTTCTGATGTAATTTGTTTGGAGAAATAAGGGAAATGCCACAATAGGTAAATGCATAATTATTTCTTGCGCTGTGAGCCTTTTTTTGTAAAAATCGGACATTTTCATGGTCAACATTTGTGGCATGGCTTTTGGAAGGTTAGCTGATAGCAGACATTTCCTTTGAATTGTTCATGATTGAATACAAACAGGTTTCATGAGAAAGAAGGAGGCCAGTTCTTACATACAAATGGTATTTATTGTGTGTTGCTTGCTATTAACAGCTCCAAACAAAAGAAAGATAATCAGTGTCTTGCACATTACTGATGGTGTCTTCTCTGATGGTACACTCGTATCACGATATTGTGACTTGTTCACAATGGAAACTTTTTAAAAAATGTCTTTTTTTCATCAGCTTAGTAGATAACCACATTTCACCTTATTTTTAATGCTTGTTTGATGACAAAAGAGTAAATACGAAATAAATTACAGTCATTTCTTCAGGGGTGGTTGACGTGGTGACTTACAATGGTGTAACGTGCGAGCACACAAAATAATTATTTCTGCTTATACCATTGACTTTCGACCTACCCTAACGTAAAAGTCCACATCAGCTGACTTGCGGCAGCAACGTTTGACCTCTTTTCGTGCTGTGTGTGGTGTATTATTTTACTAGAAAAGGGAAAGCACTGTGGTGTCTTCAGGGGTGAGGGATGTAATGCTTGTGACACATATTTATTCCCACTCGGCTGAGTGCTTGTTTGTAACCTTTTGTAACCAAACTTGGTATTGTGGTGCACCACCATGAGCCGGAATGTCATGCGAAAAAATGGGATTTTATCTTCAAGGTCAAGGTCACAGTGTGGGCTTATATAATCAAAATAAGACAGTTTCTACTATATCTTTTATTAGTTCTAAACCAGTGAGTCTTTTGCAACCAAACTCAATTTGAGTGTAGATCATCATAAGCAAAGAAGTGTCCATTGAAAATGTTGGATTGCTGTGTTCAAGGTAAATGTCATAGCCAAGGTTAAAAGTTTTAGTTAATGTTAGTTTGGATGATATCTTATGCATTGCTGAACCATTTGTAACCAAAACCAGTACGGTGAGACATCATTATAAGCCAGAGCATTATATGTGAAAAAATGGTTTCTATCTTCAAGGTCAAGGTCGCAGTAACTGGATTTTGGTTCATAAAATCAAATATGACTATTTCTATTATATGTTCTGAACTGCTGATTTTGTTGGGCGACCAACTTAGTTTGACAGTGCATAGCTGGAGTGTCTTGTGAAAAGGTTGCTTTGCTATAGTCAAGGTCAAGGTCACAGTGAAGGTTCTGAACTTCAGTGAATGTTTGCCTGGACAATATCTCTGATCGGTCAAATTTAGTATGGTGATGCATCATCATCAGCCAGAGTATCATTCAGAAATATCATTTTGCAATGTTCAAGGTCAAAGCCACAATCGTTTCTACTAGATCTTCAGAAATAGTGAAACTTTTGCTTTTGCAGTCCAAATTAGTTTGATGGTACATAATCACAAGACAGGGTAAGACACTGTGAAAATATTTTCTTGCTTTTGCACAGGGCGTGAGACAGAGAATATGGCTTGGGGGACTGTGGACTAGATTGCTGCCTCTCTTGGCTATCCTGATATCTAAAGCAGGGGTCAATACCGGTTCCAATCAAAAAAATGTGGAAAGAGCATTGCTTTTGTAATGAATATACTTGTTTATTAAGTTTTTTGCTGAGTGTGTTATTCTTATATCCTTTTGTACTTGTGATGATGTCCACATAAGATGTGAGACAAATTACTAATTAAGTGCAATTGGTTATAAACTTTAGAAAGCAAGAAACAAATATCCCTCTGACATGTATATTTATAGATATGGTTCAGACCAAGTTAGTGCAATGCATCTCCCCCACCTCCAAATTACTTTGGGGGAAAAAAGAAAAAGAAAGAAAGAAAGAAAAAAAGAAAAAAGAAAAAAAAACACTAAGGAAAAGAAATGTGTAATCTATTTTGTGCATGTCTATACTTCGAAGAAGACATTTTAAACCAGAATCGTTAAAAAGGCAGGACTCGTTTTTTGAATGTCAGAAGGGACAGATATTCCTTTATTACTTTGGAAATATTGTATTATAATAAAAAAAAGCAAGTCAAACTGGCCACTGAGCCAACTCTATTCATGCATTTCTGGTGTCTTCTGTAACACGCAAGACACTGACCTGTGTCGTAACATAATGCACAATTAACCAAGTTCCTGTCACCCTGTCAATTTATGTCGTATATTTATGTACACCAGAGATGTCAAGCTTTCTTTTCCAAATGATAGCATTAAAAAATTCACACTTTGAATTTTTACCCTCTATGTCACAATTTTTACCAGTTTTCAAGAAAATGACCCCTATATGTATATATGGGAGAAGTGAATAATGGAAATGCTCAAATACACAAATTAATACATTATTTAATACAAATGTAAATAACAGACAAGCATATTCTTTACACTGTACGTAAGAAAATTGATTTACAAAGAAGATTAATTGGCACTAAAATAATTGTGTAAATAAGCATAATGGACACACCAAACATTAGTGTAAGTGTGATATAATTGTGAAAACAGCCTCTGGTTATCCTTTACTAATGGCAGTTAAACAAATCATGCTTGCAAAGCCAAAGCTTGCTTGTGCAAAGCCCTTTCCTTTCTTCAGAAATTCTCGTCTCAAATTTCCATGAGCATTGTCTATAATCTCTTTCCTAATAAAATAGTTGCCCCTCTCTCCTTTCAGACTGTTGCCCCTCGGCCACTATCTGTGTTCCCCAGCTTTAACAAAGGCTGTTATTTAAATTGCCCACTTCCCTCAGGTTGGCTATTCCTAAACAAAAACAAAAACAAAAACAAAAAAAGTTATTTCACTTCTCATCTCATTTTTCATCATTTTTAACCATTTAACTGTTGTTTAAGTGTAATTTTTTAGCTTCACAAAGGGGATTACCTTCAAAATTTGCAGATTGTGTCTGTGTCATAATAAATTAGCATTCTTCTGAACCTTTTATGTGTTTGGATCTTCTCTAGTCCTTATTCATCATTTTCCTGGTCCAAAAATTGCTGTCCTCTTGTAAGTATATAAAAAAAGAACATTGTGAATAGGGAAAAGGGTGTGAAAGAGCTGCATGTGCTCATGTTGCAGTTCTTGATGGTGTGCTGAGCAAGCAGCACAAGATTGATGGATCTAAACTGGTGGTGAAGCGCTACATGGAATGCCTGGGTCCATCTGGTGGCAGTGAAGACCCCACTGCGTTCACCATGCCCAAACCTCTGGTGCTGGAAAGCATTGACCCCTACAAGGTGGCCTTTCTCCGTCATTCCCAGGCTGCCAAAGCTGGATTCCTTCAGGAGCTCTCCCCAAATCACGCCCAAGCTAAATTTGAGGGGGACAGTCTCAGCATAGTGTGCACCCTGACACCAGCTGTCCCCAAGGCCCGCATTATCGCACGCACCTGGGCTGTAGATGTTAAAGATATTGCGGAGACTTACCTGAAGATGATAGAGGTTCTCAGGCATGGTGTGATGCAGCAGCTGTGGCCGGAGGTGGAACAGGCAGTGAGTGCAGCAGGCATCAGCAGCACAGAGGGAGCTGTTCTGTTCCCACTGTCATCAGAGACAGCCTTTGTTGTGGTTGGTATGAAGAGCATGGCTCAGGAATTGTTTGACAAGATCTGTGCTGCTGCCAAAGCCAAGGAAGATGAGATTGAACGAAAGAATCAGGAAGTCACAGAAACCAATTCCAAACTGCCTTCACACCAGTTGCGTTTGCTTCTGGCTATGTCTTTCCAGGTGGAAGCTGGAAAGCGTTATGATGGTCTCAGGATTGATATCAACATCAAGAAGAACTGTATTGTTTTCCATGGTCTACTCAAGGATGTGAAACAGGCTCAACTTGATATGTATGAAGTCCTCCAGACAGTCAAAGGCGACAAAATAAGCAACATGACTGACATGCAGAAGAAAGTCTTGGAAAATAAAGAAACTAAACCATACATTGTTCAAAAATTCAAGAGTGAAAAAATATCTGCTGTGTGGGAATTGGATAAGAAAAATGAATTGCATGTCTTTGCTTTCGATGATCCATCTTTGGTGAAAGCTGTTCACATCATCAGAAAGTCTTTGCCTGAGCATGTTTGTCAGTTGAGTCCAGAGTCATCTGAGCTGCTTTCCTCCCAAGGCTGGAGGGATCTGGTGTCACGTCTCACTTCAGCCCACCCGGGTGTTCTGCACATTGCTCCATCCCATGACAATCAGCAGATTTTCATCACATGTATCGACAGCATCATGCATGGAGTGGTGGAAGACGTGGAGATGTTTTTGCAGGAGAACACCATCTACTCACAAGTTGTGCGCTTCTCTCCAAGTCGCCAGCAGTTTCTCCAAGAGAACTGGCAGCCGAAGCTGGTTACACTCCAAGGTAACCTCAGGGCATACAAAGTTCAGATCAGTTTGAGGGAATCTGGAACAGAGATCTATGTGAAAGGCACCAATAATGGGTTGCGGGAAGTGCGAAAGAAGCTGGAGGAGATGAATGCACAGATTGTGTGTCATGCAGAAACATTCACTGACCAGGCCAAGGTGAAGTTCCTGACTTCCCCTCGGATCAACAAAGACCTGAAAATGTTGGGTCAGACCCATCATTGTGTGGTAACACTGAAACCTGAGGCTGCTGACCTGGAGGTAAATGAGTTTGTTTTGTGAAAGTGGTCTTAAAATCAGGTTTGTCCTTGGCCAGAGCTTCATTTAAATGGGCATGCAATGGGAAGGTTTAAGAAAATGTGGTCTTGAAAGAGGGGTTGTCTTACATCAGGGTGGCCTTTCCACAGGGGTTTCAGTGTATTTGTAAAAAGGATCTTTCAAACTTTGCATTATGGTATTTACCTTTAAGTTTTACCTTTCATTACCCCACTTTTGATGACCTTGATCTGATTCCAAGGTCACAGTTGTTTGGACAGTTATGCCCATTGAATTTCCTTGTAATGTTTACATCTGATTATTGCAGTCATTGCAGTCTAATCACATGCATCAGCAAGACTGCTTTTAAAGTCTGTTTTAAGTCTTTGGCATGAATTCCTGGGAGGTAACTTGTTTCCTGACTCCACAAAAACTTTAAGCTGACTTTTTAGTAGGTGACACACTTCAGTCTTGACATGAAAATAATGTCCATTGAGTCCCACACTTTCTCATTTATGTGGGTGACTTTTTGAGTATTTTTGGTTTTGTATACATGTTGTGGTGTTTTTTGTTGTTGATAGTTTGGAGCCATGTCCTGTGGTTGTCTCTGAATGTTGAAGAAATACATTTGCCCATTGCACTAAAGTTTTTCAAATATTTTCTTAATGTTGAGGTGGTGCAATCAGGTTCCCAGGGCAGCACAAAAGCAGTTCAGATTTCAGCTGGCATGACAACCCTCGCCAGCGTGCAACTCAAAAAGGGTGAATCTGTTTCGGCAATCCAAGGGGACATCACCCAGTTGCGTGTGGATGTCATCGTGAATGCTGCAAACAACAGGATGGACCATATTGGAGGCTTGGCACGAGACATTGTGGTGAAAGGTTTGAGCTCTCTGCCATATTTGTAATAATGACTTGGGACAACAAGTGTGCAGAGAAAGAGGACAGTGAGGGCATGAATTGAAGCCTGACATAAATTATTGCAAAATGTATTTTTAAGATGTGCACAGCATTCATAATGTATCTGTAAAAGAAGAAAATAATGACTTTACTAGTTTCTGTGAAAATTACCTTTGAAAGTTGAAGGTTAGATAATGTTGGATGATGTATGTCAACAATAGCTACCGAACACAGTTTTGTTTTATTGCATCCTGTTTTACACCACTGCCACCACCACTACCCAAAACAGCATCAACAGAATGCAACAACACAGCACACACTTAAAATTTTACTCCCAAATTATTTTCACTGCACATTATCCAATTACTTATCATCTCAGATAGCACAGAGTAATTGTTACAAAGAGCTGTTTGGTGTTTGTAATGAACTTCGGGGTTGTAACTCTGGCTAGTCTCTACCAACTGCCCTTCCTCTTTGTGACCTTCATGACACATTTGCTGACTATTTCATCCAGAAAGTCAGAACAATCCACGATGAACTAGACAGTAAAATGCCTGTGCCAAACCTACCAACAGATGACCCATACACCCAATCTTCCTTGCACTTTTTTTTAACCTGTGTCAGTGCAATGCATCAAAAACACAATTTTGCAATCCTCCCAGAGAACATGTTCACTAGACCCATTTCCCATGTCCCTCATTGTTGAATGCTTGGAGCAACTGCTTCCTGCAGTGACAGCCAACATCAATCAGTCTCTGCACACTGGTGTCTTTCCCACTGTTTTTAAAGAGGCCATTGTAAAACCACTTCTGAAAAAGCCATCTCTTGACCCGAACAGTTTGAAAAACTACTGGCCCATCTCCAATCTTTTTGGGGGGTCAAAAGTCACTGAAACAAATCGTCCTCTCACAACTCTCAGCATACCTCAACACCTGCAACCTCTTCCCTACTTCCCAGTCAGTCTTGGGCACAGTGCTGAAACTGCCCTGCTCAATATGATGAATGACATTCTGCATGCTTTGGAGAGTGGCGATGTAACTGTCGTAACTCTTCTTGATCTGTCAGCTGTGTTCAACACCATAGATCACAATATTCTCTGTCAAAGACTTGAGCACCTCAGTGGAATATCTGGTACACCTCTCAACTGCTTCAAATCCTACCTTTCCAGTAGAACTCAGACTGTTACCATCAACAACAAACTTTCACAGCCAACCTTGCTCAACTTTGGCACTCTGCAAGGCTCTGTCCTGGGACCTGTTCTATTCATTTTATACACAAAACCTCTACTTCACTCATTTGAAGACACTCCATTTCTAACCAGTCTTTTGCAGATGACACCCAGCTGCACGATTTCTGCCGTCCAGATCAAATAGGCACCTCAGTCCAAAGCATGCAGGATTGCATTTCAGATGTAAAGACATGGATGACATCAAACAAACTCAAGCTGAATGATGATAAAACAGAGTGTCTGCTCATTGTCTCAAACAGAACCTCTCTCCCAAACAATCACCCAACCTCCATTCAGATAGGTGACACTGATACTATCTGGGTGTAACACTCACTAACAATCTCTCCATGGAGAAGCATGTCATTAACACCTGCAGATCTGTCTACACAGAAATTAAGAAAATTAGTAACATCCATCACTATCTCGCTGGTGATGCTACAGAAACCCTCCTCTGTGCCTTTGTTTTGTCAAAACTTGATTACTGTAATTCTCTTCTATCAGGTTCTCCAAAACATCTTCTTGACAAACTCCAAAAGGTCCAAAATTCTGCAGCCAGACTTGTCTTCAAAGCTTGCAAGCATGAACACGTCAAACCCCTCCTTCAGAAACTTCACTGGCTACAAATAGTCTCAAGAATCCAGTATGAAGTCGGAACTCTGTGCTACAATTCTTTCACTGAAATAATTACCCAGTCTATCTTTCTGAACTCCTGACTGTCTACCATCCATCCAGACAACTTCACTCCATTTCTGACACCAGAACCTTCCACATACCTTTCACAAAAACAAAAACCTTTGGACAACAAGCTTTTTCTTTCATGGGCCCGACACAATGGAACTCATTACCATATGATGTTCATCACTCAGCATCAACATCTTCTTTCAAGCAAGCCTTAAAAACTCATCTCTTCAAATCTCCATATAATTAATGGCCTGAAACCTTTATATTTTGTCTATTGTATGTATTTATACTTTTTCTGCAGCTTTTTGTATGGCACATTGTGCCCTAGAACTTGCTAGGGATCATGTGCCATAGGAATGTCCATTATTATTATTATTATCACATGAGTGCAAAACTGCATTGAATGACATGATTAAAAAAGTTTGTTTTTTGGGTTTGTTTTTTTTCAAATGCAGAATTGAAGTAGTTTCAAGTGAACATTTTAAACAAATGTAAAAAAATATTTGGTGAAGAGAGCTATGCCTGTGGTGAGATCTCTTAGTTGGAAGAGTGTTAAAGTGAGTAAGATCAGAAAATCAACTACATTTTTGGATTGAAGGTGATATGAATTTGTATCTGTAGTATTAATAAGCATTTTCCTTGGTCATAGGTGGACAGACTATTCAAGATGAATGCTACCAAACCTTGAAGGCCAGGGGAAACCAGCTTTCAGAAGGAGACATCTTGGTGTCTGGTGCTGGTCAGCTTCCCTGCAAAGCTGTCATCCATGCCGTTGGACCAGTGTTTCGAGGTGGTCACAGTGGAGAAGAGGATTGTCTTCATGAGACCATCATGAAATGCATGGTGGCTGCCACAGAAGCAGGATACACTTCCATTGCTTTTCCTGCCATCAGCACAGGGATTTTCCAGTACCCTCCCAAGAAGGCAACACTGGTCATCACAGAAGCCATAAAAACATACTTTGACTCTCACAGAAAATCCACTATCAAGAGTGTGTACTTGTGTCACCTGAATGCAGACATTGTGCAGATGTTTTCTGAAGCTATTGGCAGAGTTTTCCCTTCAGCTCGCAGCTCATCCACTGTAGCCAGAAAGCCTGTTTCTTCAACCAGAAATGGTGAGACTCATTCCTTTGCAAACATGCATACAAACTTTTCAGGATCACAACAGGTACAGTAGTGTTCAGGACCACAACAGGTACAGTGGTATTAAAGACCACCATGCCAGAAATGTTTAAGAAAATGTCAGTCCTCTTTACGGCTGATCCTCAGCCATTTAAGACTAGTTCAGTTATATGCTTTTGACAGGCAGACGACACACAATTTTCATAGAAGCCATGAAATCTAGTAACTTCAGTGTCTTTTCATCTGTGCAGGTTGCTGACATCTGCTTGTGCACGTCGGTACACATTTTGGGGTGGGTAGGGATGGGGGCTCCTCATTTTGCAGCTACTTTAGACATGGAGACTGATGTGGTATATTGAATTTTGACACTAAACTGTTTAAGTGTCTGGAACATTTTTATAAATAATAATCAGTAACATGTATGATGTATGCAGTGTTTATTCCACTGATGTTTGCCAGTCTTCAAGTAAATCAGGCTCATTGTTGTGTGTATACAGTGGTATTTTCTGCATGTTATAATATATGTACATAAGTTGGTTTGCAAAAACAGAAAGTGCAATAACAGCATTATGTTTTGTGGCAGCAGGAAACTTACCAGCTGCTGTTGCAAGTGGTGGTGCCAAAAGCAGACACCATGTGATCAACGTTTCCATTATAGCTGGGGAGATTGCCAAACAGACTGTAAGTATAAAATTCTTGTATGTATGTACATGCAGAAAGTTTGTTGTAAGGTTGCTGCTGCAAGAACACCAAGAAATGCTTTTTTCAAGGGAACATGGATGGACTACCCATGTTAACAGCATTTTCAGAGGTTTGGCAGTCAGCCATTTGACAAGACGAAACAGATCTCCGAGGAAGAAACAAATTATAGAACATTTTTTCTTTGGTAATATTTACTGTTTGGTTATACATTCTTAGCCAGGATGTTTATGGATATGGTGTAAGTGTATGTTTTGCTTAAACCATGGAACCAGTTTAACCACAGAGTGTCATTGATAGGTGACTTTTATTTTGTGCGGAGGCAATGTTGAGAGTTTGAAAAATGCATGGCAGTGGGACTGGGCAGAAAGGTCAGAGATAAAAGAACTGCATGGCTAGTTTAAGTGAAAGGCTGACATCCTGGCCGGGCTCAGTATGCGTTGTGTAAGCTACATGAAGTGACATGATACATCTTTGGTTGAACACCTGCAAATGAAAAACCCATCAGAGCAGCTGCACAACTTTAACAGGTAACACCCTACTACCTATTCAGAGCACGCTGTAATGATTTTTAGAGGTTTAATCACGTTTTATTGACACATAAAATTGATTTGCTTTTCGACTCCTGGAGTGTCTTTTTTTTTTAGCTATCCAGATACCTCCAGATTTCATACATTTGATCTAGTTTTCAAAATGTTCAGGGAAACATGCCTTTGGCATGCCCTTATTACCAAACATACAGATAGCAAGTGATGAAGTCTTGGGCTGTAAATAGTCAGAAACATGAGGGATTGGTTTGTTGCTCAGAGAGTAAAGGATGTGGACAACTGGTGTTTGATCAGATTTAGTGCAGATGTAACAGGCTTCTAGCAGGAAAGCTGATTGTGTGTGGTTGTTTTTTGGTGTGTGTTTTTTTAGGGGGGGTATGGGGGGGGGCACACCTTCTCAGTGCAACAGTCAGAGTGTACTCTTTAATTGCTCCCTGCCGCCTGCCTGATCTGACCTCATTAGCCCTGCTAGGGTCAGTTTCAGGCCAGCCCAGGCTTTCTAGTGGCCTGTTGCCTGGCTACAAGATGGTTTCAAAATGGCGGCTGCAACTTCAAGATTCAACCCCACCTCCCCTTACTTTCATAAAGATTTCACACCATTCTTCACACCTCAGCATCTTTGGGATGTTACCTCCTGTTTACTCTCATGCCAGACTGCCCCCTGGCACCTCTTGGTCAAGTCTGATAGCAGTAATTTATGTTTTGTTAGGTTGTAAACATTGATGGTGCCACAATCAATTCTTCCCTTCCTTTTCACTTGAGGGAATTATCAAACCTCATAAATTAAGACCAGAGGTTTTCCCAGATGGTGTGTAATGGTCCCTGCACTCTCCAGGCTCTGATCTTCACATTGCATGCTGACAAACATGGGAGTAATTAGCTGACAGGTCAGGAGGGGCTGTAAAAGAGACCCTGGTGTCAGTATCCCTACCACTTGGTCTTGCCCACAGGCAGACACACAACACCTTGTTGTGGAACGGATACCTGTGTTTGGATACCAGTGTTTTTGACAGTACTCATGCGATGTTTTGAATTCTATTTCAGTTGTTTTGTTGACAAAACTTTATAGAAGTCAAATGTAAGGAATGTAACAGTACACAATGGGTGTGCTGTAGAGTAGCTCAGTTGCGCTTATCAGTGCTGAAGGGTGTGGATTACCAGACCACCACACCCAAGGTAATTCAATTTATTTTCTGAAACCACTTTGTATGTCTGTCTAGCAGTGGTTGTTCTTTATGGTGCTGTTCTTAGTTTGACTGCAAAAACCTCTGTTTGGTACTTATTGGTAAACAAACATCAATGTAATAGTAAGTAAAGATTCAACCATGCATGCCCCTTTTGACTCCACTAATATTTTTTTCTTTCCAAACCAATTACACTAAAGTGTCAAAAGTGCTATGTGTGACATCTGCAGTTTCTACAAAGTTATCTTAGTAACTTCTTTAATTGCAATGAAGACCAAAACACACACAAATGACCCTGTAACCCCATCCTCCACTGTGTACTGTCTGCCAGGCACTGCCACAGGCAACAGAGTCAGGCTCCTGCTGGCACAGAGCTAAATAGCTGCCTGGCGTGCCTGGCGCTATTTATAACTGGCTGGCCCAGAAAACTAAAGGGCTGCTTGGGTGAAGGTGGGGGGGGGGGGGGGGGATTTTATGTAAAGCATAAATGAGTAAGCATGGAAGTAAATACTGGAATGAATATGAACTGTTTTAAACAATAAAGTTTAGACAGCAAGTGAGATGCAAGATGCACTGGTGAACCATTTTCATATGAAGAACCAGCCCCAGGTACATGTGCATGAGCATGGAGAGACAAATGAGGTAAATATAATGGATAAGAGCACTTTGCAGTTTTATTGTTCACAGTCCTTGGCTTAGTTATGCCATTTACGATGTTGTCATATGCATGTCCCCTGCCATACAGGCAGCTGTGTTTAGTCTTGACTTAAATTTAAGAGTCCTGTGCAGTCAAAAAGCATATAGACTGATCATTCCAAAATTACGTAACGGTCATAATATTCTGCATTTCCCCCCATCACAGGCTGATGTGATCATCAACTCCACATCCAATGGTCTGGATCTTCAAAATGGCGCTGTGTCTTCATCCATCCTCAGGGAGGCAGGAGCAGGGCTGCAGGACGAGTGCCGGGCCAAGTATCCCAAGGGCATCCAGACAGGGGAAATTGCCTGCACCAGTGGCTATGGGCTGGGCTGCAGAGAGGTCTACCACCTGGTCCTCTGTAACTGGTCCAACCCCAATGCTCAGCAGGTGTGTGTGGAGAGAAAACTACAGATTCTAGTTAATGTGTTGGGTGGTGGGAACATTTTGTGGTCCATCCTGCATTTCATGAAGACCTGAGAGTTTTTGACTTGCATGGGGGGGAAAAAAAGTGCCTGTTTGGTAGATCTGTGTAAATTATGCGAATGATTGAGGAATGGTTTTGTCTATGCCACTGTAAGTATATGCTGGGCAGTCTAACTGTGAACAGGTGAGTATAAACCAAAAAAACAACTGTGAACAGTCTGTTTGGAAATATTTTCATTTGTTTCAAGCAGCAAAATAAAATTAATCATGCAAGCAAGGTTCTGACTGGTCATGTCATTGCATTTATTCATAAACAAAATATGGTTATAAAAGTTTGTTAATGTATCACAAGTTCTCCACAACAGCTGAAAGAAAGCTATGGCAGCAACAGTCAGAAGCCATTTACATGGGCAGCAAAAGACGAGAGCATTGTGCCATGAGTTTGTGATGATTTTGTTGGATGGCATCAACATCCGGAAAACTATCTGCACATACTGCATTGGCAAGCAGGGTGTGCATAGTGAGTAAGATTTCACAGCCCAAAATCACTGACGGTTGGTTAGATATAAAATATTAAAAAAGTTTTAGCACAGCATCAGCAAACAGAGGGTGTTCATAGTGAGTAAGGTTTCATGACCTAAAATCACTGACAGTTGGTTAGATAAAAAATTGAACAGTTTCAGCTTACCATTGCCCCACAAATCTCCAGAATGATAACCAAATCCTCTGATCTAAACTTTCTACAAAGAGAACCCATTCCAACCTACAGGTTCCCATACTGGATTGTAGTCATCCCTAAAATTGCCTCTAACCTGAAATAATACCTCTTTTAAGAACCCCAGCTGTCTTGCATGTATAGACACTGAGCTTAGTGACTTCAGCATTCATTCTTTTCCTTGTCTGTAAAGGTGACATGCTTTGGCACACACACAAAAACAACAACAAAAAACACAACTTAGCTGCAAATTGTTCAGTCAAAATATTACAAATTATGTGACATGATGATAATGATGTATGCTGTATTAAGCTGCACTTTTATTCTTTCTTTTGCCATCAGATTCTGGGTAGATCAGTTGCCAAGTGCTTGGTTGAAGCCAGTAAAAAACACTACACTTCCATTGCCTTCCCTGTCCTGGGCACTGGGAACCTTGGCTACCCACCAGCCACTGTGGCTGAGACCATGCTAGGAGCCATTGACCAGTTCCAGCAAAACACTCCTTCCACATCTCTGAGGAATGCCAGCATTGTTATCTATCATGCAGACAAGGACAACTTACAGGTAAAATACCTAGTAAATAATCTGACTTTATGTTCAAAATATGCTTGTGCACACATTGTTTTTCCTCAGTCTGCAATATCACAGTCTTTTGTGTTATTTGTCTTGTGAAAAATATCTGTTTAAGATGGTGTGTGCTTATTGTTTTTTCGTTTGTATTTTTGTTTTCATTACATGCACATATTTTATCATGCATACATGTAAGAGAGAAAAGTGTCAGTAAGAAATACACCTGAATTCTGTTGTGACTGATGTAAACATCAATTGCTGTACCTGATAAAATAAGGTCTTTGTTAGTATTGTTACAAATAAATATTTTGGGAGAATCTCTGTTAAATATAACCCATGTTTTTTTCTCTCTCTCTGTCTATCTCTCTCTCTTTTTGCAAGCAAGTGAAGGACGGTAATGCAAATTTAAGTGCAGTTTATTCCTCTGTTCTGACTGTTCCCATGTGGAAACTGCCAAAAGTAACACTACTGTTTAAGAAAAATGAAGTGCATTTAGGTACAGGTGCAGCCCTGGGGGTGCATGCATGTGTTTTTAGGCTTGAATGTGTTGGCAAAGTGTCAGGATGCCACGCCATTTGAACACACAAAAACACCAACAACATTTGCATATTTTTCCATATTGCATTCTACCATAGATAAAACAGTTACACTGTGAGTTTGTGTAACCATGCAGTAACTGCATTCCAGTCTCCAGACACACCACTCAGAAATGAAAAACAACAACCTTAAACCATAAATGTAGACTGGCAAGCCAAACAAGCACTAGCAGTTAAACTTGAGAAAACCCTAAGGAAAGAAATAATTATGTGAATACCCATCTATGAAAAAAACAGAAGGAAGGAAGTAACCTTCTTCAAACTCTGTGATTCTCAATGGTAGCTTACCGTCCATAAAAGAAACAAACCTATGGCACCTGCCCCAGAGGAATGGTTGCAGGAAAGAGCACGTAGTCCTTCCCTTTTCGGCACTCAGTACTTGAGTGTCTGTAGTTGTAGCATGTGCTGCCATTGATATAGCCTCTCTCACAAAGCAGGGCACAGCTTCCTGTGTATCCAGCTTACCTAATTCCTATGGCCAACAAAGAAAGGTTTGGTCTCTCTTGCAATTCCCATGGCCAGTTGGCCTAAAACCATAAACACCTACATTTTGGAAGCACCTCAGCCAAACTGTGGGGCAGCCCCAAAAAATACTAACCAAACTATCACCTCTCTCAAACATAAAACGGATACATATAGAAAAAAGAAACCCCAACTGCAACAGTAATAATAACAGCAGTCATTTGTGTAGTGTTGTATCTCACCAGCAAGGGTGAACCACTCTTTACAAGATCAGCAAAAATGTGTACATAAAACCTCAAACATAATGCTCCTTGACCCCCTCCACCCCCCTCCACCAACCCACCCCCACACACACACACACTGGGGGACAAAAGGAAGAGGACAAAATTTGAAATCACTATTTATGGTATAGTTTGTAGAGCTGAGTTTTTAAAACAGTTTTGAAGGTATGGGAAGACAGAATGTGATGGATGTCAGAAGGGAGATTATTCATTACTTTGGAGCACAGTAAGAGAAAGAGTGTTTGCTGAACATTTTAGTTTTAACATAGGGAATAATACAAAGTGTTTGTGTGTTCAGAAGAACAAAGCTGCCTGGGTGTGGTGTACATAGTGAGATAGGCAGGACGTGAGTCAGAGAAGAAGTTGTGACAGTTAACAGTTTGTCGTCTGTCCTGGCTTGGAATGGTAATCACTGAAGAGCTTGAAGAAGATATTGCACATGATCACATTTGCATGCTTTCAAAACCAGCTTAACTGCAGAGTTCTGAACTTCCTGTAGTCTACTGAGAAGGTAAAGTCAGCAGTCAGATAGAAGAGAATTACAATAGTCTAATTGTGACCCGTTTTCACGAAATGAGTCTTAACTTAAAATTTGGCAATTTGAGATATCAGCATGTCTCAAATCTGCAAGTTCTGCTTGTTGTTTTGATACTTAAATCATGTTTCTACTCCAAAGAAATGTGGATATGACGCGTTTCTGAAGGTTGCATGTGTGGCGGAGGCCATTTTGAGAAAATCAGCTTTAAAGTTTTCACTGTGCATTGAGTATTTTTTACTTTGATCCTTAGCAACAGGAGGTTTAACTGTACCAATCTTTACCAATTTTGGCACAGAAAAATATCAAACATTGGGGCACCGAAAGAGATTTGAAATTTCAACATTAGCTAACTTGTAATGTATTTTGTTAATGTTTTTAATCCTGTGCTCTCAGTTTAAAATGAGCAAAACTGATTCCGGGTAAGGTGAATAAAATGTATTTTAAACATACTTATTCAACTTTTAAGAGTATATCAGTGCAAACACACCAAAGTTAAATGCTTATAGATTTTAATTTTGCAAAAATCTGAACACACCCAGATAGACCCCCACTGACTGCTTTTGCCTGTAGCACAGTAAGTTAAGACTCATTTGGTGAGAACAGGTCACAATTTGGAAAAAACGCAGGCATTGAAAATAGTTGTTTTTTGTTTTGTTTTTTGTTTTTTTGCTTCGACAATCAGGTACTCACAGATTTTCAAAGAAGCAGAATGGCAGACAGTTTAGATGTGCTTGTCAAGTCATGTTATCCAAAATCATGAAACCAACTTGCAAGCACAAGTCATGAAAGGAATGTCAGCAATGCCAACATGAAGAGAAGTGGGAATACTCAAAGTACAAAAATACAGTAGAACAGAGGACCCAGGAAATACTGAAGAAAAAGAGGAAACAGTGAACTGAATCACAGAATGGCAGCATCAGAGGAAAGTGGAATGAATCAAAGAAAAAAAAAAAATCAATTAAACAAAAGGACCCACCAAATGGCAATTTCCCACAAAGGATCATTACAAAAAATTGACAGGCTCATCTCAAGTGTACTGAACATGTAATGTGTTTTTGATTACATGATTGTTTACACTGAAGTTTCTGACCATTATTGTCAACTATGTTAGTTAATGTTACAGTGGGCTCACAGCTGTCTGAATCTGTCCCTTTAGTTTTTGCCACTGTCCGCTAGCAGCGGGCAGATGCTTAAAGATAAACAATGGGCGAGTGGCCGGCTGACTGTAACCCACGCTGACCCTAGAGACTAGCGCACACCTGCACTTCACACAGACCGAAGTGCGCTGTACACAGGGAATGCCATGCACTGACCTTGCTATGCTGCACACAGTGGTGATAACAGATTTTTGCAAGAGTAATAATGTCATGCTCACAAACCTACATGCATCTACTTTAGTGACATCAAGCCAAAAGTCATGATTCACCTACCTTACACTTGAAGCATGCTTCAATTAATCACTCACCGAACAGTAATCCATTCACAAGAACATGCACTCCAAGTGCCTCAGACGCTACTCACAGTGCTTCTTTTCCTTAGGGAATGTGTACTGACAGTATTTAATTTGCTACAAGTCATATCAAACATGATGATGATTTACAGTATTTGTGGTACCTGTTTTGTTTTGTTTTCCTACATGTGTCACTAGTTTATTTTCACTGCCACAGTAAAAGGTACCATACATTTAAAATAAACACAAAAATAAAACCTGTTAGACAGACATTCAAGTTTTGAAGCAAATGCAACACTTTGTCATAATCGTATGTGCTCCTGATTTGCAGCATGCAAAGCATACAGTTACGTGTTTTTTTCTCTCTGAAGATGGCGTTAGGCTGTGGAAGAAAGGTGTCATGTGCGTGTTCTTTCACTAAGTGAACACTATGAGCTGCTCATCCTTGCTCCTCAGTCCCCAAACACGTTTTTTTTCAGGCAGTTGATGGTTGATGGCACATGAATGTTTATGGACTGTATCTTCGACAATATCTATTTCAAAAATCCATAGAATTTTGTCAGAATATGGAGTACAACGGGTCCCATTACTTCTATTTTTATCCTTCTCACCTCTTTTCACACGTTCTCCACACAGTCTGCAAAGAGAATTCATTCTCCTTGCGTGTTCAGTTAATGAATGGTCAGCTGAAAAACCACTCTCCATGATGGAAAAGGGAAGCACACATACACCAGCTAAGTCATTGTATCACAGCTTACAGGACTGAATCACAAAAATGAATAACTGGCTTTAACAAAGAAGAGACTGGACTGATAAACACACCAACATTCATGCAGTCAAAAATCTGGGCTTTGCCACAGCATGCGATTGAAACTGCCACAAAATTCTGCAAGATCTGCAGGTATAAGTAATAACAAAGAAGGCCCAGTTTCCACTGGTGCCAGATGCCACGCTGGAATGTCAGGCATGACCTGGGGTCAAGCTGAGTGCAATGGGGGTGAGCCGGTCAACTAAAGAATGGGAAATAGCTGAGACTGGACTGCCATGGACTATAATTATTTGCTAGGTTATACCATATTTATGTTCTTTATTCCCATAAAACCTGTTATGCCATGTATTAAACCCAACACAAGCAAATGTGAGTGAAAAAGGACAACTTTATTTATAAACTACCAGAAAATAAGAAGCCCAGGTGGATGGCTATTTTAGCTTTAACTGGTCATACTAATTGATTAAATCTGACCTATTTTCAAGGTACCATGATGTAGGAGCTGTCAAATTGAAACTTTCTCTTTAAGTCCATTAGACCTCAAGCTTTGTATGGTAAATGTAATCATATACATAATGCTTTTGGTAATGTGTTTTATTATCAAGGGAATGTATCAGTGATCAGTGTTCAGATGTGTCACCTGGGATACAATACTCCAAATCATCAAAGGAAATAACTGGCACATTTGTATGCTCAGCAAGCATTTTAAAAGGGAACTGAACCAAAGAGACAAATTGGCCTAAAAAGGTAGAAGGCCTGATTAAAAATAAAAAGTTCTTTGTTGAATGCTGCATGCTTTATCAAGATTTAGAAGGAAAAAAATGTTGTTTGGTGATAATGTGTATTGTGATATATCTGGTTATACAGTGACCATAACCAACTTACAAGGCCTGACAGGTAAACTAAACAGGGTAACAAGCCAAATACAATAAACTCCGTAGTAACTGAGTTGTTAGGTACTTTATATTTAATGTCCAGTCAACTTGAAGTTGCATTAGGATAAAACAAAATTCATCATGTTACTTAAAAATCTGATTGACACATGTTTTAGAACTGTGGAAAATCAGCCTTACTGAAGGAGGAACATTTTCCCTTCTTCTTAATTATAGATTATTTTTTTTGGCTTTTAGATTTTATTTTTATAATTATTTGTTTGTTTGTTTGTTTAAAACAGGTGTTTCAAGCAGCACAGAAAAAGGTTGGACTTAAAGGAGGAGTTGTTTCAGCACCACAGGCATCACCATCAAGAAGTCGACAAAACCGGACATTTGGAGAGAGCCAACCAAAACCATGTAAGTGTTGGCTTTCCCTTGTGGTGGCTGAAAATAATGTACAGTTGCAAAGAATATGTTGACTTCATTGTGACTGACCTTTTTTACCTGCAGAAATGACTATCTTGACTAAACAGTATTTTTTGGTGGTGGGAGGACTATTAATTTTGTTTCCAAAAAGTTGCATTCAACTTCAGTTCAGTCTCTGAGGTCTGAGGCTACACAGGTTGGAAGGTGCAGCCTGTTTGTGCTCCACCCCATCAATCAATTGAAATTAAATCAGAAGAGACTTCTGTAGTTGAGAGTGGGTAGATTCGACTGCTATGGTCTTCCTTTGTATTCTAAATCCTTTAAATTGTGCACAAGCCCAGTGGTTCTTCTCTGTAACTCTGTACCTGTTCACTTAATAATAATAATAATGGAAATTTGTAAAGCGCCTACCCTGCAGCTCAAGGCACTGAACAAGCATACACACATAATGTACATTGAGATGGAAAATGCTATCCAAAAAAGTAAATATGTATATATATCAACAAGTGTTCAAGCATAATTATGCAAAAGATTCACATGAACACACACACACATACATTCACACACACGCACGCCAGCACACACGCACACATGCATGCACGCACACACACACACACACACACACACACACACACGCTGTACAGACTGATAGGAGTGAAGGACAATGTGGTTTAACTGAAATATTCTGAGAAGACTCAGATTATTCTATTATGTAATATTAAGTAAATTAAATATTATTATATCATGGTAGTCTGTGTTTAGTTGTGGCTGTGGTGGTAATGGACATTAGTGTCTGCTGGTTCTCATTTTCTTTCCTTTCTTTCTCTTTTTCATTATTATTCTCCTCTTTTTACTTGATATTGTGATAGTAGGTTGTTGTTTTTTCTTCTTTTTTTCTCTCTTTTATGGGGGTGGTATGCAGTTATAAAATATGAAGTGGTGATTGTGACTGCTAAATATGATCTTTTTGTGGTGTACTGTTAAGCTTAATGACATGCACTATGTTTTCATTTGTTTCTTTGTGTGTGTTTTCTTATTCATTGTTTTATGTACACAGGTACAAAACTGTTCTTGTCAATATGTGTATGAAAGCGCTCATTTGTGAAGACCATTTATCACATATGGTGTTATTTCATAACTACACTCTTTTTGTTTCATGTATTCATTGTTTTATGCACACGTTTGCAAACCTGTTAATATGAGTGCATATGAATGCTATCAACATCTTGCAGCATTCTATGTGCATTTTTTGTTTGACAAATAGCAATAAATGTGATCTGATTGTTCCACTATTGTAAAATCAATCAGTCTGCTCAGAATGCCTGACCAGGCGTTATGCTGGCACAGGCAAAATTCAAAGTTCCAAGTATTGACTGTAGGTTTCTCAGTGTGAGTTTTGGTCATTGGCAACATGTTTGTATGTAGTATCAGCACTTTTGTAGTTTGTCCAGAGGTAGTCTGACCTCCATGGCCATGCTGTCAATTTCATTTCCAAGAAGGTTCATAGTGGTGCTAAGTGTGAAAGTCTTCTCTGATGATAATGGAATGCCAGTATCATGGCAGAGGAGGTGAACTTGTTCAGGTTGATCTTGGCCCTCCTTATGCAAGGCAGAGACTATGAGAAAATCATTGATGAGATGTGCACCATGTGTGCAATGCACAGATATTGCACTGCTATCCAGTGAAGCACTGTACTCAACTGTTCAAAAATGCTGCAGGATGACTGCATGAAGACCCATGGTAAGACAACAGTCATAGAAGAATGGGCCTCACCAGTGAATTCCCTTGACATTGTATTGTGACAGCTTTACTGGTATGATTCAGAAAGCTTGAGCTATGTCTGTTTTTGCTATATATGCACCCCAACCAATGGTTTTCATGCGGGCAATGGCATAGTTGATAGTTTGGTACTGTACCAATGCCTTCTCAGATGGGATGCCATCACTGATTGATGAACCAACTGGGTGGAATAAATGCTGTATCATTCTAAAGGAACCTATGTCTTTCTTTGGCATGACTCCAAGAGGAGATGTAACAAAATTATGGAATGGAGGCATAGCAAAAGAACTGGCTATTCAGCCTAGCTTGATTTGTTTTGATATATATTTTCATCAGCTACTGGAGTGAAGACTGAAGCTGACTTCAGATTTTTACAAATAAAATTACCCTGGAAACCAATGCCAGACCAAAAGTGAATGCTTCTATCAGTGTTGCCTTTTTCTGGCCATAGCCTTGCAAGCACCTACTCAAGTATTGTACTTTTACTCCTCTGAGAAAGGTTGACATGATATTCTAGGGTGGTTGTATGGGTCATCGGTCATCTGCATCTTGCAACTGAATGGTTGCCATAACAGCCATTGTTGTAACATTTGTACTGGTATGTACATCTAGCTCTTTTGCAGCAGTATTCCATAGAGTGGTTTGCATAGCATGCCCTGCTGAGAAGGCTGTGTTGTTTTTTGGCTCATTACCAAAGTGTTGGGATTTAGGGAAGGTGTACAGTACTGGGCTTGATGGTTGATTGTACATATCAGGATCATCACCTGCAAACACAGTTCCAGATGTCTAGACCCCCAGATTGCTTCCCCTCTTTCTGTTGGTTTCCAGAACTCTTGATCATGAAAAAGCCAATTTGTGCCTTTTTGGATAAGTTTCATTTTCAGCTCCATGTGTTCAGCTAGCTTGGGGATGAGGATGGGCTGTTGGTCTGTCAAACTGCAACAAAGTGGTCAGTGACCATTGTGAAATTGACATGGATCCTCTCTTGGTAGATTTAGGCCCCAGGCTAATGGCCTTGGGGTCAGATGAGAGCATCATGGTTCTGTCCCCTTGCTCTTGGAGCAGCTCATCCAGCTGGACAAATTTGCTTGCCCAGATTTTTGCTTTTAGTTCAGCAGAAATGTAATAGAAATCGATGCAGACTGCATGTTGCAGGTTATATTACCTGTTCTGCTCATGACCTCCAGGTCAAGGACATCATTGACCTGTTGTGTGGCAGGATCAGTCTGCTGCTGCTATGCCTTCTGATGCTCAGTGTTTTGGTGGTGTTCTAGAACACTGTATTAATATCGTGTTGGACATATTAAAGGGCTGCAAAGCCATATCATGATGTGTGGGTGCGTCCAGCTGTTGCTTTTATTATGTAAGAGATTTCTCATCATGTTATTCCTTTATTTTTGATATTGTGTCTCATTTATACATATTGAGTAGTCATTCTTAAGGACAGACTTGGATATTACGGTGTTGGGTTTTTGTTTGTTTGCTTTTGTTGTTGTTTTTATTATAAAGATGAAATTCAACTTATTGTTCTGCATGGTCATGGTTGACTTGGATGTTGTCACTGAATCAGGCTTCCTGTTGTCTGTTGTACTTCTGGTGATGTTTCTGGTTGCCTCAGCCTCACAGGTCATGAGGACACTCTGACCTGGAATATAACAAGCACACACAGCAGTATCTCTCTTCCTCGAAGCTGCCCCTCTGTCTAGTGGTGGACGTATGCACAACCTTCATGTTAAACCACCATGGTTCATAATTATATTTGTAACTGGTGCAATGGTAAATTGTGATAGCTAGGATACTGACTGGTAGTGGTACTGGCAGAGTGGTAGACCAGCCTTAAATATGTACTTAACTATACTGGCTCAGCATTGCCCTAACTTTAACCCCATATTCATCGCATGAAGCAGCTCAAATATGGATGTTGCCACTGTAGGCCACAAGTTGTGACACTTGCTTCATTTACAGGCATTACCCTCTTAAGCTTCAGTGTGTGGAATGTTTTCTGAGGTATTAAATTGTAGCTTTTATTTTCTTAATCAGATTACAGTATGTGTTGCTGAATGTTTCAGCTCCTCAGGCAAGAGGCAGGTCAGATGCTAGTGCTGTGTTTGAGATTGGTGACCTGCGCCTTGTCATCAAACAGGGTGACATCACTGAAGAAGCAGTGGATGCTATTGTTAACAGCTCTAATGCACAGCTTGACTTGAGTCGAGGTTTGTTCTTTTTATACTTCCTTTAAGGAGGGAGGGGGGGGGGGGGTATTGGAATAACTTTGTGAGTGTGTCCATCTGTCTGAGGCAGGGATTGTGCTGTTTGAAAAATATTGCATAAATATTAAAAATTTTGACATAAAACTGATTTTGGATGTGGCTATGTGTCTCATCACACAATTATGAGATGGTCCCTTCAAACACTTTTATGTCTGCTGTATCATAGCCACATGTGAGTCACATGGCTTGACTTCAGTGACTCATTAACATGTGAGGCAATATGATGTTGAGCTTTCAAAACTGATTGGTTGCTTGGTACTTTCTGAATACTGTGATTTGTTGTGGTCTTCAGTATTATTTGGGCTACAGTAAAAAGATGGCAACTACATGGCTGAACTTTTTTGTGCTCATGTGGGCTGAGGGAGACTGACAAGTAAATGTTGCAGGCAAAGCAAATTTGTACCATAGGTTCTTGGATTTTTATGTCCCATCAACCACTTATGTGACTCTCCTGGGAAACCAGTCCTAATTCACAGCTGTCAATCAGCCCAAGGGACAGAAATAGCTGCTCCAGGTCAATCTTGGTGACTTTCCTTTCTTTTTTCTTCAGATTTACAATCTTTAGGCTTAAATTATCAAATAGTTCTATTTTCCTTTAGAAATGGCATTAAATTGCTGAAAGATGGGTTCAGATACTTCTATCCTGGAGCAGAGGATGCTAATGTTTTGTGAAATGACCAAAGTTTGGCCAACTGAAATGTATCTGTTTACAGAACCCCAGCATGGCATACATCTTTGTCCAGTTTATTACCATGAACAAATTCTGACAGTTTGGCTAACTCTAAACCCCTAAAACTACACAAAATAACACCAAATCTTTCAGGGCCGTTTTCTCAGAATGGCTGCCATAATGCTTAGCAACTTCAAACAAACACAACTTCAATGATTATTTTACTGTTCTTCATTTAAATATCAATATAATCAGCATGGGCTGCAGTTTTCATAAACATACACATGTCATAATCCACAAAATGTTACTTAAAACTGATTTTGTGGGAGAGGGTCACACATATCTGGTCTCCTAATGCACCAGGGCCATGGTTACAGGAAAACATAATTTTCTTGAGATTTTATTGTTGTTTTAAACTGAGCAGAAAGATTGAAAAACTGTCGAACAAGCAGCCGACACACACCATCGCCAAATGCACACTGACTAGTCTAGGGCAATAGGCTAAGAAATCTCATTGGAAGTAAGATTTGAAGTCATGGATGTGTATTTAGCACAACATTGCTTCTTCCTTCCACTGCCACATGTGCCAGTTGGAATTCAAAATGCCACTGCCACCAGTGAAAAACAAAAGACCCCAGCCTGCATAAGGGAAACCCTGGTTCACAAACTCTGGACTGAAGTTTACTCCCAAAAGGGATTGACAGCTATGTATGAGTGAAAATTAGTTAATTACTAAATGTATGATGTTAGTGAATGGGACATGAAGTACTTTGAACACTAAGTTGTTGGTTTTTCTTCAGGTAATGTTGCCGGAGCATTAAAAAGCAAGTGCGGTGCAGAGCTTGTGAGAGAGTGTGATAAAAAAGGTAATATTTGTGATTTCATGGTGTTCATGCACCTGCCTGTTTCTTCTGAATGACCGTTATGACTGTGTGTAACATGTGTATCGGTTCTTAATTACAGTTTGCTAAAAACTGTCTAACCATGTTCGAAGATTTTTTTTTCTTTTTTTTTTTTTCTTTCTGTAATTTGTTGAGAAAAAAGGCTTACAAAGACTAACATCTCAAAAAATGCAACAACCAAGTCTGGATTTTGATAGGAGATGAATACTGGCATATGAGTTCCTTTGATTTTTTTTTTTTTTTTTTTTTTTATTGGATTTTTAAAATGAGATAAGAATTTGTACAATTAAAACAATAGCAAACTCTACATCAGTGTAGTGAATAAGTTAACATATTTGATGGCAGTGTACCTGCAGCATGTCACAGCCTCTGTTAGTCTGTTGAGACTATTGGTAACTGGTACCGGCATTAAAAAAAGAAAAACTCTATGGGTTGTGAGAATTTTTGATGGCACTGAAGCTTGCCTTGACCTGTTCCACTTTCTGTCTGGTTTGCATTGGTGGGAGGTCTAGCATGATGAACCTCATGGTCTCAATGGGTGTGTCCTTGGTGGTTCTGAGTATGACTCACATTGCCTCATACTGCACTCTGTCCAGCTTTAGCAGATTTGTTTGTGCCATATTGTTGTGAGGCCTAGTCCATAGTCTGTGACACTGGGCACCACACTTTGATACAGTAGAAAGAGGTGGCTTTGTTCAGTACCCGTTACAGCCATAACTTTCAGGACTGACAGACCTTTCTTGCACTTCAGTGCGGTTGTTTCCACATGTTTTCAGTAGGTCAGCATTGTGTCCAAGTGGATCCAAAGATATCTCAGATGACTTGTTCGTTCAACTACAGCTCCATCAAATGTGACTGCTGGTATTGGTTTGCTTGCTGCTCTGTTGTCAAGCGTGCACCACAATGTTTGTGCCTTGTCTGCATTGATGAGAGATCTGGTTTCATGACACCACTTGGATACACTATCCAGTTGTTGTTGCCCTGCTTCAGCTGCTTCTTGGAGTCCTTTGATGTTTTGTATATGAGCCCATCATCTGCCAGTGTGAGAATCTTGCTAGGTCCATTTTGGTTCAGATCTGCCTGCCTGTTACTGTAGTTCTCAGTGATTTTATGCCTGAGAGACAGTACAATGCGCAAAGCTCCTGTAGCACTGAACTGAGAAAGGAATGCTATATACTTTTCATCTTCCAGGTCTGGTGCATGATCTCTGACACTTTGGTTAAACTGATTAGCATGGCAAGAATGATCACTGTAGATGCAGCATCAGTGGTGCCATTGTCTGGGATTGGATAGTGCTCAAAAATGCAGCTGCTAGTCTTGATCTGTTTTAACAAAAAGCAACATATTTACATTGCATAAGCTTTTCTCCACAGACACCCAAGACGGAATGGGCAGAAACAGATACAAGGGGAACAGTTACCAGTAAAAACCGGCATATGCCAGGCTAGCAGAGGCTCTGAATAACATAGCATTAGTCCATTTGGCTAGCCAGCCAGCTGACTGACTGACTTTCTGGCCATTATGGTATTTGGCGATTCAGCGAACTGGTTTACTAGAGTGAATGCGCTTTGTAATCTTTCGCAAAAGAAATCACGAGAGGTCGCAGCGCACTTCCGGGCCGATTTCTGAGTAGGCATTGCTTCACGCTGTGTATAACAGTGACAGTTGAACCTAGAATCACGAAGTGTACAAATGCCAATGCTGTTGCAGTTGCAAAAAATACCATGGAAAGGGGATGGAGGGTGGAAAAAAGTGTCTTTGCATCGTTTTTTGGCTGACCAGAAGATTGCGAGTTCGTAGAAAAAATGCGTTTTGGGGCATCCTAAAGCACGAGCAACAAGTTATTGCTTATTGCCAGACACAATATGACTATGGGTCTCCAAAAATGCCTTTAAAGTTGGCAGTGAAAAGTTCGCAAATTCACTGTCACCGCCTTCCCTTGTGAAGAAAGTATGCACCGCAAGTAAAAGCAGCCATGGGACTTAAGTGATGCCAGGCAAAAGTCAAGGGAGTTAACAACCCCGCCTGAATCGCCCAATAGCCCAAACTGCATTGCACTTTTTTTCCTCTGTTTTTTTTTTAAACAATTTTTTTTGGATAATTGTCGAACTTAATTGCCTCTCATTGGGCTTTGCCTGCTCATTCCACTTTCAGGCCAGAGCAGTGTGATACAGTTTTATATGAAAATTGTGTGTTTTTATCCAATTTAGCTGAAACTCTGTATGAGTGTTAATTGTTGAACAGAATGATTTTTTTTACACATCTCAGGTTTTAACATGCACATGCATTCAAGGGAGTTAATTGATGTTTTCTGATTTAACACAAAAATAACAGCTATTTTCAGACACAGAGCTAGGTCTTTCAAACTTTCCATGATTACAAACTTTCTTTGAGTCTACCAATTTATACCATATTTGATGACTTTGACTGTGTTTCAAGGTCACAAATGTTTTTTCTCACTTGTTTACTGATGTAGGTTAATGGGCTCTGGGGCTGTGTACATTACAAATATCATGCACAGTATTTTTTGTATTTTTTTTGTAAGATGTGTTTGTAAGGGAAATGGAACACATTTTGTTCTGGTTTTGCACTTGCATGTGAGTTGTTTGAGTGTAATTGTTCATCTTCATAAGTAGCAAAAGGGAGACATATTTTATTACTGCTGATGTGGTGAGATTGTGCTTTTAAAATCTTTAATTTCACTAATGTTTAGTAAATTAACATGAACTTTATTTACTGTCTTCATAGCTCCTGACATGCGTGACAGAAACATCACTCACACTAAAGCATACAAGTTGAAGAGCAAAATGATCCTGCACATCAATGCTGAGGAGTTTTCAACAGACTGGAAGGCTGGCATCAAGCTTTGCCTTCAAGAGGCAGAAGATCTTGGCATCCAAAGCTTGGCCATGCCAGCTCTGGGAACAGGTATTACAATTACATCACCCCCAACCCTTGTTTTTAAAACTTTGTGTTTTTACTAGCATATTGTGCCAGTTTTGGGGTATGCTTAAAAATGTTTGGGAACTGTGGGTGATGAGACTGGGGATGTCTGGCCCTTATTGATCAGTTCTAACTTACCACAGACCATTTACTGTCAGCACTGCAGCAACAGCAGTTTGATTCATTTCCATAGTAAATAGCTTGGAACTTCATGTTGTGACAGGGTAAAAATGACTAGGCCATACAGCATGAATAGGACTCTCTCAGCAATAGTAACGGGACATTTCATGGGTTGTAGACTTTGTTATGATACAGCCAGCATGGTTCACTGGGTGTTAAATTTCAAGTCACTTAATCACTGGAATATAGACTGACCAGTGATAAAATTTAAAAAAATGACTGCAGCAGTTATTCACACACACACACACACACACACACACACACACACACACACACACACACACACACACACACACACACACACACACACACACACACATGCACAACACACACAGTACATACACACACACACAACATAAAACAACATATGGATGCATGTACACACATGTATGCATGTTGGCACGTATAAAACACCCTGTTGCCCTGATATAACCATACCGGTTGACTGGGTGTAAAACACCAACTTACTTATTTACTTACCAGTGTTTGCAAAACAGACCATGTTGAAGAGCACACGTACTGTCCTACTAGGGTCTGAGGCACAATTGAAGCAGAGAATTATGTCAGCCATCATCTTCTGCTTGGGGTGTGGGTCTGAGATATACAAATATTAAACAGATACTGACTACCTCAAACAGAAATCAATGGAACATTTGTCTGCTTCCTGCAATAATAACTGGACATAAATATTTAGGCTGTCAGTTGGTCAGTGACTGATGTCTGATGCCATAGTAATGGTGGCATGTACTGACATGCACACTATGCCAGGACAAACAAACAAATACTTTCAGTTTTACTGAAAGATGCTGCAACCAACCCTATCAGCCAAAAAACCCTGACAACAAAATACAAACAACAAATGTTTTATTCTCACTCTTCTTACTCAAGCATAGGACATTTAAAAGTTTAATTAAAAAGTTTTAATTATCATCCTGATATTTGGCACTCACACAGTCATTACATAAATCCCACAATCTCCCTTAACATACCCATTTCCTCAAACCTTCCTTCAAGTACAACTAGTAACCTGTGAACCTCTCTCAATCTCTGAACCATCTAAAATACCCACATGCTACAAACCATAATGTAACAAAATGTACTGCACTGAATTATGTATGCCTCCAAAAGATTTATAAAAAACAAACCAACAAGTCTTAACAAACTATAATTTACTCCTAGATTTGGTCCAGAAATCCAAATGAAATAAAATGGATCAATGTAATTCATATTAACAAAACATGAACAGGTGGACTCCTATGCCAGCCTTGTTAATTTTTCATTGCCAACTGCTGGAGAAGGTAAATGAGCTTCAAGAAAGGACCACAGAAGCCGGCTAGACCACTACAGAATTGCCCTGTTTATGTCAGCAAGTGTTCCACAAGCATACATTTTCCTCACATTCAAATAGTATTGACAAAACATATTTCTGCTCTAGGCCACAAGATGTGATAGGTTAATAACTATTTATTGCAAAGCTACATGTGACTTATATATATTTTATTTTTTTACTTAGTTAATTTAACCTTTTTTTTTTTTTTTAGTACATTACTTGAAGCTTTATAAGCTTTCGGACAATTTGATCATAATTGTGTCCCTTTGCTGAACACTTTTTGGGGCTGGTCTGTCAGATTGGAGCATGCTCCAAGCTGGCTGTGCAGTGTCAAAATAATTAGTAGGTAGGAGGAAATGTTGGGTCTGTAGCCTCATGTTACTCGGCCTCATGTTACTTGTCTGCCTAGCAGCTGATGGGAAAAGAACACAGATGCTCACAGACAAAATAGAAGAAACCTTGTTGATGCATGACAAGGTACTTTTGTGCAAAACAAATGCCACAGCAGTTAAATTTACAAATTCCCAAACAACTGGATAAAGTTGTTTCATAATACAGAATAAAATAATCCCTTTCATAGTGCAGGCTCCAAAATGGAAGAAGAACAACAACAAAACAGCAATAACATCTTCAACAAATACAAAAATTGCTGATAGAGCTGCCTGAAACAGTCATCACATTTGTGGTACGCAAGTTGTCCACAGTGACACATATGATTACCATGTGGTGACAGCCATCTCCAAATGAAGAGAAAACAAAACAGCTGGTTAAATGCAGAACAACTTGGGGTTAGATAGTATTTCTGCCTCAGTATTATGAGTTAATTGTGTTAATGTATGGCCTGATAGTTTCAACAAAATCTTTGATAATATCCAGTCTGATCCAGGCAAGATCCAGGCAAGATCTTGCTGTTTTTAGCTCTGCCTGTGTATATATAATAGCCATTGACCCATTTCCAAGGCCATGGTGACTAGAGTCCAGAATAAACTAAACTAATGAAAAGGCAGGAGATTAATTCATGATTGTTTACATTTATTGTTCTTATTTGATAGGAGCATATGGACAAACCCCTGCCCAAGCAGCAGGAGCTCTGTTCACTACATTGACCAAGTTCTTTTCTGGAAAAACACGCACTCTGCAGGAAGTGAGAGTGGTGCTGTATGACATCAAGATGATACCTCCCTTTGTCAGTGCCGTGGAGTCATTGGGCAACAAGCATAACCAGACACATACAGGAGGTTTTATGAACTGGTTCAAATCAGGTAGGAAATTTTTAGTTTTTGTGTGTTTTTCTCTACTCATGTGGAAAAAAGTGGGAGTCTGTTTTAATGATCAGCATATACTGAGTAACGCTGAACTGGCCAGGCAAAGAAAGGTGTGTCAAATTTTATTCAAGCAAATTAGAAACAGTTGCTTCATTTCTTGACAAAGTTGAATTCATCAGTAAAACATGAAATCAAGCATTATGCTGGGCAGAGCTGGACATCCACTGAAACAACAATTTACAGTCATGGTTGTACTTTATTATCATTTGCAGGAAATTCAGGCTGCCTTACCTGGGTATGGCAAGAGCAGCACTACCCAGTCCTATTAATGTGTGCAGCATTTTTTATGTGTCCAAACAATGGAGTGGCTGCCAGGGTTCGGGATTTTTAATGCACGCAGTGATGTTGATGCATATGTTTGCACATGTGGGCTGTACAGACATTGTAAAACAGTCTGCACTGGAAACTGACTCTGGGAGAAAAATTGCTTGCCACGCCAGGGACTTGAACCCATGTCATTATTGTGACTGGCTTTTCAGCTGCCACACCGGACAATAGTTCACAAAGTCAACATTGCATGTGACTGCCTTTGGCATCATACAAGCCTGTCACCTTTTTCTCACTGAGCACACAAGATGGTCATGGAAAGCCTGAGGAATGTTCTGAATTGGGGGATGAGGGCAGTTCTCCCAGAATCCACTTTCAGTGCAGACTCTCTTACAGTGTCCATATAGCCCCAGTGTGCAATGGTGTCCATAAAGCCCCTGTGTGTATGCAACCACATGCATCAACATCTGTATGCACATTAAAAACACAAATACTGGGAGCCATACCATTGTTTGGACACTCAAAACAACTTCACACACTGATACAATAATAGGAATGGGGAGTGCTGCTCTTGCAGCTACTGTGCCATAACCAAGGAAGGCAGCCTGAATTTCCCTTGAAGGACAGTCCTCCAGTTTTTATTGAAAGTCAGGTTTTGTTTGCTATTCTTGTTTGTTGAGGCCCACTGTTTAGTCATGTGCTTCATGTTGTCTGCTGGGATTGTCACATGACAGGCTTTGACTGCTCTTGACTCCTTGAGTCATCTATACAGAGAAAACTTCAAGATCAAAGAAATGGAAGTTTTTTGGCAATTGTCTAGCATAGATTTGTTTCTAGACTACTATTTTAGATGTTGTCACTAATCAGTTGCATGTGTTGGGTGTCTCACTGTTTGTCAGGAGGCCTACAGGTATGCACAGTATGGTGGTCAGAAATTCTTTCCCCTTTGTTTTCTGTAAATGATATTAGTGAAGTGTCAAGAAACATAGCTCTGTTTGATGGTGAATGCCCTGAGCATATGACAAATTCCTTAAAGGTTATGATCCACTTTCAGTCACAGTCATGTGACTACATGATGTACAATCAGCTGCTATGGGATACCGCAAATCATAATGTCACCATCAAGTGACATAATGTAATTCCAGTTTCAGACTTGTTCTATTCTCAGCTGAGTCTGTGTTCAGATGAGAATTACAGCGCAAGGTAGAAACCAGCATTACACAATCAGTCACTCAGTGGTGACACCATGGTCAGTCAGTGGTTTCCCATAACAGTTGATTGTACAGCATGCAGTCATCCATGACAGTGATCAAAAGTGCATTATGTACTTGAAGTAAAAAATAAATAAATAAAGTCACAAAGTTTGAGAGATTTACCTTCTGTGATGCACTCACTGAAAATATTTCACACCCATTTTGGAGATGTGACTGCAGCATTTTTGTTCATTATTTTGTGAATGAAAGTGGATAAATGTAACAAATATGAAACTGGAAGATTTTGTACTGTTTGGTAATGCCTAGAATTTTGAAGTGGATGAAATCTTTGACTTTATTATATTATTTGCATTTTTCCCTTCAAATATTGATGTAAAATGGAAAATAAATGCCCTCTTTGTCATGTATTTAAAAATACATTTGATGACAGGGTATTAAATGGAGAAATATTTATCATATGTTAATATGGAGTATGCTTCATTCTTGTAAAAATGGTTTTGTTCTATGTCCTTTGTTGAAAATGATGGCTAAAATTATCTGTATGTTCCATATTTCCATTCTCACATCATGTCTGAGTAGATATTTATTCAAAGCATTCCCTTAGTGATATTGCCCAATTCCTCCTTCACTTTTTATACCTTGCTGTTGTTGTGCCAATGGTATGCATTGCTTGTTTATTGCTTCTTCATCCCTGTTGTAATAGGCTAGTTAACTAGTTTAGTCTGTCCATAATAATTTCATATTTATGTGTTTGCTTGGTGTATTTATGCATGTTCATATATATGCATAAAAACTGAATAGCAAAAAGGTTTCAGAAAACCCCAAAACACTCAAACCCTTTGTGTATTTAGGCACTTGTTAAATAATTTTGATCAGTCTTGTCTTGGGTACAAGCTGAAGATGGCCCACAATTCAGTTTCATAAAATTGATTCTCTTTTTATCATTGCCATTTGCAACAGTACTTTCAGAAATAGACCCACTGGCCAAGAAAGGTTACATGTTGTCATCTGTATGGCCTCAAGCTTCTTTTTTTTATGTGTGCCTCATAGCAGCAGAGACCATTCCTCTTTCAAGGACACGTTTCCTTGCTCTTCAGTGACTTCAGGGATGTTGAAAGAATTCACTGTATTTGGCAAACTGAAATTTAATGGTTATATCCAGCCATTTGAACATGTCTTTTTCCTGTTTCTTCAGTGTTTACTGGCAGTTCACCGTCTGTCAGGCAAACATACATTGCTCCAGAAGTGGAAGAAGCCACCCTCTACATCTATGCTGGGCAGCGTAGCGATGTGGCCAAGGTTCTCAAAAGCTTTGATGATCTGGTCAAGGACCGGTTTGTTTGCAAGGAGATCAGGGATGAGATTTTGCTGGATTTGGATCCTGCAGAGGTATGAATGAATGGAATCTTTCAAGTATAAAATTGTGTATGGTGTCACAGACTTGATTTGTATTGAGGGAAAACTGACCACAGGCAGCCAACCCTCCCAAAGCTAACCAACCAAAGTACCCATTATACATATTATGGCCTTTTTAGATTTGCACATGTGGCTTCTTTGGCCAATACCCCTGAAGCCTTTATGTCACTGTGAAAGGCTAGATGAGGTCCACCCGGGCCTTATTTTCATTTTGCCTCTTCAAACACTCTTCTTGTAACCAAGCAGCCCCACCCAACCTGTGTTTTAGACCTCATTGTAACTCTGCATCCATATGTCTTATAATAGATGATTTCTGAATTAATAGGGTGTGCAGTTTAGTTGGGTTTCTTTGTTTGGTTTTTTACCATGACATGAGTTGTGCCCACATGATCCCCTAATAATAGGGGGTACACTGACATTGCACTCGTTCCTTTGCTCTAGGCTTACGAGAATGGTGACAGTCAGTGTTTTCATTTTGCTACTTTAAACACTCTTCTTATAACCTGGCAGATGTGGACTGATTTGACCAGCTAGCTGCCTGCATTGTGATGTTACTTGGCATCTTGCATTGTTGTGCTTTTAGCCTCAGAGGTGCTGCTTCCTTTTGTGCTGTGAGCGCTGAACACAGATATGTCTATTCCAACTGCTGCCGAAAGTCCACATTAGCCTTCAGGGAAATGGTATCCCTGTTCACTGGTTTATGCTGTGCTTGTATTCCAGTAAGCAGTTCAGTGCACTCCTAAAGGTGCATTTCCAGGGTGCATTACTCCTATAGACCATTCCCATGAGAGGAAATTTTAGAGTGCTCTGCCCCTGCGTAAGGCAGAAGTTTGTTGACTGGGACGTTCTGGTGGCTATGTTAGGCCTACTGGGTGTCGCCTGAGCGAAGATAGTTTTGATCAACTGCAATACTAAAAAATAACTACCATGGGCAAGGATGCTGTGAGTGCTGTTTGAACTACAAAGGAAAGGAGGTGGAGGGACGTGAATTAAAGTTGCAAAGATTAACTGCCAACAAGAAACTGCGGAAAGTTAGGTGGTTGCCGCTCAGTGAAACTGGCCAAAAAAGTGACAGCGTGTTTGCCACTATAATCCGCACAATTTTGTTTTATACTATTGTATTTACCCTATTTTGGACAGAATTCTTTGAGTATCCTGATGCTTCTAAAAAACTGGGGTGTGGGGTGTACATTTAAAGAGGATTCACAACAAAAGCACCAAGCCTATGTGCTGTCATTACTGTTTCTACGCTACATGCGTGTGACCTAATCCCAGCCCTAACCCTATGAGCAGTGTGCCTTTAAATTATTTTGTAATTTTTAATTTGTAATCCTGACCAAAGTCTCCTGTTGGCACATGTATGCCTACTGTGTTTGAATGGGTTTGTGCCTTTATATGGCAGATTGTAAATATAAGGTTTGAGTGAGACAGTAGTGTTGATGACATTTGTTTCCACAGATAAGCACATATTTAATTATTTTTTCTGTCTAAAAAGCCTGGAGTAGTTCAGAATATAGCATTTCATATTATGCCCACTGCTACTTACTAACTTAGTGTAAAGAATGTGGCCTGAGTTTTACCTTTCGCCTTCTCATTTCATCCACTCTCTGGCACTGATGTTATGAGAAAAAATCTTCTTCCATTCACTTCGTTCAGATGGTTAATTGGATAAGTCATAATGAGAAATGTATTGCAAACTATTTCAGTGTCTGCATGGGTACTTGTATTTCTAGTAAATAGTTCAAGTCCCTGGCTTGTAACTTACAATATTAATTGCAGAAGCAGACAAATATTGCCATACATTACATAATTTCAAAATAAATGGAACAAGAACTAAAGGTTCATCTAGTAAGTAGCAGTGTTCTCTGACATTGCACATTGTACATACTGATCCTTCATGAGAATTTATATGCCAAATTTATAGCAATGCCATTTGTTATAATGCAGGTTAGGTTGGCTGTTGATGAATTAACTTTATGAATTAATTTGTTGATGCTGGTTGTCATGTGTGATTATTTATGTCACTTATTGTAAGTTGAACATTTTCCACTCTTCTTTGAGTAGCTGTGCTCACTGACACTGTCTTTGAAGGAATCACTAGTCAAGCAGTTTAGGATCACATTCAAAAGACTCATAACTTGAATTTGACATTGTGTGTGTGTGTGTGTGTGCGTGTGCTTGTGTGCGTGTGCGCGTGCGCGTGTGTGTGTGCGTGTGTGTGTGTGTGTGTGCGCGCACCTGTATGTGTGTGTGTGGCTAATTTTACAAATAAACATTTTAAATGTTGTCGTAGTTATTAAATTATGCTTGGGATGTGAATTGATTTGATCAAATTGTATCAGTAGTTACAGTGGGGCAGAGGGTCTTCAGTGCTGCATTTATGTGTAACACTTGGTTGTTGCTACAACTGTTATGAGTTGCGCCTCTTTCTGTGTGTGTTTATTGTGAGTACAACAGCTGTTTACCTGTGTGTTTAATGTGAATATGCCTGTTGACCTGTGTCTTTATACTTTTGTCTGTTCTTATTCTCTCTTTTTACTTTTGTCTAATTCTCTCCTTTTTTTACATTTTTTATATTTCATTTTCATCAATATTTTTATTTACATTTACTTCTACGTTTTTTTTCTTTGTCGGTTTTCTTATATATATATATATTAATTTTTTTTACATTATTTACTCTTATTTTCTTCTTCTTCTTCTTCTTCTTCTTCTTCTTCTCTTTCTCTCTCTCTCTCTAAATGATGCCTGTAATTTTATATTTACTCATCAGTGGCTTAATAAGGACTAGTTGTTAGGTTTTTGACTGAAGCTAAACAAAAAATGCAAGCCTTGTAAAATAATTTTTTAAAGTTTGAGTTCTCTGTTCTTTCTTTTTCTCCTTTTTAAAGCCTGTCTGATGAAACTGCTCCTCATTGTGGGAAAATAAAGTATGATAGATTACAATGCACAAGTTCTGCCTTTGTGCCCCTGACCAGCTGTCCATTTCTCTTCACCCATACTTTTAAATAAAAAAATTAGTGTTCATCGAATGAAATGACTGTGCACTTGCCGCTGCTGAACGACAACCAGAGATGTCCCAGTCGGCATGGGGCAACGCTTGTACCAAACTCCTGCCTTGCTTGTGGGAATGGTCTATAGCGTCAAAACTACAGACCAGTAGTTTTGTTGTTTTCAAAGGAAACAAGTAGTGTTTCTGTTTTTTATTCAACTTCAAAAACCTTTTTTTTTAAAGAATTTTCTGGTTGAAGATCATTTCATGTGATCCATTTTTCTTTGCTCTTACAAAGATGGGAGGGATAATTTGCTTGCACTTGAAGCATGGCTCTCCTGAGCAGGTTTTGGATTTCAGTATGAATGCTCTTGTTTTTGTCAGCCATGAAATATCTTTGACATCCTTGCACCATTTGATCTGAGTTTGACTCAGATTGTATCTTGATCCCTTGCACTGTTTGTAAAATGACAATGCTATGGTTGGATGTCAGTTTTCCCCAGGTTCTTACCTTTGTGTTTATTTGTATCACATCATGATTCCTGTTTCTCTATTGCTGTTTCTAGATATTAATGTTTCAAGGCAGGTTCACTCACCTAACTAGTAGTTGGGAGGGGTACATGTAGTGTCATCTACTGGCAGTGTACTTTGCTGCTGTCCTTTTCTGTGTCAGTTTGCTCTTGGAGGGACATTGTTTCTCTGAGTTCTACAATTCAATCAGCCGATCTGGTCACTGTGACCACAGCTTTGGATTGGGTACACTGTGTGTTACTATGTCCACTGTCCTTGCATAAGGTTTTTGTTAAGTGAACACTTTTTGGTTTCTGCAGGGCTCACTGAGAACAGAGCAGGTTTAGGTACGAGGTATTTCTCTAGCCTTGATTGCAGTTTGGTGTCTTCTGATTTCTTGCCAAAGCACCCTTTCAGCACTGAGACAAGCTCTTCTAAAACTGGTGGTCATGTTTCTTCAGATGATTCTAAGGCCAACATGATCTCAGCAAGAATGTCATCTGTTGATACTTCCAACTCACTTTGACTATCGCCGTGACTACCGATGATGCTAATCAGACTGTTTTCAGCAGTGTCAGCTTCTTCTTCATCATCACTTTTCATGCTACTTACGGAAGCGGTAGGCTCTGGGTAGTTTTCTGCCTTTTGGGGTTTGGTGTAACCCTTGCTTGGTCATGCTCTGTTGCAGTGGTTTTTGTAGAGATATGTCCACTCGGAGCAGCCTTTTCTTGCTATGGTGCAGCTTTTCTCTCCCCCCCCCCCTTCCCTTGACTTACTCGTTTAGGCCAGCAGTGTCTCCATTCATGGAGTAACATCTGAGATCAGAGTGTTACAGGTTCTGCAAGTTCTTGTGAAGGAAAGTGTGCTGTCTTCTAGATCTCCAGTCAGAGATGGGAGATATAATGCCAGTGGCATCAAAGGTTATTTTAGACTGAGAGTCAAACACTGTTTGATCATGGATTTGGGGGGGGGGGGGGGGTAGGGTGGCATTGCTTTTTTGTGTTGAAAATGTACCTCTGATGGAGTTTATGTACCCTGTTACATGCCAGGTGAGAATTACCACAGGTGACTCTGGTCTTTATTGTTGTGTTTGTGTGATGTCTTTCAGGCACTAATTAACTTCATTGTTTGGTGATTCTAGACATGTTGTCAGTTTGATGCATTTTGTTAGTTAAATTGTATTGGCTTTTTGGGGGGTGTATATTTAGGGGTTGTATTAGAGATTATTTGAGGCTGTGTGAAATGGCCAAATGAGGTTGTGCTAGTATGCTGAAGTTTTAGTACAATGGAGTTATAACCTATGTGTGGCTCAGTTAGGCAGCTAGTGTAATTGATTGATTGATGATCACTTATATAGCGCTATTCTCCACTCTCTTGAGCAGACTCACTGCACTCGCCTGTGGTTCTACATGAGTGACAAGCTTTTTATAGCGCGTTTTTTGTTTTGTTTCGAATATCCACTGAAGTGGTGTACTTAAGCGCTGGCATGGCTGGTGCCACATGAAACTGCAGCCATCTCGGCGCAAGTTCTGTGTACACCATACAACCATGCACCATGTCACTTCATGCAAAGCCACATACGTAAGGTGTATGCGTGTTTAGCTGTAACCTGCCACCTGCACTTTTGACAGAATGACTGGGATCTTTTACGTGCTACTGCGGTAACACAGGGGTGAACGGATACCGAAATTAGAGTCAGCACAGAAAGTCGACCCAACGGGGACCTTTCAGTCTCAAGTCCGGCGCTCTAACCACTGAGCTATTCCTGTCCCTGTCAGTGATGTGACAGCACTTTCGTGGCTTGAGTAATGGATGTCTTGTCATGTCACTGTATGTTGTACTGCACCATGTTCATTGGCAGCGGCAGTTTAGTTTAGTGTTCTGCATGCACATATATTCACATATGTAGACATTGCACATCATCATCCTTGACCAGGTTAGCCAGCCAGTCTTTGTCTTGGTGGGGATGTTTGATTTTTGGGTGGAGCTACCCAGTACAACATCATTCAGACCTCCCACTCACCTCCACTCTGGTACATGGTCTGTCACATATATAATATGTGTTGCAGAAATGTCAATGTGTTTTAGATACAATGCCAAGTAGAATAGTATGATTTCTCATGAGCCTTGGTTTCAGATACGCCAAATCCATGAGGTGGGTCATCAGTTCAAAGTTGAAATCAACATACGGAAGGCTGCAGGTCAAGTGAGAATTGATGGGCTTCAGAATGAAGTTTTTGATGCAACACAGATGATTTCAAACCTCTTGAGGAAGGCTGAACACAAACGACAGGAAGCACTGACAGCTACTATGCTGGCAAACATGGTTCAGTGGTCCTACCTGGAGGTAAGCTACCCACACAATAATAATATGCTTTGAGTGTGTGCATGGTGGTAGGTAGACTGTACAAATAAATAAACCAAATAGGAATCCCAGTTTAAGAAAGATTTAATAGACTGATTTATTATGACCAGCTGATGGTCTAGATCTACAAGATCCTCAGCACTGATGTTTTTCAGAATTCATTGTGTGCATCCTGCTGTTGATGGGCAGCACAACCTTACTGAAGGAGACCAGCAGCATCAGTGACAGCTGGAGAGAACACTTCAGCATGTTATTTCCAAAACAGACTCCCTTCTGTTAACCACACAGTCCTTGACCAGATGACCAGAAACTTGCCTTTTAGCCTTGAACCCAATTTAGCTCATATTAAGAAGGCAATGAGCAGATGAGCTCTGGCAATGCTTCAGGCATGCTCCAGAGCTTTATAATTTATGAAAATAAAATGGCAGAACTGGTGACACCTGAAACCTTCAGTGTCATTTTGACCAGTATTTGAGAGCAGAAGAGATGTTAGAACTTTCTTGGCTGTCACAGTTGTTTTGCTTTTTACAATAAGGGCAATAAAACTGTCTGTGGAAATGTGTGGCATTTTGCTTCTTTTTTACCCCCATGATGAAGTTAGGGGGGTATACAGGAACCACAATGTCTGTGTGTCTGGGCTTTTTTGAGAAACATACCTTGTGAACCACCCAACTAGACTTAGTATGGTGATACAGCTTCATGAGCTGCAGCATCATGTGAACAAAATGGATTGCTATCTTCAAGGACAAGGTCACATGAGGGATGATATAATGAAAATAGTATTGTTAAATAGGACTGTTTCTACTGCATGTTCTGAACTATTGATTCTTTTGCAACCAAATTTAGTTTGGTCATAGATCATCATAAGCCAAAGTGTCCAGTAAAATAATGGATTACTGTGTTCAAAGTCAAGGTTGCAGTAGTGGTTCAAAACCTCGATGAATGGTTGTCTAGATCGATGATGGCTTCTGAAGCATGAAACCTTTTGTAAGCAAACTTGGTATGGTGATTCATCATGAGCCAGAGTGCCTTGCAAAAATACTGAGTTGTTTTTTTGAAGGTAGAGTCACAGTGAAGGCTCCTATAAAAAATCTGACTGTTTTTATTATATTTTCTCAGCTGCTGCTCTGGTTGCAGCCAAACTTGGTTTGATGGCACATCATCATAAGTGGGAGTGTCTTACAAAAAGATTGGATTGCTGTGTTTTACTATGATTACTAGGTCAAGGTCACAGAAATATTAACAATTTGAGTTAATGTTTGTCCATACAATATATTTTCAACTTTTGAACATTTATAACCAAATGTGGTATGGTGATACATATATATCATGAACTAGATAGTCAGTCAAAGAGTTTGTTGTGTTATTTTTAAGGTTAATGTCATTGTGAGGGTCACATAATCAAAAGATAATTGTTTCCATTATATTTTCTGATTTGCTGATCCTTTTGCATCCACACTTAGCTTGATAGTGCGTCATTATAAGCTGGAGTGTCTTGTAAAAAGATTTGATTGCAATGTTCTACATAGTGAAGGTTCCAAACTCCCAATGAATGCTTGTCAGTCCTATATGTTCTGTACCACTGATCTCTTTTCAGCAAGACTGGGTGTGTTGATGTAATGTTACTAATAATCAGTCCAAGTGCAAACAAAGGCAACAAACCTTGTTGCTGTTGGGAATATCTAGCCTCATATGTCATCTTTTTGTTGACAGAGTCTTTGCCATGAAGGATCCTAGACAAATATATTGAGCAGGATATGAACCTGTATACTGTCTTCATGGACAAAGGCTCTCATACTCCAATACAATAGAGAAGCTGACCATACTGTCTGTCTTTTCTATGGTGACTTAACTGACTTTGTCCTCTGAAATGGAAGTATTCTGACCCAACTGAAAGGAACCAAAGTGAGGAGACAAGCTGGCCCTAAAACATTAAAAAATATGCAAATATTTCAGCCTGAAGGATTCATTTGGTTGTTCAGTCAATACTTCTAGATATACAGAAAAATATGCAGTTGCAGTTAGAATTTTTAGACTTAGGATAATGAAACCTGCACTGAGCAGTTCATGTTCATTCTGTATGTAGCTTTTAGTGGTTTTTACCTCATTTCAGTTAGAGTATTTTTGTTTGTTTTTGTTTTTTGTTTTTTGAAAGGTGCTTTTCTTGAATTGATTTACTGACTGAGAGTTCATTTTTATTCCGTAGAAAATGCATGCAGGTTCATCACATAATAAAACACTTGTCATGCTTTTGAAGCTCTCCTCAGAGGGGTAGGTTCAAAAGAAACAGTTTGTATTTTTCATGAACTTAAATACACTATTTTGGTATCAGTAAATGATTTACACACACACACACACACACACACACACACACACACACACACACACACACACACACACACACACACACACACACACACACATTTATTTTTTGGTATTTTGCATGGTGAACATTGACTAGCACAATATTAACTTGCTGCTATAGGCCACGTATTTTGACAGTTTAGTAATCTGCTTTCTGATTTGTAAAATGTAACTTTTCTATGTATGACAATAAATTTACTATCTGTATTCTTAAATTTCACACATGTGTAAAGTCTTTCTTGAGATATTGAAATTCTTATTTCCTTTAGCATTTGACTGCAAGCTTTTTGGGCCTGTACCAAGCTGACTGTGCAGTGTCAAAATATAGCATTAAGAAAGGTAAAGGGAAAAGACCACAGATGGAAAATGCAGCAGCTTTTTCAGGTGTGTGTGTTGGGGGGGGGGGGGGGGGGGGGTCATCATAGGAAATGATGGACTGCCTATAAGGCCAGCATATCCTTGTTTCTTGCTGTTTGAGATCTCAGATGAGTTGGAAGACACTCCATTTGAGAGGACAAGGCTAGTTATGCCATAATGGAAGAGGCAGATCATTTTAACAAAAACATTTTGGACAGCCAGCCTTTGCCAGCATAGTCCAGCATGTCAAAATCCTTGGTAAAGTCCACAAAGACAGCGTACAGGTCCATCTTGTGCTCAGTGCTTTTCTTGTTTTTTCTTCTTTTGCTTGCTTGTTGCTGTATGGTTTATAATCGTGGTTTAATTGCCCTTTTGTTTTGTTCTTGTAGGTCACCTCAACTGGCACTGAAAAAATAGACTATGCCGAACATGAAAACCAGATTATTGAAATGGCCTACAAGAACAAGAAGATGACTACAGAAATCTCTGATTCAGAGGGCAATGTATATGTAATTGACTTTGCCTCTATGACTGAGTACCCCAGGGACAATCCGGGTGACACTGTTGATGTCCTGAGGAGAGACAAAATACAAGGTATTTACACTCAGTTTGTTGTTACATTGGAACTTTCTGTGATCTCTCCCCAACATGCAACTGATTTTGCAAGCTCAAACATTTGTATTATGTTCTCATGGATAGCTGGCTGAAGGCAAAAGGTCAGTTATGGCCTGTACCAGTGTTTTTTGTATTAAATTCTTCCAAGTATTATAATGTTGTAGCCAACTTAGACTAGTGCTGTACAGAATGGAAATTGTTGCCATACAAAACATGCACAGTTATACTGATTTATTATTGTTTCTGCTGATGGGTCTTGGCAGGAACTGGCAGTCAGTCCGATGGTAATCAACCAATCACAAAGCCCCACCCCCTTGACCTAGTGCCTGTCATGGCATGTTTACTAATTGACACGTGAACAGCAACGGTGGTGTCTTGAGTTGTTGTTGATTGCTTTTATGTAGTGCTATTCTCCACTCTTCAGCAGACCCACTGCGCTCGCATGTGATTCTACATGAGTGAATAGCATGTTTTTGAATATCCACCAAAGTGGTGTACTTACAGTGCTGGCATGGCTGGTACCACATGAAACTGTTGCCATCTCGGCATGTTCTGTGTACACCATACAACCATGCACCATGTCACTTCATGCAAAGCCACATGCATAAGGTGCATGTGTGTTTAGCTGTAACCTGCCACATGCACTTTTGGCAGATTGACTGGGGTCTTTTACATGCTACTGCAGTAACACGGGGGTGGAACAGATACTGAAAGAAGAGTCAGCACAGAAAGTCGACCCTGGTGAAGAACATTCTCCCGCCACCCCTGCAGGGATTTGAACTGTAACCTTTTGATCACAAGTCCAGTGCTCTAACCACTGAGTTATTCCCACTCCCCATGCTCGAGCTATCCCCGCTCTTGAGTCATGGGTAGCGGTACTGCTCATTTGAGCAGGCTCGAATCAAGAGATGCCATCATAACAGACTGACAATGATAGTGCTGAGACTACATCATCAAAACTCACACACACTATTCTCAGTCTCATCTTACAATGTAGGGTGACAAACCTTGTGTTACAGTTGGGCCACAAATCTCTATCCAAAGCATAAAAAGTAGGTTTTAAATTAAAGTTGTGCAGCTAGATCTTCATCTTCAAATTCATATGAAATTACAGCTGGTGATTTGCACTGTACATGTTGTGTAATATGCATACATTTTACACACAGTAATTCCTTTTGACTTGAAAATCTGGGTCATTTGAAGAAGTGTTTGTGCCACATTTGGATTAAAAGCCATAAACAGCTTTGTGGGGTCTTCTTCAGATGGTAATTAAGCCCAAAGACAGTGTTTGGTAAGCTTGCCAGTGATCTGATGTAGCACAATGTATATATATTACAGGTAAAAGAATGAAGCTCATAGGAAAGAGACTACTTACACTTGTAGAAATGTGTGTGTGTGTGTGTGTGTGTGTGTGTGTGTGTGTGTGTGTGTGTGTGTGCTCATGCATGTGTGCATGTGTTTGTATGTGTGTTTCAGAAATGGGAAGTGGTTCTGTACCGGACAACTGGGCTCCCCACACTGACAATGAAAATGTGAAGGTTGTATCTCTTCCACAAACTGATCCTGAGTACCAGAAAGTGGAAGCCAACTTTCGAGCCACTCTTGGCAACAACCGAGGCACATTAACCATAACAGCGGTAATGACATTTTGATGCTAAATAAATAACTACAATATATTGAAAAAAGATACAAAATTGAAGCATACAATTAAAACCAAAGGTTTAAACTACCCTATCTGTTTTCTACCCTGAAGGGAGGCTGAAGATGTCTGATGTTCTCCCCTGTCTGAAATCTCAGGGATGTCATTTGATTCGCCTTTCCTATCTCCTCTCTCATTTTTCTGCCTAGTCCTCTTGCTCTTTCTGTCTTGTCATTTTTCTGCTCGCTAATATTGGACCACTGCTTTCTTGACTTTTTCCAAAAAAGTCTCAAGCATTTTTTGTTAAGAGTTAGGCTCTTTTTATGTGGCTCTTGTTCAGCACCTGGGAGATGATTAGTGATAGGTGGTATGCGCTGCTTGCTGCTACATGGCACTGGTATTTGCCATTATGCATTTGTATAACGCTTTTTATTTATTTATTTTTGTTTCTGTCCATCCCTTTTTTATATTTTTCGTAATCCGATGTCAATATAAATTAGACAGAATGGTCAACAATACCAGCATGTCCTAGCCTTGTGTGCTGTTTTAACAGGAAAAATATTGAAGAGACTATAACTCTTTGAAAATGTGTGTAATATATATCTTTTGTTTATTTTTGCATAGGGATTAGTGTTGTGGACTGATTTGAGAAAAAAGTTTATACATATATGAAAAGGGTTTTAAAATGTGCATTTGCTTATGATGTCTTGATGGAGTTTGATTGTCCTGAGGTGACCCTGTGTGGTTGACAGGATGTTGAAATCCAATTACTGACTAACTAGCTACCTGTTTTCTTATGAGTTTACATCAGTTATAAACCAATACTAATGCCTGAATAGTCAAAAACAAACATAAGCAGACAAAAATGACAGCATTTTCCTTGATTCATGATCCAAAGATAAATGTCAGCACTTTAGCCAAATAGTTTTGGAATAAAGCAGAGACAAATATGGAATGGTTTGTTTGGGATTTAGTTTTTTGGTCGCTTGTCACTACTTAGATAATGGTCCATTCACCTTTTTTATTCTCAATCATATAATTCCATAATGGTAAGGCAAATGGGTAGGGCAGTGATTTTCATTTTATGTAGTGCTCATTGACAGCAGCCTTCAGTTTTCTGCTCTACAGCACAACTAGGGCTCAGTCCAAGATGAGGTACACAGCATATTTTTTGATAGTAAGTAGTACAGTAGATTATGTACCTGATGAATGACCACCTCAAAAATCAATGAAATGTAGTTGTAAAAAGAAGGGTGACCATTGGTGAGGGGTTTATCAACTCCAATCCACTTTTGCTGAACCCAGCCAGTACATTATATTATTTGTACAAACATCATAACAATAACAACAACAATAACAATATACTTTATTAATCCCAGTGGTAAATTAAAGCTGTCGTTCGATCGCACAACAAAAAACATATCTCAGTAATTCTAAATCATGAACCATATGCACATACACACTCTTAGACATATGCCCCCTTTCTCTCAATCTGCGTAGACTAATACTTAGTTATAGCAAACCCAAAATTACCTTGAATAATGCTTTCTCTGTGTCAAACCAAAACATAGAAACTCTCAAATTAAATAAAAAAATCATTAGGTTGACACATCCCCAACCCTCCGTTAGAAACAGACGTCTTGATGCATGCACACACTCATTTAATGACTGGTATAATTTTCATTAAAAACTAACAGAGCCAAGGGTAAAAGCAAGGCTTTATAACAGTTTGTATTAGTACTCAGAAGTAAAAATCTTCCACTCCTGTTGCTACGTCTGCTATCGAAATAGTGTCTTATTGGGTGTGTAGGGTCATTTACTATTTGCATTAGTTTTCTACAGTCTCTTTTCGTGTAAAGTCTTAAAACTGTCCAGTGGCTTTCCCACAACATGACCTGCTTTTTTTTTACACTCTTTTCCAACCTCCCTCTATCTAATTTTAAAATATTCCCACCCCAACAGACAGAACCAAACATAATAATACTACATATTACAGCATTATAAAAAGTTACTAGCATATCTGAATTTACTCCAAATGATCTCAGCTTTCTCATGCAATACATTCTTGAGTTCACTTTTTTCATTATAATAAACAGACTATGTTTCATTATGGCAGTATTTTATACAGTGATATTCAGACTATCATGTGATACACTTCTCCATCCCACCCACTTCCTCCCCACCTTCCCCCTTAACTTTGACTTGTGTTATGAACATGTGTCAGAAATGCAGAAATCACATACCAGCTGGTATCTTCACGAATAGAGCTGAAAGAGCTAATATAATTGCAAACAAAGGATGGGCATGATCCGAAGTCATATTTATTGCACCTTGTATTGCTTATGATGCCACAAACTAAGTGCTAACGTCTAAAACAAAGTATATGTGAGGTCATACTGCACACATACTGTACACAGTATTTGTTGTTGTTTTTTAAAGATGGCACTGGCCTTGTTATAAAGTTATTTTGTCTTGAAAAGCATGTTGCATAAATTATTAAATATAAGCTTTTTCCAGAGGCACATGATTGCAAGACATACTGTTTGTTTGTTGCACTTTTTATTGCAATGTGTTAGACTGTACTGCTAAATTGTTAAAGTGGGTTAATACTAAAACAACATGGACACCATGTATGTCTTATGATACCATGTTCAAGACTTTTTAAGGTGACATCAGCTTCACTTTTAACTTTGCTAAACAAGTTTTGTAGCCTTTTCCACAGTAGTGTCCTGTCTTCACTGGGTAGAAGGTGTGCCATGTGCCATGTTATTAAGTCCTGTGGCAGACAAGAATTGGATTTGCTAAGATGTACAGCTGCTTCATCCATGAAGTCTGCAAAATATGTCTTGCTCATTTGTATCCAGTGAATGGTACCATGTGGTGTGTTAATATTCTAATCTGTTCACATGTTTTGTTTTGATAACCACTTTCAGTGGGTTTATACTTACCTTATTAACATTTCTTCATGCCCATCAAGTTTTCCTCTTTTTTTGTTTAATGTTTGTGAAAACAATCTGGTTTTGAACAGATGCATATTCAGTCAGAAAGATTGATTCTTGCTACATCTAAGTACAGAAAAACTTCAAAATCAATCATGAGATACATAGATGATTTATTCATAAATGAAAACCATTTGTGGATATAAATTTGTCAAACTTGCTGCTTATGTTAGAGGGGCTTCTGCAGTCTGACTATCAGGGTTAGTGGTGTATCTGAATGACCATCAGGGTTGTTGGTGTAGCTTCTTTTTCTTCTTTGCCATTTAAGGGTTAACATCACTAAACTGGTATGTGATAAAAAAAAATTTTTTTAAAGATGTGAAACAGGGGTGGCTGCTCATGTATTGGGGGGGGGGGGGGGGGAGAAAAAGGGGTCTGTAGTAACAGTAGTGGTAGTGGCATGAATGGAGTAGAACTGAATTATTATTAACCCTTTCACTGCCATGCTTGCCATGCTGTCACTTGGCAGTCAAATCTTAAAATTGCCAACTCTGAAACCATTAAGGCTTTTTTGCCCCTTCGCATGAGCACATAACAGTATTTCTATCAAAATTCACAGTAATGAAAGTAGATCTGTTTTTTGGACCATCAGATATACTGTCTGTAGGCCTGTATGTGTGCATTTTTCAGCCTGGAAATTTTACAGGCTGGGGCATTGAAGGGGTTAATAATATTACTGTTTGTTTACTGCTTTAAAAATATCTCATGTAAGGTATAAATCTAATTTTAAAAATTGTCTTGTTCCTTTTCTGTTGCTATGCTATCTCACAATAGTCACCTTGCATTCTTCCCCAAAGGAGGCCGGGGATGTCTAATGTCATTCTCCTTTCTGGAAACTAAGGACTGTCATTTGATTTACCTTTCCCCTCTATCTTCTCTTCCTATTCATCCTGCTCCTTCTGTCTTGGCATTTTTCGCTAGTGGACCTGGCATTCTCCTGACCTTTTCCCAGAAAATTCTCCATCATTTTTTTGTTAAGAGATAGGCGTTTTTGTATGGCTCCTGTTGAACAGCTAGGAGATGTTATGTTTGTGGCTCATGTTGGGCAGCTAGGAGATGATGGTTAGTGCATGATATGTGCAGGTTGCTGCATATGTCACTGGTATTTTCTCATATGCATTAGGTAGTGTGTGTGTGTGTGTGTGTGTGTGTGTGTGTGTGTGTGTGTGTGTGTGTGTGTGTGTGTGTGTGTGCATGCATGCGTGCATGCATGTGTATTGTTGTTTCTGTCCATTCCTCTTTTTTTTATGTTTCTTTAATCTGGTATAAATGAATTTGACAGAATGCATGGTCACTGATACCAGCATGTCCAACCCTTGTGTGTTTTCTTTTTCAAGGGCAATATTGGTGAGACTAGCTGTTCAAATTGTTTTTGATGTGTGTGTGTGTGTGTGTGTGTGTGTGTGTGTGTGTGTGTGTGTGTGTGTGTGTGTGTGTGTGTGTGTGTGTGTGTGTTGTAATATAATGATGTGTGTATGTTACATACAGTGTAAGTTTTCTTGTATCTGATACAGTCACTCTAGACACAGGGCTCAGTACACAAAGCTATGTTTATTGCTAATAAGATATAGGCATATAATGACTGCCACAGAGGTATTTATGATGCATACAGAGCAAGCACAAAGGAGCAAAAGAGTAAACCAAGTGTGTACATAGCAGTGAAGAAAGGGAAAGGGGGAAGGGTGAGGAGGGGGTCGCCCCAGAGCCTAATTGTCATAAGTGACCACACTAATGGTTATCTGGAAGATGCTACAAGGAGTGAGGGTTGTTTATGTGTTGGGGTGGGGGCATCCAGTTCCAGACTGAAGGGCAGTAAGGGAGCAGAGGCTGAATAGAAAATAGGACTATGCTGTTATATTTTCAGTTTATGCTTTGTTTTGTTTTTGTATTCTGGTTGATTTTGTTGATTTCACTTGAGAAAGAGTTTACATATATATGATGACAGCTTTTAAATGTGCATTTGCAAATGACAGTTTGATCATCATGAGGTGACCCTGTACAGTTGACAGGACATAAAAAATCTGATTGCTAACTAACTGACTAATTAACCATGTGTTCTTTTTACAGATGATAACTGACATATCACAGGTCTTTTGTTAACTTGGTAGCCCTTCTTCAAATTGATTATTACATAAAACTGCATTTTCAGGTTAATAAGTATTATGACTGAAAGACAGTGCAAGGACACCCTGTGTGCCAAATGTCAGACATATACCTGGCTGTGTTCATAAGAATACTTCAAATCAGGCAGAACAAACAACCAGCTATTCTTCCACCCACAGTTAAAATTAAGTGAATTCATTACTCCTCTGTGCCATTCATATTCTAATTATCTCTGTAAATGTGTGTGTGTGTGTGTGTGTGTGTGTGTGTGTGTGTGTGTGTGTGTGTGTGTGTGTGTGTGTGTGTGTGTGTGTGTGTGCGTATCAGATTGATAGGATACAGAATCGGACCCTGTACCAGCAGTATGCTGCCAAGAAGGCTCACCTTGAGAAGCAGAATGCTGGCATAGAGAATGAAAAAACACTGTGGCATGGAACTGCCTCTGATGCAGTTGATAACATCAACAACTATGGATTCAACCGCAGCTACTGTGGAAAAAATGGTGAGTGAAATGAGTGTCAGTTCTTGTTTGCATTGCTGGCTGTTTAAAAGGATGAATGGAAAGATTACATTACATGGAGCTAGTCATAATGGGTGCAAGTGTGAGTGTGTTTGTGAATTTGTTTAGGTTTCCTTTGCTGTAGTTTTACAAAACTCAGTTTTTGATGTTTTAATTATGATTGCTCACACACAAAATTTGAAGTATATGTTTGTATATAAAAACAAAGAGAAAATACTTTTTAGATTCTGTTCTGTCATATGTTGTTTGATTTCAGCAACTGTTCATGGTGAGGGTGTGTACTTTGCGATCAACTCAAACTACTCGGCACTCTCAACCTATTCCCCACCAGATCCTGCAGGCAATCGTCGTGTCTACCAGTGTAAGGTATTGGTTGGGCATGCAACAGTTGGCAGACAAGGTCTGAGAGTCCTACCTGCACGGCAAGGCCCAATTTTGTTTGATTCAGTGACAGATAATCCCAACAACCCTTCCATGTATGTCATCTTCAATGATACCCAGGCATATCCAGAGTACATGATCACTTTCAAGTAAACTAATTCCCTGAGACACAGCACAAGGACTGTTTTATACCCCCTGTGATGAAGGTAAGGGGAGTGTTATCTTTGTGTTTGGATTATGTCAATGTCTTATGTTATAAGGAAAGCGGAAACAAAAGAGGAAAAAGACTGCGACTTTATTTGTTTGTTTACCATTCTGCAGAACAGATGAATCATGAAGTTCACTACTAGAGCAGTTGACCCACTCTGCTTGATAGTGTTCATAAAATTATGCGTTTTGGTGATTGTTATTAATGATGATCATAAAATCTCTCTGATGATTATAAAATCTCTTTTCCTCTGTTTTCTCTGAGATGTGTCCAGTCTGTTCTAGATACAGTCCATTGCTTTATTTCCATATCACCAGTAGATAAGCTGTACATGTGCCATGTTTGTGTGAATATTATAATATGCAAACTGGAAATTTATATAAATCTCCCTTAAAATGCGAAGTCCTTGTATAAGTGACTTATGTTTAAAAACCGTTATAGACTAGTGCTTACAACATCAGTGTTGATCATTCTTGTTGATCAGTTTGGGATTTACTGAACAATGTTTTCTTTAATTATGCCTGAAAAAGCATAGCTGCAATTGTGTCTATTTCCAGAAGGGAATGACACTTTGTGGGAGTTTGTTTTCATTGCATTTTTTGCTTGCTTGTTTGTTTGTTGTGTGTGTGTGTGTGTGTGTGTGTGTGTGTGTGTGTGTGTGTGTGTGTGTGTGTGTGTGTGTGTGTGTGTGTGTGTGTGTGTGTGTGTCCTTTTTGCTCTTGTTACTCACACTGTCAGGTTTGATATGGATATAGTGTTGGTTCAACAACAAAAATACACAGTTCCCACTTGCTTGGATGCCACTATGTATTTTTGCTGTTGTTGTTGTTGTTGAAATAATGCACAGTGTGAAAGAGAAATATGTATTTTAAACTTGCATATAATTATGTTGCCTGTACCCCCTTTTTATTTTCATTCCTTTATTTTATTTGGCTTAACCTGCATCAGTAAACAGACAATGATAATACCAAGTCCACAAGTTACCTGCGGTACTGACATTTTGGAGACTAATGAGACAAGACTGGTGAATCATTTTGTATGTACTTGTCAGGCAACAGTAATTGCTGCATTTGCTTGCTGCTGCAAGCATTAATGATTCAAAGATAAGTGTTTTTACTTTTCCCAGTTACTTGTAAATGTGATGAAATTGATGGTTTACTTGCTACTTGTGGTGATTGTTATTGATAATGATCAGTAAATTCTCTTTCCTTTTGTTCTGTCTGAGGTGCGTCCAGCCTGTTCTAGATACAATCCACTGCTTTATTTCCATGTCATTATTAGATATGCTAGACATGTGCCATGTTTGTGTCAATATTGTAATGTACAGACTGGAAATTTGTATAAATCTCCCTTAAAATGTGAAGTCCATCTGTAAGTGACCTATGTTTATAAACCATTATAGACTAGTAATTACAACATCAATTTTGATCATTAAATTCTTGAAGATCAACTTTTTATTTACTGAACAATGTTGTCTTCGATTATTATGCCTGAAAAAGCCTGGTTGCAGTTATGTCTACTTCCAGAAGGGGATGGCACTTTGCAAGAGGTTTTTCTTTTTTTTTCTTTTTCTTTGCTTGTTTGTTTGTGCTTGTGTGTCATTTTTGCTGTTGTTACTAACACTGTCAGATTTGATATGGATAGATAGTGTTGGTTCAACCAAAAAATACACAATTCCCACTTGCTTGGATGCCACTATAGATTTACATTGTTGTTGTTGAGATAGTGTACAGTGTGAAAGATTTTTTATTATTTTAAATTTGTGCCTGTACCCCCTTTTTATTTTCATTCCTTTATTTGATTTGGCTTAACCTGCATCAGTAAACATACAATGATAATACCAAGTCCACAAGTTATCTGTAGTACCAACAATTTTGGGACTAATGAGACAAGGCTGGTGAAACATTTTGTATGTGTCAGGCAACAAGAATTGCTACATTTGCTTGCTGCTGCAGGCATTAATGATTAAGAGATAAGTGTTCTTACGTTTTACAGTTACTTGTGAATGTGGTGAAATTGATGGTTTGCATGCTGCTGGTGCTTTATAGAGGGTGTTCTGCCTGTTACAGTTATGTGAGTTTGCTTGCTGCTGGTGCTTTATAGAGGGTGTTCTGCCTTTTACAGTTATGCGAGTTTGCTTGCTGCTGGTGCTTTATAGAGGATGTTCTGCCTTTTACATCTCCATGGGCAGAGGTTTTGCTTTATTACTGTACTAGTGAGAATTGGCTTGGGTCATCCAGTAAGAGGGATTCACAGTGTAGAATTTGAATAAAGTAAACTTCAGCATGCATGTGTACCACCCTTTCCAGTATGGTTACAGAAATATTAAAACTTTATCCCACTTGCAAGAACAACCTTTTTATATCCTGTGATTCTTTTTGTGGTTGCTTTTACAGTTTTAGGGTTTCTGTTATTGGGGGTAGGGGGGCTGGGGGGCTTTGGGGGACCAGAGGCATCTTTTTTCCCCTCTAAAAGCTCAGAACTAGTAAACAAATTTTTAAAATTATTATCCTCTCTCTCTCTCTCTCTTTCCAGGGGTGTGGGGGTACATCTTAAAACTTGAAATGCATGCAGTTAGTTATTCTTACTGTTTTATCCAGTAACATTATGATACTTGTAGCCAAACAGTTATTGACACTATTACCCATAATTACATTGAAATGTTAACCCACATATGCAGTCATACTTGCAGTTATTTTGTTTACAACAACCCATACATTTGTAAAATTTACAGGTATTAAAAACTAAGTTTGCATGTTAAACACTGCCTGTTCTTGTGTACATGTACACAAATAGCAAGATTATGGCAGCACTTTGAAGGGCTAAAATATTTCTGCTGATCTTATGCTTAGAAAATTGAGTGCAGTTGGTTGTTTTGATCACAAATTTTGGGGGGAAAGTTGAGTGAATTTGAGGTGCATTTTTCCAGATCTGGAAGTTTGGGTAGAATGTCACTTTAACTGGCCATGGTATTTGGAAAGTGTTGAATTTGATGATGGTCAACAGATAATCAGCAGAAGGGGAATTCAGAAGAAAGAAAAGAAAAAAAAGCATCAAAGGCCAGATGGTGGATAATAAAACTAAAAGGAAAATATATACTGAACAAACCATTCCTGGACCTGGTTCAGATCAGTGTGTCATAAATGTGTTCAAATTGTGTAAATGAGCAGTTAAACTTGGTCTGGAAAAATGGTCTTTTAGTTTGAAAATGTTGAAGTGAAAATCCTATATAGACCCTGTAATGTGTAGAAATGCTTTGTCTTTACTGACTTTAGTGTTGTGTGTGTGTTTCTCTCGCTCCCTCTGCAATTATTTCATGGTGATGGGAACCCCCCCCCACTTCATTGTATCAGGGTTATGGCTTTCTACATCCTGAAAGGAACTAGCTATCACAGATTCAAATGAAAAATAACTCCTCAAATGCTTTGAACAGGTATTATGAACATGATCCATGGTAAACATTTGTGATAGAAAGTACCATTGATTTTATGTTAAGTTGTCAGTGTTGCTGGCACTTTTTTCATGCGTTCTTTCCAACATTTTAATCTGACATCATCAAAGTGTTTTGATGTCATGGATAGAATACCAGAAGCTCTCAATTTTGCATACAGGTCATGGAAGAAGTGTATATGGTTTTCATTTTTGTCGCCTCTTCAATTTTTTAATGATGCTTCAGTGTGTAAACCTTTGATGATTTAGTGCAGTATTCTTGAAAAGAGGTATCAGTTGTGCTAAACCCAAACTGTATTTAGTTTAGTATAATTGGTCAGTTTTGGTCAGATTAACATACAGATGAAAAAAATAAAGTCATAATATAACTTTAAAAATAAATCATGATAAAAATAACAAAACATGCTGCAAACCTTTTTTGCTGGAACTGAAAAGGTTAATTCATTCAATCTGATAAAGTATATATATGTGCTTACAACCAATATAATAATGTATGTAACCATCCCCCCACCTGCCCATCATTCCCTTTCTATTGTACCTATTTTGTGTATTTCACCTAGGAGACTTGGAGATGTGCATCAGCTGATGTTTATGATACTTCAGTTGTTGTTTTTCTTTCAAATTGATAGTATATAATATTCAGAGTCCAGTAAAAATGTATGTGCTTTGTGGATGGTTTCAAGCTGTGGTTCTTTGTGTATGCTGCACACAGCAACCCTCCTGCCCCTAAAGCTGTTGGTTACATTCCTAACCCAGATAAACTACATTCATTCTGGTGTCATTACTGTAGCTTATTTCTGACAGAATATTCCCTATAACTAACATACTGACAGTAACACTGCACAGAGGATTATTTGTACAGTGACAGTTGGATGAAAGCAGATTTGCATAGCAAGTATGTTCAAAAGTTAACATGTGATTTTGAAGACACGGTGGAAGCTAACTGATAAAAGTCGGTTGCACTGCTCCCTTGAATAAGGACAGTGCAAGGAGTAGAGTTGCATCACTTCAGTGTTCTGGCACTGTTGCCGATGCCCATCTCAACCCACAGAAGAACAGAAATGAAAATATATTAAACAGCTGAGGCGGATGTCAAGCAGAAATACAAGTTGGCCTGAAACTTAGATAAAATGTCCAGACATTTTCACAGTGACATGCAGGTTTTGTGTGGCTGCATTGTTCCATCATTATGAGGTAACAGAGGTACTTTTTTTCCTGCCATGTGCTTTCTTTAAATGGTGGTCAAAAATTCATTAGACATGCAAGGAAGGCTCCAGGCACACACACACACACACACACACACACACACACACACACACACACACACACACACACACACACACACACACACACACACACACACACACACACACACATGAAAGAGAGAAAAAGAAAAGAAGAAAGAAAAAGAAATGCATTCCATTTTCTTTTCCCTGGTGGAAGTTTCTAAATCATATCCCAAAACTCAGAAATTGCAACAGTATTAACAGAAAATAGAGAAAAAGATAGTTGAAACATTCTGCACCAATGGTAATACTTTTCGATACCAGTGACCCTTGCAACAATGTTTGACATCCCCACTATTAAGGTGACTATGCAAGTTACAATTTGAGTGTGAACATTAGTTACAGTTAATGGGAAGGTGATGAAATTACAGTTTAAAATAATTTGCAAAAATGAACTGTTGAAATGTTTCACTTTGTTTAGTGCATTGAGCAATCCTGTGTTTTTTATCATTACTGAAGGAAAGTTGACAGGTTTCAGTCATTGGTTCATCTCTCTTGGGTCAGTGTCACTGACTATGCAGGCATCAAGAGTGTCTTTGTATTACAACAGACTGGAATAAAAAATAAATAAATAAAAAAGCATGGAAAATGAGTGATTGACTAATAACTTCTTCTCCAGAGGCTTTGCAGTTTTATGTTGGAAAATGTCAAATTGCAAAATACATGAAGTGTGCATAGGGTAGGTTCAGAATTCCTGTTGCACCGAGTTCTGTGCTAATGAGAAATGAATGGTAGAAGGAAGGGGTCAGCTTGGATGCGGCTCACTGTCCACACTGACGCGACGCACCCATTCCTCCTCTCTGGGTTAGGCAGAACAGCTTGTGCATGGCAGTAGTCAGGGGAGTGTCTGAGCTAGTTCCTTCCTGCTTTTATTCTCATTAGCAGTATACTTGGCAAAGTGTAGATGGTTTGGAAAATGGATTTACCCAGAAAGTGTGCACACATTTTGTGTTGTGCTATTAAAATCAACTTTTTTTCTTGTTTTGTTTTAGCTTTTTGTGTATTCTGACCATTTTTGTGGGTTTTCCCCCCTGAAAATATGGGATGATGGGTCTTCCAGGTAAAAACTAGGTAGCCCATCTTGGAATGTTTCTTTCCTTTTTTCCCTTTCTTTAGCTGCATTTTGAGTAATTTGCAATAACCTTTTTGACCAGTTCTTCATTAAAATGGCATTCTAAAAACATCCCTTTTTGACATTGTATTTTAATTGTGTACTTGATGTTGCTTGTGATTCTGGCAGATTATTGGTAAATCATGTGACAATGACAGCCTTCTTAGAACCTGTACTATATTTTTTTTAAATGTTGAACTTTGTGTCAACATTGTCCTCTTTCCTAATCATGGTACACATACCATGACTGACAGCATACTGGTTGTTTTTACCATGGCCCTCCTTTTTTTGTCAGCAATGTTTACAGTATATTACTTAGTATTATGTCTAGTTGAACATTTCTTTGCTTAACTCATGTAGCATGCCCAACATTGGCCTTGGATTCATGTGTGGACCAGTTCTAACAAAAATCTGTGGCATGTACCAAAGGGATTTGATTGCAGCTCATCGGTGTACCTGTTCTGACTAGCATATTCTTCCAAATGTAAAATCATCCTTGGCACACTTAGTCTTAATGATAGTAGTGCCATGCAATTCAAACACAGCCATTACCATATACGACCTTGGACAAACCAACAGTAACATATTCTTTTAGTGCATCTTTCTGTTACAAGTGATGTCTAAAAAATCTGGTGTCGAGTCTTTACAATACTTCAAACACAGGTCAACGCTAGTTAAAATCATCACCTAAAGCAGAAAGGCTGTGTTTACTGATTCTTTCATTGTAATATTTATCACCAAGCCAGTTCTGTGGTTATAATGGTGCTGCCTGTACACTTAGTTTTGGTGAGATCATGCTTTGGGAGATTTTAGGTGGGAATCACAAGTCAGTCTGCCACAACTGTCAGTAGTATATAATTTTGTATGCTTTGTGACAAAGCAAAAAAAAGTTTAGATGTTATTTTCTTTTCAAGTATGCTGCCACGGGCTCATTAAAAAACAACTGTGATGAAATTGAAGGTTTCACTGAACCATTGGCCATTTGGGCAGGTTTGAATGCCAAATGCTGTCTTCTTGTGTGTGTGCAAACATCTGCTTTTTCTCTCTTCAGTCTTTATACTACTAGTAATCTTGGTTGATTGGTCTTTATTAGTACAAATAAAGCAAAGCAAAACGTTTTGAACCTTGCTTTTAATTTTTGAATGTGTTGACTTGTGTGGATGAATGTTCAATGTTCAGGTAATCTCAAAACAACTTTCCTTTCTTGAGTGTTATGTACACTTGTTGATCATTGTTAACTAAGGGACCTTGCCCAATTTTATTTGATGTAAAACTGACAGCTTCAGGTAATTAATCAAATACAGCTATGTAAAACTGACTTCAGAAATTAATCAAACACAAATAATACAAGGTATTTCTGTTAAGTAACGTGACCCTTTTAAGGCAGTTCACTTTTCATGAAGTTGCACCACAATGCCTCCAAACATAGACTCACTGTTCCAATCTAGGCAAATATGTACCAGGGCATCCAAAATTACTCTTGCAATAGCATAGCTGATGCAGACCAGATTGCTGGTGATCACTGAACTGGTCATTGGACTGTTGGGCTATTGTGGCAACAATGGGTTTTTTGGGGTTTTTTTTCAGACTTGCACAGCTTTAATCAGTGGGAAAGCCTGGCATCTTGCTGCCTTGTGCAACTTTGTGGTACACTTAATCAGTTAACGTTATCATGCAACAGTTTTCTTGCATTAAGGTTCTTGTAACATTTAGATGGAAGAAAACAGTTAATTTATGTAGAATCATATATGACCTTGGACAAACCAGCAGTGACATATTTTTTTCGTGCATGTTTCTGTTGCAAGTGATGTCTAAAAAATCTGGTGTCGAGTCATATGACATATGGTTTGCAAAGATCATTTATAATGGATCTGTCGTCTGAACTAATCGTCCTTTTTTGAAACTATAGCAGTGTGGTCCTTGTAACAGAATGAGTAATTTGTCCAGAGTATTAGGGGGTCTACGGAATATCAACTGGGCATTAAAATCCAGTTATCTTCTGTAAGAGACCTGCAGCAGTTTTCCCAACTACCACTTAGACTGGGATCATCAAGCCATAGACTTCATGGTGTTCTGGGCCATCCTAAAAACAAAGGCTGCTCCATGCATTCCATGAAGTTAGTTCATCACTTTAGCATGCTAACACCAAATCCACTTTAACTCTGCCTTACACATGATATAAAAGATGTGAGGGTAATCTGATTTGTGTGTACATATGTGTATGCATGGGTGTGTGCACACGTGCAAAATGTGTGCCTGAGACAGTCTGCAGAAAGCCTTCACCAGAGGTATAAAATAATTATGATTAAAGTAACTGCTATTTTGTGGGAACAGACCTGTTAAACTTGAGTGGTGTAGAATTAAAGTCAATAAAAACAGATAAACACTTTTTTTCAATATAAGCATTTAATCAATGAAATTCACATCAATTACAAGAAACTTGAATATATCTATAAATGAACCCATGACAGATGAAGTAAATTTGCTTGACGAGTTGTGCAAAATCTGAACCCTAAAATACAATAAACCAGAAAACAAGTTTTCTTTACAACCAGCTTTAAACTATATACTACATACATGCAGTTTTCACAGCAATGCTTCTGACAGTAAAGGGGAAAGAAAAACTAGAATCTGACATGCTAAGATGGAGATCAAAGAAAAACAGTCTTCATATGGGCATTTTCAGTTAACTATTGTATGAATCATAGAAGCAGAAAAGGGGAAGAAAAGTGACAATGTAACAAATAAATAGTTGCATGGCTTGCTGCTCATTTATTAAATGATTTCTGAAATGTACACTTGCTTCTTCGAAAAGTTCAACAAAACAGCGACATAAACGCACACTTCAACATCTACCAACAGCACACAACTAATCAAACTAATTTCTTGGAAATGAAGAAGCTTTTCAAGTGTAAACTCTGCCACATCCCTACAACCACAAGTGCAGAGACCTGGACGACAGTCCACCAGAACACGCGCTGATTTGTACTCTCGCTAGTGTACCGAAAACGCTCCTCTCGAACCTGCAAAGCATCACCAGTATTTGGAAAGGAAACATTTAAAACTATAGTAAGTGGACTTAAATTATTTTATTTCTTACAGAATAAGATGTAAGGTGTAACAAAATAAGCGGGCAGACATGGTAATAAGCCTTCAAGATGTTCACACACATACAACATGTAACACAATCACCATCTTAACCACTTGGAACAAACCAAGACTCTGCAAACTGCTTCTGCAAGGAGACTAATTGTATTTGTGGAACTTGTATATCACTCTACTCTGCACTGCTCCTCATTGGCATCACATAAACCACTATTCCAAACACAAACGTATACTTTGTTGAATTTCCAACTACATGTTAAATGCCTTTAAACAGGCACATCAAACTTGTTGAAAGTACCTTACTTTGAAGAATGTCCTTTTTGTATGCACAAGAAATCACCAAAGATAAGTCTATAATGCAAAACCAGAAAGCACAATGCAGAAGAGATACCGTGCACTGCAAATTTATGATTTGAAAAGGGGCTGGTAACAACAATAATACGCTGTCAGCCTAAGAGAACAGAGAAAGCACTCAATTTCCAGTTAAATGTATCCCAGCTCTTTATCAGACTGCCACAAGTTCACTATCCTTGTAGAATGACAGCACCAAAGAGGCGCATTTTTTATTTTTTAACTTTCATAATGCATGCCTTGTAGTAAATATAACAACTCTGGTTTAGGCCAGTAATAATCGGCGAGTCTGTTTTTCGTTCACCATCCCCTACATAGGAAGCTTGGAACATACACTCTAAACCATACTTTGGACAAGGCTAAGAACTGGCATCATTTGAATTGTATTTGTAAATAGTGTCCATACAGAAAAGATGGGAGAAGGTTATAAAATTAATGCCTCACTCTATGGTAGATATTGCAGTCTAAGCTATCAATGAGAAAAAAAACTGTAGCACACTTCTGTGTGCACTTAAAAAGCTGGAGCAACCTTCACCAGTCCCAGACTCCTACCCTGTGTTCTTCAGCTGTGCACACAGCAGCATGTATAAGCAGAAAAGTCCTATATATAAAAAATACAATCACCAGTTTATAAGATCTCTCTTTTTAACAGAATTACAATGAAAGGAAACATCCACAATAGAGAACTTATAAGCACAGACATAGCAATTACATCCACACACACCAACAGTCAAATTTTCCAGCCATTTTCACAAAGCATCCAAATATTCACACTTTCATCTTCTTTTTTCAATTGATGTACATTTCAGATTAAAAACAAAAACAAGGGACAAGTCTTGAGATAAAACCATACACCGTACCCTTTTATATATCTCATGCACACATAAGCTCACACAACTTGACAAGTGATTCCTGCATGCCTGCCTTCAGTCGCTTACAGTTATACTTGACAGGAGCAACAAAGGCCTTGTTCATGCAGGCATCAGTTGAGACTGAATATGGTATTCAGATTCTGGTCCTTGGTGTGCAATTAATGGCACTGTGCTCCAACAGCAACATCACGCTGCCAAGTTGTACCAGTGTATGCAGCAACAATAAAGTAGCAACAAGTATGTTTGCTAGGTAAGTTCACTGATAAGAGTTTCATTGTAGCAGTCAAGCAGAAAAATACAGTAGAATTCAACAACAAACTCCTTCCTGATGAAATTCTGCTAGAGATAATGCAATTTATCCCTGTAGTACTTTTTTGTGGTTTTGTTCATTTCAGACAAATTTGTGTGAGGAAGAGATCATTTTGGTCACTCCAGCCACAGTGTTTAAAGGAAGCTCCTGTGCATCTCAACAAGTTGATAGCACAGGCCAGTTCCATGTTAAAATCAACCAAACAGGCCAGTTCCATGTTAAAACCAACCAAACAGAAACACACGTCTCCTTACCACAACAACTACAGAATATGTTGGTCAAAGCAATACTGCAAACAGCAGTATTTTCATATTCATCTGTGACTGATGGCAAAGTTTTGTAACCTAAGTCCAACTCCAGTGGCATGGTGCTTAAAACTGGTAAAAATCAAATGACTATTTCAAATCTTCAACTGGACCCATGTTCATTAACTGTGGTCTAGTTTCATTTACTAAGAAATATTTGTAAAATACACATTGTTGACAAGACTAGAGATGGCATGATACTTTAACATGGTAATTGCAAGTGGCTGTTTTTGTTTTCAATCTTCAGCTGTGCCAGGGTTCACTAAATGTTATCTGAATTTATTCATCAACAAGCAATGTCTGTAGGTTACTGTGAGGAACACACAAAATGCTGACAGACTGAAGATGCTCAGCACAGGTCTCTTATGTATATGAACACACCTGCATACACACACAAACACACTCTTCAAGGCTGGAAAGTGGGGGAAAAGAAGGGTTTGGGAGATTGAGAAGGGGGTGGAGGCAAATGGGAGGAGGGGGGTGCAGAGGAGATCAGACCAATTTCTTGGCCTGAAAGAAGCTCTTAAGGTGCTGCATTTGCCAGAAGCCAGTGAGGAGGAGGAGGGTCTGTGCAATAGACTACCAAAGCACATGCTGGTTTGTGCTCTCACTGGTCTGACGGAAACGCTCCTCGCGATACTGAAACAGGCATTTCTATCTCAATGTTCGCCAATTATGCTAAAATCAGTTCAATCCGTACAGCTTCTGAGAATTTCTATCCTTTCAATTTTCTGAGAACAAATAAAAACTGTAATAAGAAAACTCCAACAGTGTAGTATTTTACTTTTTAGTTTTAATAATACACATGACAAAACAATACTTGAAACCTGTGAACTATAACAATTTACTATCAGAAATCTTATTATAATTTTATCCTTTTACTAGTTTCAGTTTGTCAAAATGACAATGACAAAAAAGAAAGAAAAAGGAAATGCACTACAAAATCCCCATCAAGAAGGATCAAGTATAAATACAGAACTCTTCTGCCACCAAAATTTCTTGGCTCAAAGGATGATAAATAAAAGCTTTTCTGTATATGCACGTGCGCGCACACACATGCACACACACACACACACACACACATATGCATATGATGAAAGAATGATTACACTGGATTAGAATAAATTATGTGTGAAAGCCAGCCATACTGCAGAGGATGTACTTGGCAAATAAAAACAAATTAAAGGGAGAGAGAGAGAGAAGTCAAAATTTTAAGCTGCCCGATGTCTGATGCATGATCAGCCATGTCAGGGCTTCATCCTCAAAGGATTGAATGGGAAATGCTGCTAAATCAGTTATCCTGTGGGCCTCCAGACAAAACGGCCTCTTAATGCCTTGACTCATTATTACATATGGCCTATGTACAACGCTAGCTCACCATTCTAACACTCAGTCAATAGTACAAACTAAGCATCTCTGCCTGAGGTGCGAAGCCGACGTCAAGGTTGCAGCTCCATGACAAACTCTTTATAGTTAAGTTGAGGTAAGCATTATCAGAAACATACATGTTACTTAGAAAAATGCATGTTTTGTTAGTTTTTGAAGTATTCAAACAAATTCTACAAAGTAATACCAAATGACTGATTATGATAACTGATTTGGAATACTGAACATTTTGCAGCACCCATGTCATGAGAAGGTATATAGACAAATAAAATACCTTTTAGTTCCTGCACCAAGGAGTATCAAACTTTTCTTCGCTATCCACTAAAACATACACATGCCCAGGAAGACAGTTCAGTGAAGTTGGTCATCATAAAAATGACATCAAAGTTGTTTAGGAAAACAAACAAAACTAATGCCATCAGGACAAATACCCGTTTGGAGTCAAAGTTTGCAATCAGAGAATCTTTCCCTGTGCGGGAAACTGAGACATCCTTCATGTGTTTGTAAATCTTCTCATGAGCATTTCTGCTTGCTGTGGAGACTTGTTTCAGCATCTGAATCTAATGTCAAAAAGAACTTTTGAAAGTAACAAAGAATCAATCTTCCAGCAAAACAGACAGAATCAGGTGATTATGACAAAATCAATATGGAAATGGTGGCTAGACAAAGTATTTTGACATGCACATTGCTAATATACCCAATTTTGATCAATGCCTATCAAATCTTATGCACTTGAAAAATAAAACCTTTGCTTTCACTGAAAGAATACTTGTCATGTCTGAACCTTCCTAATCAACTGAGTAGAGCCACTTGCATTTGATTTGAAACATAAGCCATACTGTCAGCAACAAATCATAAGGCATTGTGATTTTTCCATGAAGAAACACACTGAGAATAATAAAATATATAAAAACTGTTACAAGGATTCTTCTCAAAATTTGAGGAGAAAAATATATACAATTTCTGCTAAAATAAAAGTACCTGTCCTTTCACTGTTTCAGTGAGTATAAACTCGCCACAGTGAGATTTTTTTATTTTTTCTCTCTTTCAAATGTAGGGGAGCGGGGTGGGGAGTGAGGAAAGCAGGTTGGAAGCATGAATGAAGAGACACAAGTCAGAGGTTGCTATAACATAACTTTTATTTGCACATGCACCAACCAACCAGGAAACAGTGTCTGTGTTGGAAAAGACACAAGCAAACAAAACATTCAGAACATGAAAGCAAATGCAAAGTCTAAATAACAGCAATTATCTAAATAATACAGTAACCATGTAGTTTACCTGTAAGTTACTATAATACATGACAAAATGATTAATAATCAAGCACATAAATTGTGTGCATGACTTTGCACTTAAAACCCATATCTCACAGTGTCGTGGTGAGTATACAAGAGACAGCCAGTCAATTAACTGATGAACTCCCAGTATGTAATAGTATACAATAAAGTAACAGTGAAAAATATGGATTACCAAGCTCATTCTTAACTAAACAGGAAGAATGAGATAATTCTTACAGCAGTTCCACTTCAACTCACAAAGAGACAGACAGTGACATGGGTGGCACTTGGGACCATGCCGTGAGCAGGAGGAAGTCAGTCATAAACTGACCGGCATAGCATCAATCCAACTGAACATCCAACAATGGCAGCATAACATAATAGCTACATTTTGGAAACACCGGTCATCCTGTGGCATAAAGGATCAACATTTGAACGCACAATCAATGTACCCTGACGCTGACGTGTTCAAGAACCAAAATCAAGGCGTGAACATGGAAACATTATTTACATCAATAGAATAACAAGCCATAGAAAAATAACTACTTACAGTCTCTCCCCTGAGATGAACACATGAACACCGGCCACAACAGCAAACAAACAACCTGCCTCTGCAGGGACACTGGGGGAAAAGGAACGCTGCTGGCACAGCGCACAGGTTTTAACACCTTAGATAATTGGGGCCATAAAACTCCCACCCAATCAAAAAGGAAAAGGACAGGAAAGAAAAGATTAAAGGGTCATGTCCCAGAACATGTATACAATACACTCGGTTACATCTCCCCCAATCTCAATCATCAGATGATGATGAGTTGATGCTTAATGTCCTCAGATGTCAGTTGACATATTAGGGACAAGTTGTGACCAATGCCAAAGCACGGTTCAATAATTCTTTACGTCCATGGAAACCAGAAGGCTCGTTAGGAAGGACAGCCCAGGATGTCTACCTTGACTCTCACACAACTCCTGAACTATGACTCAATCATAACCAGCGTCCTCACTGGTTAATCACATAGCAATAAACAAAACTAAAGGGTGTAGGGCAACTAAGAGTTGAATTAACAAATCATCAAAGTGGTACCCAATATATCCACACACAAAAACTGTACCCCTTTTTTGCAAACATAATACTAAAGGCCTGGCTAACTACACAAAAATATCTCCATAAAACAAAAACAAAGAATGATTGCATTTCAGTAGAAGGGCACAATGATTACTGCATTTAAGCCAAGTAAACCAGACAGACCCAGAACACATTGCTTGAAACAGAGGAAAAGGATGAAAAAGAGGATTTTTTGCAGTGTTAATGATAAAAACTCCAAAAGAAACACCTGTTCCTATAGCATTTCAAAAACCTACTGCCATCTGGGATATAAAAAATGGAGGACGTTCCACAACTGGCTGTACAAGACCTCAGAACAACATGTTCTAAAAAGTAGAACATCAACACAGCACACATTGCAACAATCGAATACTACATGTCATTTACCACATGAATGGCACACAATGATGTATGCCATCTCAAACCATGATTTCAATACCAAGCCTTATGTGAAGGACCTGTGGTATGATAAAACGTCTCGTTAGAGAAACGCACACACGAAAATACATGGCCTTATATAAAGATTAACAATAACATGTATACTCGTAATAAACATAACTCACTCACAGACAACATAACGCTCAGTGACACTGATGTGGACTCTGTCCCATCACTACTCAAATGAACATATATAATGGTATTAAGTAATACCAGATTAGTGGTCAAGCCATAAAAGTTCAATCATGATGAAATAAAGATACACTAGGGTCACCACACCACTCAGGAAAATGAAAAAATGGAAGTTGTGGTATATATATGGAGTAACAATCACTAACAGAGATGTAGTCATACTCACTGAGAACCCTAACAGGTTGTATAAGGTGGGTATATATAACCATTTGCATACAAATCAACATATACAAAATGCAACACAAATACAATCAATCCTGATTTGCCCTTTTGCTTGTATATTTCAAGCAACCTTCCCGAGGTTAATCAACGTATAATTGATACTTCAAAGTCTCTTGAGCAAGTCTACCAGAACAATCCATACTCAGTAGATGCCACATCCAATCCACATAATCAAAAGCAATTGTGCAACCTACGTACATTTACCTCAACTCAACAAAACGGCATCAACAATTAACACACTACAGGTCCATGCAAAAGGAAACAAGATAAATCATAATGGCTACTGCCATGCAAGGTATACACTAGAAATAGTAAGACAGTTAAGTTACATGCTAAATCTAAACTGATGCCACTAAGTTTGCACAAGTTAAGGACCCCTAAGGCAATCCATTAACATAAAAACACAAGGCATTACCAAACGACCATACCAAGCATCATATTCCTTTCCTTTTTCCTAAAGCATGGCACCACAGTTCACCTCTCGCAGCTGCTGATGTAGTCCCTGACCTCTCTGGGGACATCAGGCCGAAGTGAGCTGGGCAGAACCAGTTGTTCACAGGTACCACGACGTTGGTCAGCCTGCCCATGATGGAGAATCCATTCTTCAGGAACCGTTGAGGGTACTGCTGCACCAACGTCCGCGTGGAGTGTTCCTTCATGTTGGAGGGCATGGCTGGCCAGGCTGCGAGCACCAGGCCAAGGACTGGATCCTGTTGCTGTAGTTGTTGCAGGTCAGCCATCAGTGTAGGTGAAGCTCGGTGGTCAGGTCCACTCGAAATGCCTCAGTGTAGGTGAAGCTCAGTGGTCAGGTCCCCCTCGAACTGCCTCAGTGCCGGACAGATCCGCTACACTGTCCCCAGTGCCTTCTGACAGCTCCTCTACAGTGTCTGCCGGTGCCTCCAGACAGCTCTGCTACACTGTAGCCTGGTTGGTTGTGACTCTTCTACTGCCAATCCTGCTTGTAGAGTCAGTTTGTAGGGGAGTGGGGTGGGGAGTGTTATATCTTTATGTGGGCGAACATATCAAACCAAAACAGCCATGTGGGGAGACATGTTTTATTCAGCAACGATCACCCTTGTTCCACCAGTAACATTAGTATTACATGGGTTAATTCCCTTGCATTCTCTATATAACATACATGTGTTGCTTCACAATATATGACAGGGAGTGAGGGAAGCATGAATGAAGAGTCACAAGTCAGAGGTTGCTATAACATAACTTTTATTTGCACACCAACCAGGAAACAGTGTAGGCTCTCCCCTGAGATGAACACATGAACACCGGCCGCAACAGCAAACAAACAACCTGCCTCTGCAGGGACACTGGGGGATAAGGAATGCTGCTGGCACAGCGCACAGGTTTTAACACCTTAGATAACTGGGGAACATATATACAATACACTCGGTTACACAAAGATGCAACCTAACTTTAGTTCCAGAACTCATGAGTCAATTATCATCAATGAGGAAATGAATGAACCTGATGTCACACAAAATATTAATGCAGTTTCCCCCATTTGAATTAAGAGCTAGTCCATTTTACACAGCAAATCTGTAATTCCCAGGGGTTGGCAGCTTTAAAAGTAAAAGATAATAAGCACAACAGTCAACTGTCAGTGGTTACCTGAGCCTTCAGCTCCTCTGGATGATGCACTGAAAGCAGCAATGTAGGGCTGCAGCATCTGCTTCTGGAACACCACCACACAGACCTCATTCACTGAACGTGCTCTGGTGGCAAACTGGGACACTGCCTCCTGCATGGCTTGTGCCAGAGCCTGTGGGTCTGCACCTCTGCCACCTGAGGTAACAGCATGCACCACTATCAAGTATTGGCATCACAGGGAATTCACAAAAAGCCAGCTGGATGTGGAAGACAAAATGGAACAAAAAATATTTCTTATGTAGGGGAGCGGGGTTGGGAGTTGAGGGAAGCAGGCTGGAAGCATGGATGAAGAGTCACAAGTAAGAGGTTGCTATAACTTTTATTTGCACACCATCCAACCAGGAAACAGTGTCTGTGTTGGAAAAGACACAAGCAAACAAAACATTTAGAACATGAAAGCAAACGTAAAGACTAAACGACAGCAATTATCTAATAAATACAATAACCATGTAGTTTACCTGTAGGCTATCAAAATACATAATAGTAACTGTGACAAAATGATTAATAAACAAGCACATAAATTGTGTGCATGGCTTGCACTTAAAACCAGTATCTCACAGTGTCACGGTGAGTATCCAAGAGACAGCCAGTCAATTAACTGATGAACTCCCAGTATATAATAGTATACAATAAAGTAACAGTGAAAAATATGGATTACCAAGCTCATTCTTAACTAAACAGGGAGGGTGAGTTAACTGTTACAGCACGGTTCCACTTAAGCACACAATGAGACGGATAGTGACACGGGTGGCACTTGGGACCATGCTGTGAGCGGGAGGAAGTCAGTCATAAACTGACCGGCTCAAGCCTTGTTACTCAAAGCGTTACAGCATGTCACTGTTACTGACTAGCAGAGCATATCAGTGAACAACATCAAGCATCTTAATGATGCGGGTAGCGCAGCAAGATTCTAAGCTGTTGATCTGGCTGCGCCTGTCTGCTCGGTTAGTGAACAAAGACAAAGACCTAATTGCCACCACTGACGCGCATTGCCGACCAGTTCGGGTACACGCACAAAGACCCGGAAAAGGTTTACAAGCTAAGCAGAGTGAAAGTCTGCATGCCTAAGACTCGGCCATACAAAAGCCGGATCAAAACAGAAATAACATGTCTCACAGTTTATGCAATCACCCCTATGCACTAAACCATATTCAACTAGTAAACTATAAACATTCCACAACTATGAAGTCAACATCTTCAAAGTGTTAGTCACAATATACCACCGATTTCATATAAAACATAGATCGGTAGAAAACTAAACAAATAAGTTATTCTGCACAGAGATCTGCATGGCCGCCCTGACAAAGGAACCATACTTTAGAGGGATAACTTTGCATCGGCAAAGCATCACTCAATCTGAACATCCCAACAATGGCAGCATAACATACTAGCTACATATCAGCTAAACAAGGTTAGCTGCATACATAATAGAAACACTGGTCATCTTGTAGCATAAAAGATTAAGATTTGAATGCACAAACAATGTACACTGACGCCATGGTGGTGCAACCAGGCGGCAATCTGATGCCAAAATTATCCACATGTTCAAGAACCAAAATCAAGGCACATTGTGAACATGGTAACATTATAAACATACATTATTTACATCAATGAGAAACAACAAGCCATACAAAAATAACTACTTACAGGCTCTCCCGTTAATGAACACATGAATGCTGGCTGCAGCAGCAAACAAACAACCTGCCTCTGCAGGAACACTGGGGGAAAAGGGACCCTGCCGGCACAGCACACAGGTTTTAACACCTTAGATAATTGGGACCATAAAACTCCCACCCAATCAAAACGGAAAAAGACCAGAAAGAAAGGATTAAAGGGTCATGGCCCTAAACATGTATACAATACACTCGGTTACACATAAAATCCTACTTTTATGACAAAGCAGAGTAAAAGTTCAACACCACCACCAAAACATACACACGCACACACACACACACACACACACACACACACACACACACACACACACACACACACACACACACACACACACACTATATAAGTAATGTTCCAATGTAAAATACAGTCCTATGTCTGAGACTAAGACAGTGCAAAGTTAAAGTTCAACACACACGCACATTTATAAGTAACATTCCATTTCATAACATAAAATCCTACTTTTAAGACAAAGCGGAGTAAAAGTTCAAAAGTACCACCAACAAACACACACACACACATATGATATTTACAGTTCTCTTGGCGTCAAATTGTTCAGTCACTTCCTCTTGGCAGCCATGCCTCTTGGTGTTGTTTTTTTGGACGTCCTGGGGTCCGAGTGGTGGCAGTAGAGGTAGCGGCGCTGGTTGAGGGCTTGGCAGGATCTTCGGGTGCAGGTGGGGCTGGAGCTTTGGTGAAGGATTGGGGAGACTCTGGGCACACCAAGTCTTGGTAGTCTTGATTGACGAATTCCTGGATCTCCTGAAAGAGATATCCTTTCCTCTGCTGGCTCAGGCCGGATGGTTGAACGATGGTGGGTAGCGTGTCTGGCAGGGCAGCAGGTCCCTTGAGCAGACTGAAGATCATGACCTCACTTGCCCCATTTTCACAGCACAGGACCTCCCCACTGGCTTTGAACTGGAAATGGTGGAACTTCTTAAGCCCCACCAGCTTCCGGAACCATTCAGACAGGAAGGCCATCCAGTCTCTGCTTGGAACGAGCACGTTACCTGCCTCATCACTGCCCAGCTGGGGAGTGAGGATGCCTGTGGACAATGCTGCTTTGGTGACCTGCACAATGTCTGCCAGACAATCCACCCTGGTTCTGTGGAATCTTCTCTTAAAAAGTCCCAAACACCAGTCAGGCCCGAACTTGGTGTGGCCAGTCAACAAAAACAACAAAGTGATGTCACTGTGGCAGCCTGTCATTACACGCCACATCAAATAATGCAACATTGCATTGTTTTTGTTCTGACCACTGCAGTTGTTGGCATGCAGATGACAAGCAACTTTCTTCAGACCATAATTTTCTAAAAAGAAGTCAAGTAACGAGATGATGGTGTTGGCGCCCTTCCCTATCTCCACTGCCTCATCCAGAAGAAACAGCACCACCTGGGGCAGTGCCTCAGTCATGACGCCAAACATGCCACACTTGCATAGTCTTGAAATATATCAGTCCTGGTTGCATGGGGTTTGATGGAAAGTGGACTTGTTGGGCAAAGTTGAAGCTATGGTGAGCCATCATGTCCCATGAGCAGGCAGGAACATTGCTTCCCGGAACCTCCAGCCGTGTCACTTCCTCCTGCAGAAACAGAACACACAAAATGTATGAGAAATTGTGTTTTCATCCTTTCAATGTGCTCTTTGGTCACTGGCTACTCAGTACTGCTTCTGAAAAGAGAATTTATGTCAATTTAACCAGCACGCAATTTAAAAACAAACAAACAAAAACCTCTGGTAAAACCTCTGGTTTGTACATCTGCCACAGCTTCAGGAATGTGCGCACACTGTGGCATAACATGCATACACTGATGCCTTCGTGCATGAGGACAGCAGTAGCTTGAGATCGTCTCTCTTATAGCCCAGTATTCTTCCAGGAAGAAGAATGCCATGCTCTTCTGTATAATTAGTGACAAAAGAAACCACCTTCTCCATTTCCTGGAAGGACAGCAAGTGCTTGGGCAGTCTGTACTTGTTGCCGTGTTGCCTGGGTATCACGCCATGGAGACGGTGATGTTTGATCAGGTTACCCAGCCTGTCCTTCTCCGTACTGTAGATGAACTTGAAAAGTTTACGGCAAATGTTCTTGCCCTGGTGAGTGTACTGATTCCTCACTTTCTTGTGCTTGGTGTTCTGCATCATGTCACCACACCGAAGACTGGAGCGCAGCTGACTCAGGACGACAAGGTCAACTGCGTCTCTTTCCACTGAGAACTGAACTGCTGGAAACAGGGGCTTCCACTGTCCTGGGTGCAGGAGCAAGTGAAAAATGATGAAAGCTTTAAATCAGGCTTTCCAGCATTGGCACTGAAACATTCAATTTCGGTGTCACCAAGACAGCATTCTTCTGGCTTCAAGACAATGACAGGCTGGATCAAACAGAAGTCCTCACCATCTGAGGCATGGCCATCAGCATCTGGAACAAACAAATATTTGACCATAACTCATCTGCAATTGAAACTGCGAAAGAAAAACAAAATGATACATACCTTTTTTGCCGCAGCATTAAGCTGGAAACTTTCCACTGTATCATGTGTGAGAACATAATCACAGGAATGATGTAGATGTAACCGAATGAATTGTATACATGTTCTGGGCCATGACCCTATAACCTTTTCTTTCTGGTCCTTTTCCTTTTTGATTGGGTGGGGGGGTTTATGGCCCCAATTATCTAAGGAGTTAAAAGTTGTGTGCTGGGTCAGCAGCGTCGGGGGCGGGGATAGCTCAGTGGTTAGAGCGCCGAACTCGTGATTGAAAGGTCGCGGGTTCGAATCCCTGCTGGAACGGCGGGAGAATTTTCTTCTCCAGGGTCGACTTTCTGTGCTGACTCTTATTTCGGTATCCGTTCCACCCCCGTGTTACCACAGTAGCACGTAAAAAATCCCGGTCATTCTGCCAAAAGTGCAGGTGGCAGGTTACAGCTAAACACGCATACACCTTACGTATTGAACCGTGCTTCGGCATTGGTCACAACTTGTCCCTAATATGTCAAATGACATCTGAGGACATTAAGCATCAACTCAACAGCAGCGTCCCTTTTCCCCCAGTGTCCCTGCAGAGGCAGGTTGTTTACTGTTGCGGCCAGTGTTCATCTCAGGGGAGAGCCTGTAAGTAGTTATTCTTCTATGGCTTGTTGTTCTGTTGTTTCTTACTGATGTAAATAATGTATGTTTATAATGTTATCATGTTCACAACGTGCCTTGATTTTTATTCTTGAACATGTGGGTAATTTTGACGTTAGATTGCCGCCTGGTTGCAGCCGCAGTGGTGTCAGAGTACCCTGTTTGTGCGTTCGAATGTTAAGCCTTTATGCCACAGGATGACTGGTGTTTCCAAATGTATGCAGCTAACATTGGTTAGGTGATAAGTAGCTAGCATGTTATGCTGCCATTGTTGGATGTTCAGTTGGAGTGATGCTTTGCCGACGTCAACGGTTATCCCTCAATAGGCCTATGGTTCCTTTGTGCGACTGTGCAGATCTATGCGCGGCATAACTTATTTGTTTAGTTTCCTACCGACCTATATTTCTACATGAAATCAGTGGTATATTATGGCTAACACTTTGAAGATGTTGACTTCATAGTTGTGGAATGTTCAGTTTACTAGCTGAATGTGGTTTAGCGCATATAGGGATGATTATAAACTGTGAGACATGTTATTTCTGTTTTGATCCGGCTTTTGTATGGCCAAGTCTTGGGCGTGCAGACTTTCACTCTGCATAGCTTGTAAACCCTTTCTGGGTCTTTGTGCGTGTACCCGAACTGGCCGGTGATGCGCGTCAGTGGTGGTAATTAGGTCTTGGTCTCTGTTCACTAACCGAGCAGACAGGTGCAGCCAGATCAACAGTTTAGATTCTTGCTGTGCTACCCGCGTCAGTAAGATGCTTGACATTGTTCACAGAGTATGCTCTGCTAGTCGGTAACAGTGACATGCTGTAACACTTTGAGTAACGAGGCTGGAGCCAGTCAGTTTATGACTGACTTCCTCCCACTTAGGGATGGTCCCAAATGCCACCCATGTCACTATCCATCTCGTTGTGTGCTTAAGTGGAACTGCTGTAACGATTATCTCACTTCCTGTTTTAGTTAAGAATGAGCTTGGTAATCCGCATTCTTCACTGTTACTTTATTGTATACTATTATATACTGGGAGTTCATCAGTTAATTGATTGGCTGTCTCTTGTATACTCACCGCGACTCTGTGAGATACGGGTTTTAAGTGTAAGTCAAGCACACGATTTATTGCTTGATTATTAATCATTTTGTCATGTATTATAGTAACCCACAGGTAAACTACATGGTTACTGTATTTATTAGATTAGTAATTGCTGTTGTTTAGACTTTACATTTGCTTTCATGTTCTAAATGTTTTGTTTGCTTGTGTCTTTTCCAATACAGACACTGTTTCCTGGTTGGTTGGTGTACAAATAAAAGTTATGTTATAGCAACCTCTGACTTGTGGCTCTTCATCCATGCTTCCAACCTGCTTCCCTCTACTCCCTACCCCACTCCCCTACATAAAAACAAGGTCAAAAAATGAATTTGATCACTGGAATACCAACCTCTAAAGATAACACACTACAATGGTACATCAGTTCGCTTTCACAATCACATTCACTGATTCAGTATTCACACAGATTTATCTTGTTCCACTGAGTAACCAACCTACATATTTTGAACTTTAAAGGTCATGAGTATATATACAAGTCAGTTATGACATTTTTGGTGGGGCAGAACAAATCAAAACAAAAACAGTAGCCCCCACACCCACAAATGCACAGGTGACAGTCACACACACACATGAAGATGATGAACTCTTAAAATCAATAATGTGTTTATTTTAATGATGTGACTCGCTTGCGCACAATCCACAACCATACTGACGAGTTAATTCCTGAATGATTCAGGTATTTACATTAACATCAAGAATGAAAGAAAACAAAACAATTTCTGGCCTTGGTCTAAAAACAGACAATTTTGGACTTTTTTCTGCTTCGTCTGTTCTTGTTATCAATCTTGTTTCTCACACACACACACAATTTGAGTTGAACATTTCATGCTTCAATCATACTGTTATTGCAATTCATTCCCTTGGACAGCATGAAAACAACCTTGTTTTATGTTTCTATTCTTCATAATCATTGAATCAAATGTCAACAAAGACTCACCTTCACTTGCTTCAGTGGAATTTTCCTCCAACATGTCTGCTTCATGGTCACTATTCCACTCATCAGAGTCATCATGAACTCCAGTGTCACCAAAATATTCAGTCACTGCGTCTGTGATTTCACTCGAATGAAAGTTGATTGTTTCTGTCAACATCTTTGCAATGCACAATGCCGTGGAGCCATCTGAACATTGACCCTCTTTCTTGAATTTATCTGGCTAATTTACAAATCAAATAAATATGAAATATATATGTATTTTGTGATAAAGAGTTCAACTTCTAGGAATATTAACAATTATACCATACGCAGCACCTGAATAACTTAATTTAGTCAAAATCAACAGACACGGAACAAGTCGCAGCTTTCTCAGTGAAGCTGAATAGAAGCACTTGAAACTGCAAATTACTACTCATTAACATTGATCAAGAGCACTAAAAGTAGTCCATGAACAACTTACAACCACTGAAGTATGTGAATACGCCGAATGCCAGAGTGACAAAGAATTTGTGTGAATGAGTTTGAGGGGACCTGCCATGGTCAAATAGTCCCACATTTTGAATGTTCCTGGTTCGCGTCACTTGTTGAAAAATCACAAATAAACAATCTTAGAGAGTGAGTTAGTGCTTAATACTTTGGAAGTGTGTAGAAATAACCCTGCACAACCTGAAATACGTGTAATGTGGAACCAGATAGTTTTGAAGTGTGTGACTGTTCTGGGCCATACCATGACAGTGTGCTTTGCGACTAATGTCGGGTTTTCTCATGCGTGGTCACATGTATCCCACTATGTCTCGTCCATTTATCACCAGTATTTTTTTTTTGTGTGTGTGTTTTTGTTTTTGTTTTTTTCAAGAACACTTACAGCAATTGAGAAATAAATAATTATATATCCCACTAAGTCTCATTCAGTAGCAAGAAACAACAGAAGTAGACACACAGCAAAAACATATCTTACCTGCAGGGTCTCATTGTCCTTGGAGAAAACAATGATCTGCACTTCCTTCACACTGCTGTCATAATGATCCTGCAACCATTTGCTTATCACAGAGAACATGATGGCTGCCACGTGGTTGCCAGGGTAGCAAAGTTTACCAGTGCCGAGCGTAGGGAATGCAATGCTTCTTGGCCTCTTCCTGCTTGCCTCTTTCAGGCACTCCTTGACAGCAGACTGCATTTTCTGAAATGGTCAAAACTTCAGAATTGTAGTCCTCCTTAAACAAAGCACTGTGTGAGTGCATGTGTGTGCGCATGCATGTGTGTGTGTGCATATGTGTGTGTGTGTTTGTGCCAGTGTGTATGTCTGCATGCATATGATTACATGCATGTATATATGCCTGTGTATTAGTTCTAGCATTTTGTGTGTATGTGTGTGTATACATGCATGCATGCGTGCATGCAAGCATGGGCATATGTGTGTGTGTGTGCATGTCTTTGTGCGCATGCATGTGAGCACATGCATGCAGGCCTGTGTGAGTGCATGTGTCTGTATGTGCACAGCATCTGACCGCGGTCATCACTCCAGGTGGGCAGACTCAGGTGAAACAGATATTTACAGTGCAGGTTGCCACCTGATGTTCGCACCACACTGCCTATTTGAGCTGGTCCATGTCTTTCATGGAAATTCCTTAGCTTCTGCTGGATTGTCTCCCCTCCCTCCTCCAGGATGCTCTTGGACAGAACACCTTTTCGGAGGTCCAGATGTAGGGTGCACACGATCACATCAGCCTGAGGAATTTATTACATATGATCAAAATATTTTCTATGCTTCATCTAATGTTTGAACTGATGCACTACAAATTAACTGAGCAACCATCTACAAGATATGAATCTGGGACAAGAGAGCAAGTCTCAATGATTTCATAACATAATTATGGTTCATGAACAAACACACCACTAGGTTTATTAACAAACACACCACTAAGTTTATGGACAGACATAACTGGATGCATTTCTGTCTCCAAAAAATCTGTAAGAGGTCATTAAACTTTGCAATTTGAACTAAAAAAGCACATCACACAGAATGAAGACATCTGCTCAGATTCTTGAATCAAAACTTGTGATCAGGAAATTTATGACACACACTGCCAAAGCCAAACTGGAACATGCTAAGAGTACAAAGCAGCCTTACTCTTGACTTTGCGATCTCTCCTGAAACGATCTTGATTGGGAGATGGGACCTGTCGCTGTGGGCATCGCCTGAATGTGATCCATGGGAAGCTGAAGTGAAAGTGTAAAAACAACACGCAGGTTTAATACAGCTTCAACAAACTTTAACCAGAATTCCCCGCCCCCCCCCAGCAGCTCCTTCACTTCTCTGACAGTGCCAGGCAGGTTGTCTTTAGGACCTTCAGCAACCATACCAGTCTTGTTGAAATTGACTGAAACACCCACACCTTTTGCTTTCTTATACACTTCTTTTATCTCTTCTGTGCAGTACAGAAACTTCAAGGGGTTCTGGTCTATCTTGAGGGTTTTCTCTTCCAGCTGGTTTTCAGCAAAGAAGTTTTTAAGTTTCCAACGGGTCTTTGTGACATTGGAAGGAGTGTCAACAATGATGATGTTACAACCTTCAGGCAACACCACTGGTATTGGGTATTCGGCTCTGTTTCCCTGCAAGCTCTCCAGAAATGACAACCAGGTGGGTGACTTCAGCAAGCACAGTGCTTTCTCTTCAAGCCTGACCTTGGTCTCTGTGAAAGCTGCTTTGAAACTTTCCTCCCGATGTACAAGATCAGAACTCTGACCACTAAGAACAATGTTTTCATTGCATAATTCCCAATGACACACCTGTCAGTCAAAGTTTTGTGGACCCAATCTTCGGTATCTTTTTTAATTTTTTATACATCATGGCAAGTGCTGGGTTCAGTGAAATCCTCCTTTCTTTGATGTCTGTGGTAAATGCAAGAACATCTGAGAAAGCTTGCTTCATCATGTCTTCGGGTGCTTTTACTGTTGCTGTCCTACTTTCTGGTTCTACAGAAACTTCAAGCCCTGGATACTCTTTGTAAAACCTATCAAGAGCTGATGGGATGCTCAGTACTTTTAGCTGCCATGGTTTCAGATTGGGGATGGTGTCCTCCTGCATGCCCACAGAGCTAGGCTGGTATCTGCCTGTCAGTGGCTGACTGAGTGCAAGTTGTGGGTGACTTCAAAGCCTCAAGTGTTTTAGCACTTCCACCTCCCTTCCATCCTGGGCTATCTGGATTCTTTGCTGCTAAACATCTCTGAAATATGGCTGGTGTTTCAGCTGCATGCTCTTTTCCAAGTGAGTGCCGGTAAATAAATTTGGTCAACTGTTCAGCAACTTGATGCTCCCAATCACGTGGAGGATTATCAGTCAGACACTTGACGGTGATGTGATCCGGACGCTTCCAATTAAATTTTTCATTCACATATTTCATGTCAGTCACTAGCTTTTTCAGCAGCTTAGACTCATTAGTGATTTTGTCAATAATGTCTTCACCAAGTCTGAGTTTTGTGTCTCTGGTTTGGGGAGAGCTGGGCTGTGACTGCTCTTGCTTTAATCTGGCTCCTCCAAGACTGCGATTTTCATGGACTGTGCTGCCGGAGTGATTTTTGGGAGTGGTTGAACTGCTTTGGCTGTTGTCAGCTTGCCTTGTTTTTTCAAGCATTTGTTTGATTTTGCCATGGCTTTGCTGAGAATCAATCCAAGTGCTGTTAACTCTGCCAATTTGTTCATGGAAGCTGCCTGCCTTTCGTTCTGATTGACAGCTGGATATCTCTGCCTGCCTCCAGACTTCATGCTGAGAATACCTAGAGGGGAGATCAGGAACACAGCCTGTTGTACCAAGCTGCTCATTGGGAAGATGCTCCCTGTGTTGCACTTGTGCTGCTGCTGAGCTGATATATTGTTTTCTGGTGACATCTCTAGCATTGTCAGGCACTGAGGCCGGAAGGTTGTGTGTATGTGAGCCAGACCCAAGTTGCGTGGATTTCTGCTGATGAGATTGACCCTTGGACCACCCACCACTGTCCTCGTCATCAGATGAAGACTCATTAGCCCCAGCTGCAGGGAAGCCTCTTGTTGCCTTGTGTTGTCCTGGACTGTCCTCTTCATCAGATTCTGTACCTACAGTCACTTGCAGCTTATTCCCATCCAGTGAGTGATTCCCTTTCTTTGCCACAGACGCCACATTTGTAATATGATCAGTAACAACATTCATATTGATTTTACATTAAAGTAAACAGAAAGCATAGACATGCACTCATCAACATTTAAAAGACTATTAATAGCTGTGTGTTCTTTCTTGCAGGTGATAAGCAGTTTCCTGTGACAGACTTCAAAAACCATAGCTGGGAGTATTTGGCAAATATAGTTGGTTCTTAATTGGGCAAACTTTTGCTTCATGAATATAGTTCGGGGTATACATCCAAATTCAATGAAGCTACATTCAGGGTCCAAAAAGCTTTGCTCAACATGTTCTGGAAATATTCGCCCACTTTGGTGAACATTGCCTCTGAAAGCAGAGAGCAGAGAGCTCTCCTGTGAATGAGGAAGAAATAAAAATTAAAATGGATGACTGTGTCAATACTTCACTTGCTTCAGAGAGAACTGACCTATTTGTTGACTTATAGGAGGTGCAGCCTTTTCTCTGGGACCCAAAATGATATCGTAGTTTGCTGAATTACCCTGAGAGGAATGATGAAAATATATTGACCTGACGTGACTTGACTTTAGCCTACATTTTGTATCATGCTGTCAGCTGCGCTTCTGCAGCAAGTTCAGGCTGAAGCTTGCACCTCATTATAAGCCAGTTAAGAATGAAGTATAGTTTGTTGAACTGTCCAAACCATGTTTGGTGAACTAAAAGTTCAATTAAGAAATAAATCATAGTTCGTCTGAAGTATGTTCAACGAACAAACACTTTGCCCAGTTAAGAACGGGCTTAACAAGAGCCTTACCCAGCAAAAGTACATGACATTTGACCTTCATGTCATTAAAACACGCACACACACACACACAAAACAAACAAAAAATATACACCCACCCACCCCAAACTTACACTAACACTTGGATGACATGACAAGGGTGAGGGTTGAGAGTGGGGTATGACATATATATATATGTGTGTGTGTGTGTGTGTGTGTGTGTGTGTGTGTGTGTGTGTGTGTGTGTGTGTGTGTGTGTGTGTGTGTATAAAATACTGAAAGTCAGATAGACAAGATGATTCAAATATACCCCCCCCCCCCCCCAACCTTACACACACACTTTGTTACAAGGGTGAAGGTGGAGCATATGTATGATATATATATATATGTTAGGGGGAATGGAGGATCTTAGATTAACCCCACTAAAAGAAGGAATAAATAATAAGTCATACTGCCAAGGGTAACAGAAGGGAAAAGTTCAGTAGTACACATCATAAACATTGCCCACAATAGCATTATCCTGATTTTAGGAATAAAATGATCAGATACCAAAAAACGACAACAAAATCAAAATAAATGCCTCTTGATATAATATAGTTTACACAATCCAAAAGAGCAATCCTTTCATAATTTCATTGACTGGGTTAACTGTTCACCATCAGTCAGTGTCCTTGCAATTGGACTCATTGTTCTCAGAAGATTAGCATTGTTCTCAGAAGATTAGCAAAGTACTGCAGTTCCACACAAGCATTGTTAACAGAGATCAAATGCAGATGAACAGTCTGCTGGTGAGCTTTTTGTAGGTAACTAATCAAAGACTACAGAGAATGGAATACTAAGACGCACCTGAAAGAGCAGTGTCACCTCCTCTGTCTCTGTGGCCACGCCCCCTGCCCCCTGTGTGACTTCCTACACCTCCCTCAGCTGCTTTGAAATCCTTCACACAGTTCATGAACAGTAACAATAATTGGTGCAAAATACACATGGCCAGCTTTCACCAAACATTTTCAATATAATGAATAATAGATGAGTCAATTGATCAATCAAACCACTACCCCTAAAAGTCCACTGGGGAAATAATGTGCAGAATGTGTCAGATAATATGCTAGTCACTGCTGATTCCATAAGCATCTGCCAAAGCATGAGCGTACATAGTCACTGAGTGCAGCTTATTTCAAGTATGAAATGGTCTGCAATAATGAACAAAAAACATCAACATATGCTGTATAAATTTCTGCAATGGCTTTGTTGTCAAAAAGTGAAGCATTCTCAGCTGTAGTCTTAGTATCACCAGTTTTTTTTAGTTTTAGTTTTAAAGAACACTTACAGAAAATGAGATATAAACAATGTCTCATCCATATTATCACCAGGATTTTTTTGTTTTTTGTTTTGTTTTTTAGTTTGTTTTCAAGAACACTTGCAGAGATTGAGAAAGAAATAATTCTATATCCCACTAAGTCTCTTTCAGTAGCAAGAGAATGAGACACAGAAGTAGACACACAGCAAAAACATATCTTACCTGCAGGGTCTCATTGTCCTTGGAGAAAACAATGATCTGCACTTCCTTCACACTGCTGTCACGATGATCCTGCAACCATTTGCTTATCACAGAGAACATGGTGGATGCCACTTGGTTGCCAGGGTAGCCAAGTTTACCAGTGCCAAGCGTAGGGAACACAATGCTTCTTGCCCTCTTCCTGCTTGCCTCTTCCAGGCACTCCTTGACAGCAGACTGCATTTCCTGAAATGGTCAAAACTTCAGAAGTGTAGACCTCCTTCACTCAAGTCAAACAAGGCACTGTGTGTGTGCATGCATGCGCACATGTGTGCGTGTGCACGCGTGCGTGCGTGCATGCGTGTGTGTGTGTGTGCGTGTGAGTGCGCCAGCGTATATGTCTGCATGCACATGATCACATGCATGTATGCCTGGGTGTGTATTAGTTCTAGCATTTTAACTGTGTGTGTGTATGTGTATGCATGCATGCATGCGTGTGTGCGTGTGCATGCGTGCATGCATGGTGCATGTGTGTGTGTGTGTGTCTTTGTATGCATGCATGTGAGCACATGTGAGCATGCTGGCCTGTGTGTGTCTGCATGTGCATAGCAAGTTCTTTGTTTACCTGACCATGGTCATCACGCCAGGTGGGCAGACTCAGGTGAAACAGATATTTACAGTGCAGGTTGCCACCTGATGTTCGCACCACACTGCCTATTCGAGCTGGTCCATGTCTTTCATGGAACTTCCTTAGCTCCTGCTGGATTGTCTCCCCTCCCTCCTCCAGGATGCTCTTGGACAGCACACCTTTTCGGAGGTCCAGGCTGGGATGTAGGGTGCACACGATCACATCAGCCTGAGGAAATTATTACATATGATCAAAGTATTCTCCATGCTTCATCTAATGTTTGAATTGCTGCACTACAAACTAACTGAGCAACCATCTACAAGACATGAATCTGGAACAAGAGAGCAAGTCTTAATGATTTCATAACATATTTATGGTTCATAAACAATTAACAAACACACCACTAGGTTTATTAACAAACACACCACTAAGTTTATGTACCGACATAACTGGATGTATCATAGTTCAAGAGCTGTGTGAGAGTCAAGGTGGACGTCCTGGGCTGTTTGTCCTAATGAGCCTTCTGGTTTCCGTGGATGTAAATATTTATTGAACCGTGCTTCGGCATTGGTCACAACTTGTCCCGAATATGTCAACTGACATCTGAGGACATTAAGCATCAATTCATCAACTGGATGTATTTCTGTCTCTAAAAAATCTTAAGAGGTCATTAAACTTTGTAATTTGAACTAAAAAAAGCACATCACACAGAATGAAGACATCTGCTCAGATTCATGTGATCAGGAAATTTATGACACACTGCCAAAGTCCTGGAACATGCTAAGAGTACAAAGCAGCCTTACTCTTGACTTTGCGATTTCTCCTGAAACGATCTTGATTGGGAGATGGGACCTGTCGCTGTGGGCATCGTCTGAATGTGATCCATGGGAAGCTGAAGTGAAAGTGTAAAAACAACAAGCAGGTTTAATACAGCTTCAACAAACTTTAACCTGAATTCCCAGTGCCTCCCATCCCCCACCCCCTCCCCAGAAAAAAAAGTGCCAAAATGCATGCACAACTGCAGTTTTCACATTCTATGTTTTACATCAAGTCTGTGCTGCATAACATGTGCCCAGACCTGTAAGTGTGTTAAATGCTTGGAGGCCATTAAAGGACAAGTCCAAGGTTAGGGGTGATTTTTGACACGCTTTCTGTTAAAGCTCACTGAGAATGATGATGTAGGTGAAACTGTGATCTGGGGGTTATAAATGCACGAAAAAAAGGCATTTTCTGTTGTCCTGAAAGCATCGCCATGACGCCCAAATCATGTGACCATATGCCTACTGCGTCACTCTGGGGAGTTGCTGCAAAATGGCCAACTTGAGCTCCGAAGACGAAACTGATACTTTGCCCGAGAGACCCACAAGGATACAGCCATATCAGTTTGAGCCTGTCAGGCAGGATTTTGAAAGAGTACCAGAACATCGTGTCAGCTTCGACATGCGGTATTCCATGGGGTTTGCGAAATCGCACTCGCTGAAGTGCTCGCTACACAAATGGGCTTGATGCGGCGCAGCAAGAAAGTCAGCTCGTTTGAATTGTATAAACTTAATCCACTTTTGCCTCACTGCAGGTCGATTGTGCGGGAGCTCATGCATTGTTATACCTGGGGTCATCTGTGAATTGTTACAGTTCACGGCAACACAGTAGGCCGGCATAGGTAACTTTTTTGTCAACCACATGCATACACAGTTTACTGAAAAATCTAACATGGCAACCGCACTGACTCCCCAGACTGACGTCACTTCCGGGGAAGCCTACAGAAAATAAAATCGATTAAAAACCCAATTAAACATTTTTTATTTTTTATTTCATTAAATCTGAAACAAGTGACTCATTTTTTTCAATCATTTCAATGGTCATTTTGCATACTTAAAAACCTTGGACTTTTACTTTAAGTTACAAAATACAAAAAAGCATACGCACATATAATTCTGATTAAGGCCACTAACACATTGTCCAAGAAAATAATCAACTTTCAAGGCTACTTTTGTAGCTTTGGATAAACACGTCCCCCCAAAAAAACTAACAAAGGAACACATATCTGTTGTTTTGATGTACACATAAAACTGACATCAACAACAACAACAAAAGTTAAAATAAGCAAGAAGGGCAACAAATCATGTACCCATACCTCTTTGTTCAGACCTGTGATCATCTCGATGCCTGCTGCTCTGAGTCCTTGGTTTGGGCTGATCCTTCACCTGCAATTGCTTGCCAAACAGAATCTTGCCAGCTGACAGGAAAGAATGCAGAGTCTTGTCAGTCATGTCGATCAGCATCACAGTTTTCAGACAGCTGTCTTTCCCATCCTCTGTGAAGAACATTTCAATGGCTTGCAGGATGATGCGAGTGGCCTTGTCAATTGGGTAGCGGAAAATGCCACAGCTGATGGCAGGCATGGCAATAGATTTCATCTTCATCTCGTGTGCTTTCTTTAGTGTCACCAATACAGTCCTTTTCAGCAGCTGATCCTCCTCTGTAAAAATGATGAGAAAAATGATGGAAACGTGCATTTATTTCAGTTAATCAGATTCTGGTACAGCAATTTTTTGCATCAGAGCTACTCATTTTTTGAAAAGAGCATGTTCTTTTCTAACTTGATTTGTAAATTCTGTGTGCATGTTTCATTATAAGTCAATATGATTGGTTTTACTGTTCAGTCATGACACACATATAACATTTCAATTCACAAATTAAACAAGGGAAAACAAAAAGGTTGAGTTTTAACAATTAAAAATTCACCCCCCCACCCTTGAAGCAAGTGCAGATCATTTTACCTTTCAATCCTCCTTTCCATGTTGGACCAACAGCATGAAGAATCCAAGAGCATCCCAGTGAGCCTGCTCCAGTAACCACTACTTCTCCTTCACTGAGATCACCTTGTTTTGCGATCAGTTCATCAGACTCCTCCTGGATACAGCTTCCACCTAGAAAAACACACCAAACCAATCCCCAAAAAACAAACTGAAACCAAGAAGTTTGAACCCAATACACAAGTGCTGAAGATGACATCAGATTCTATTAAATGTAATGTTTGCCATGTTTTAATCCCACATCCAGTTGAAATGGTATCCTGCAAGGCTGTTGATTTCAAGCATGTTCTGCAAAACATGGTTCATTTTAGGTCAAGATAGTCAAAGTGACAAAAAACAAAAAACAAAAAAACACATTATTTTTCAAACAGTGATAAAAATAATAATAATAAAAATCACTCAGTTTAATGCATATATGTGCATGTACCATGTATACAGGTCTAAAATTATTCCTGGAAATGTTCAATCACTTGTACTTGTAGCCCAGTTCCTGGAAAATAAATAAACTTCAGATTCCAAAGGATTTCTGTCTTTAATAGCTTTCTCCCCGATGACTGCCAGATGTCATTACAAATGCCAGTATATACATCATGCACACTCTCCTAAAGCATGCAGTTTATTAAAGACTGTGCTCTGAATAAGAACACACTTGTTTTAAACCCCAAGGCATACTCCTGTATAAGCACTGACTGCTATATTTATTACCGCCAAAGACTTATAACCTTCAAGTCTGCACAAGAAAGATTCAAATTGTACAGAGTGTAAAAAGAAAGTTGTTTTACCTGCTTTCACAATGGCAGCTGCCACTCCACCGCCATGATTGAGTTGTCCATTGGCAGCATTGACAATACCATCAACTTCACACTGAGTGATGTCCCCTTGAACTATCAGCAGCTGTTGATCTGGGCCCAGTTTGACTTCTGCAAGGACTCGACCAACTGAGTGGGTTGAGCTCATCTTGCCATCATCACTTGTGGTGATGAAGCACTCTGTGGCTGGCCCTGTCTGCTGCAGGAACTCCTGGCCCTTGTCTCCTGTCAGATACTTGGCTGCTCCAGGTTTCTTGAATGTCATCTTGTCTTCCTTGATTCTGCTCAGCAGCTCCTTCACTTCTCTGACAGTGCCAGGCTGGTTGTCTTTAGGACCTTCAGCAACCATACCAGTCTTGTTGAAATTGACTGAAACACCCACTTCTTTTGCTCTCTTATGCACTTCTTTTATCTCTTCTGTGCAGTAGTGTTTCAGAAACTGCAAGTGGTTCTGGTCTATCTTGAGGGTTTTCTCTTCCAGCCGGTTTTCATCAAAGAAGTTTTTTAGTTTCAAACGGGTCTTACTGACATTGGAAGGAGTGTCAACAATGATGATGTTACAACCTTCAGGCAACACCACTGGCATTGGGTATTCAGCTCTGTTTTCCTGCAAGCTCCCCAGAAATGACAACCAGGCAGGTGACTTCAGCAAGCACAGTGCTTTCTCTTCAAGCCTGACCTTGGTCTCTGTGAAAGCTGCTTTGAAACTCTTCTCCAGACGTACAAGATCAGAACTCTGACCACCAAGAACGATGTTTTCATTGCGCAATTCCCAATGACACACCTGTCCACACCTGTCAGTCAAAGTTTTGCGGACCCAATCTTCTGTATTTTTTTTTTTTATACATCATGGCAAGTGCTGGGTTCAGTGAAATCCTCCTTTCTTTGATGTTTGTGGTAAATGCAAGAACATCTGAGAAAGCATGCTTCATCATGTCTTCAGGTGCTTTTACTGTTGCTGTCCTACTCTCTGGTTCTACAGAAACTTCAAGCCCTGGATACTCTTTGTAAAACCTATCAAGAGCTGATGGGATATGCTCAGTACTTTTAGCTGCCATGGTTTCAGATTGGGGATGGTGTCCTCCTGCATGCCCACAGAGCTAGGCTGGTATCTGCCTGTCAGTGGCTGACTGAGTGCAAGTTGTGGGTGACTTCAAAGCCTCAAGTGTTTCAGCACTTCCACCTCCCTTCCATCCTGGGCTATCTGGATTCTTTGCTGCTAAACATCTCTGAAATATGGCTGGTGTTTCAGCTGCATGCTCTTTTCCAAGTGAGTGCCGGTAAATAAATTTGGTCAACTGTTCAGCAACTTGATGCTCCCAATCACATGGAGGATTATCAGTCAGACACTTGACGGTGATGTGATCCGGACGTTTCCAGTTAAATTTTCCATTCACATATTTCATGTCAGTCACTAGCTTTTTCAGCAGCTTAGACTCATTAGTGATTTTGTCAATAATGTCTTCACCAAGTCTGATTTTTGTGTCTCTGGTTTGGGGAGAGCTGGGCTGTGACTGCTCTTGCTTTAATCTGGCTCCTCCAAGACTGCGATTTTCATGGACTGTGCTGCCGCAATGATTTTTGGGAATGGTTGAACTGCTTTGGCTGTTGTCAGCTTGCCTTGTTTTTTCAAGCACTTGTTTGATTTTGCCATGGCTTTGCTGAGAATCAATCCAAGTGCTCTTAACTCTGCCAATTTGTTCATGGAAGCTGCCTGCCTTTCGTTCTGATTGACAGCTGGATATCTCTGCCTGCCTCCAGACTTCATGCTGAGAATACCTAGAGGGGAAATCAGGAACACAGCCTGTTGTACCAAGCTGCTCATTGGGAAGATGCTCCCTGTGTTGCACTTGTGCTGCTGCTGAGCTGATATATTGTTTTTTGGTGACATCTCTAGCATTGTCAGGCACTGAGGCCGGAAGGTTGTGTGTATGTGAGCCAGACCCAAGTTGTGTGGATTTCTGCTGATGAGATTGACCCATGGACCATCCACCACTGTCCTCGTCATCAGATGAAGACTCATAAGCCCCAGCAGCAGGGAAGCCTCTTGTTGCCATGTGTTGTCCTGGACTGTCCTCTTCATCAGATTCTGTACCTACAGTCACTTGCAGTTCATTCCCATCCAGCGAGTGATTCCCTTTCTTTGCCACAGACGCTGCATCTGTAACATGATCAGTAACAACATTTATATTGATTTTACATTAAAGTAAACAGAAAGCATAGACATGCACTCATCAACATTTAAAAGACTATTAACAGCCATGTGTTCTTTCTTGCAGGTGATAAGCAGTTTCCTGTGACAGACTTCAAAAACCAAATGTTATACATTGATGACTCAGAATCCTATCACAAACAGAATATGTCAAGCAGCATTATGTTGCCTATTTTTTTTATTATATTTTTGAATCAAATTGAAGTATAGTAGCAACATTCAGTATAGAAGCAATGGATTGTACTGCTGCAATAATATCAAACATAACATGCTGCACCAACCTCTCCATAAACCTAATGCTAAAATATCTGAAATACAGAAACAATTTACAAAAACAGATTCTCCATTTGCCCATCTATCTAAAATTGTGCCACTGTCATCCTTCATCAGGATAAAACCTTATCCCTTAATTGATAAAAATATACACTCCAAACTTCAAACTTCTGTACATATTGTCAAGTGCAATGCCAGTTATCCAATCCAACCTCTCTGATGAGTGACCACCCATTTTTTATGACACCTTCCTTTTCTCTGTGTGTCTGCAAGCCAGACCAAAAGTAGTGTGTGTATATGTGGAGCAGACTGACTCTCGGACCATCCACCGCTGTCCTCTTCATCAGATTCTGTACCTACAGTCACTTGCAGTTCATTCCCATCCAGTGTGTGATTCCCTTTCTTTGCCACAGACACTGCATCTGTAACAACAGTGAATACTGATTTTACATTAAGGAGACAGCATATATATATATACATGTTACACACTCATTAACTTTTTTAAATGACCAATATTTGTGCATGTTTTACTGCAAATAATATGTGTGAAGCTGATGTGTTGTTTGAACATAAAAATTACTGTATACATGTAGTGTTCAGTATACAAGTAAAGGATGACGCTATAGTAAGAATTTAAAAAAACAATGTTGCACCAGTCTTTTCATAAACCTAAGTGCTGGATATCTGGATGCAGCAACAATCTACAACTACAAATATTTCCCCCTTACATTTCAGTTTTTAACCATTGCTGTCACTACCATGCTGCATTGGGATCAAACCTAACACATTACAGACATTAAGTGATTTATGTTCTGTGCATCTGAAATTCAAACACTACAAAATTGTACTGAACACTAAGAAAGCGAGTTGTGACCAACCATCACAATTCTTGAAGTAAACAACAGCACTCCTTCTGTCTGAAGCCCTCTCTACTTTTTCCACTGGACCCCCACCGTTTCTTTTCTTGTTGCTGAAGTACAGTTTGATGGCATCATCCACTGTACTAGTCTTCAGACCAGTTACGAAAAGAGCCCCGGGGAGAGGAACCTCCTTGAACGTCATGTGAACACCAGGGCTCAAAGGGTTCTCTTCGCAGGCACTGAGCATCTCTCTTACATCTGAAACATACATCATCAGCACACGTAGAGTGATCCAGAACTAAATGCGGTCCTCTCATGTTTCTACAGCCCAAGGAGTTCACCAAGCTGCAAGATAATACCATCAACATGAAATGTGGCAGTAGATTACACGGCTCACAGAAATACAGTTGCACATGCCTATTTCTCAACTGCTCACAGAAATACAAGAAAAGCTGCATAATGCCGATTTCTCAATCTGCACTACACAAATTTGTATTCAAAATGGGCCTGGCTTACACTCATGCTGTTTGAAATAAACAAATTGTGCCTTCAGGTCAATACTTGCTTACTTATAGTCATCTTCATATTTTTCGTAAAAGTGCTCTTCAGCCAGAGGATTGTGAATGTGATGCATGCGTGGGAATGTGTTAAGACCCTTCCTGTGACAGATTTCAAAATGGTATTCAAAACTGATCCCTGTCACTGACTATAAGGAGGCAAGCAGATGTGTTAAGAGTAAGACCCTTCCTGTGACAGACTTCAAAATGGCATTCAGAACTGATCCCTGTCACTGATTATAAGGAAGACAAATGAAAACACCTACTGAAATCCTGTTCAGAAGATTTGAAGATCACAAGCACTGAATCACCCTTCTTCTGAATGTCTTCCACAGCAACATCAGCCACACACTCAAGATAATTCAACAGAAGGTCACTGGTGGTCTCAGATGGTACACCCGACACTAGAACTCTGTCCTTGTAATGAGCAGGAGCTGATGGTGTGGAAGCGTCTTTAGACATGGGCATTGTTAATCTACCTTTGTATCCGCACTGCTGAGAGGGTGACCAAAGTTCAACCTGTATGGGACTCTTTTTCAGGGTATGCTCTCTTGAAGTTACATTCTTTGCAGCTGTAAAGAGAACAAACAGAGCAAAGGTCCATCATGAGTGGATTTTGGAGAGAAAAAGATTAATGAAAATGTTCTGTCTTAATTTAATAAACCTGATCTTAAACATGCTGCACCAACCTCTCCATAAACCTAATGCTAAAATATCTGAAATACAGAAACAATTTACAAAAACAGATTCTCCATTTGCCCATCTATCTAAAATTGTGCCACTGTCATCCTTCATCAGGATAAAACCTTATCCCTTAATTGATAAAAATATACACTCCAAACTTCAAACTTCTGTACATATTGTCAAGTGCAATGCCAGTTATCCAATCCAACCTCTCTGATGAGTGACCACCCATTTTTTATGACACCTTCCTTTTCTCTGTGTGTCTGCAAGCCAGACCAAAAGTAGTGTGTGTATATGTGGAGCAGACTGACTCTCGGACCATCCACCGCTGTCCTCTTCATCAGATTCTGTACCTACAGTCACTTGCAGTTCATTCCCATCCAGTGTGTGATTCCCTTTCTTTGCCACAGACACTGCATCTGTAACAACAGTGAATACTGATTTTACATTAAGGAGACAGCATATATATATATACATGTTACACACTCATTAACTTTTTTAAATGACCAATATTTGTGCATGTTTTACTGCAAATAATATGTGTGAAGCTGATGTGTTGTTTGAACATAAAAATTACTGTATACATGTAGTGTTCAGTATACAAGTAAAGGATGACGCTATAGTAAGAATTTAAAAAAACAATGTTGCACCAGTCTTTTCATAAACCTAAGTGCTGGATATCTGGATGCAGCAACAATCTACAACTACAAATATTTCCCCCTTACATTTCAGTTTTTAACCATTGCTGTCACTACCATGCTGCATTGGGATCAAACCTAACACATTACAGACATTAAGTGATTTATGTTCTGTGCATCTGAAATTCAAACACTACAAAATTGTACTGAACACTAAGAAAGCGAGTTGTGACCAACCATCACAATTCTTGAAGTAAACAACAGCACTCCTTCTGTCTGAAGCCCTCTCTACTTTTTCCACTGGACCCCCACCGTTTCTTTTCTTGTTGCTGAAGTACAGTTTGATGGCATCATCCACTGTACTAGTCTTCAGACCAGTTACGAAAAGAGCCCCGGGGAGAGGAACCTCCTTGAACGTCATGTGAACACCAGGGCTCAAAGGGTTCTCTTCGCAGGCACTGAGCATCTCTCTTACATCTGAAACATACATCATCAGCACACGTAGAGTGATCCAGAACTAAATGCGGTCCTCTCATGTTTCTACAGCCCAAGGAGTTCACCAAGCTGCAAGATAATACCATCAACATGAAATGTGGCAGTAGATTACACGGCTCACAGAAATACAGTTGCACATGCCTATTTCTCAACTGCTCACAGAAATACAAGAAAAGCTGCATAATGCCGATTTCTCAATCTGCACTACACAAATTTGTATTCAAAATGGGCCTGGCTTACACTCATGCTGTTTGAAATAAACAAATTGTGCCTTCAGGTCAATACTTGCTTACTTATAGTCATCTTCATATTTTTCGTAAAAGTGCTCTTCAGCCAGAGGATTGTGAATGTGATGCATGCGTGGGAATGTGTTAAGACCCTTCCTGTGACAGATTTCAAAATGGTATTCAAAACTGATCCCTGTCACTGACTATAAGGAGGCAAGCAGATGTGTTAAGAGTAAGACCCTTCCTGTGACAGACTTCAAAATGGCATTCAGAACTGATCCCTGTCACTGATTATAAGGAAGACAAATGAAAACACCTACTGAAATCCTGTTCAGAAGATTTGAAGATCACAAGCACTGAATCACCCTTCTTCTGAATGTCTTCCACAGCAACATCAGCCACACACTCAAGATAATTCAACAGAAGGTCACTGGTGGTCTCAGATGGTACACCCGACACTAGAACTCTGTCCTTGTAATGAGCAGGAGCTGATGGTGTGGAAGCGTCTTTAGACATGGGCATTGTTAATCTACCTTTGTATCCGCACTGCTGAGAGGGTGACCAAAGTTCAACCTGTATGGGACTCTTTTTCAGGGTATGCTCTCTTGAAGTTACATTCTTTGCAGCTGTAAAGAGAACAAACAGAGCAAAGGTCCATCATGAGTGGATTTTGGAGAGAAAAAGATTAATGAAAATGTTCTGTCTTAATTTAATAAACCTGATCTTAAACATGCTGCACCAACCTCTCCATAAACCTAATGCTAAAATATCTGAAATACAGAAACAATTTACAAAAACAGATTCTCCATTTGCCCATCTATCTAAAATTGTGCCACTGTCATCCTTCATCAGGATAAAACCTTATCCCTTAATTGATAAAAATATACACTCCAAACTTCAAACTTCTGTACATATTGTCAAGTGCAATGCCAGTTATCCAATCCAACCTCTCTGATGAGTGACCACCCATTTTTTATGACACCTTCCTTTTCTCTGTGTGTCTGCAAGCCAGACCAAAAGTAGTGTGTGTATATGTGGAGCAGACTGACCCTCGGACCATCCACCACTGTCCTCTTCATCAGATTCTGTACCTACAGTCACTTGCAGTTCATTCCCATCCAGTGTGTGATTCCCTTTCTTTGCCACAGACACTGTAATGGTATAGCCCTATTTCACACTTAGCCTCTGCTCCCTTACTGCCCTACAGTCTGGAATTGGACGCTCCCACCCCAACACATAAACAACCTGATAGCAGCTTCCAGACTGACATGAGTGTGGTCAGTAGTGACGATGCCCCCGAGCCACTCCCTTCCCCCCTTCCCCTCTCTTCATTGTTTCTCACACACTGGCCTGCCACTTGCTCTTTGTTCCTGCTACCCATCACACGTTCCTCTGTCCTCTGTCCTAGTTGTTATATGTCTATGTCTCTAGTAATAAAGAATGCTTTGTGACTCAGCCATGTGTTAGTGTATTGAATAAAAGAGAACCCCAACATTATTGTGATCAACACAAACACCATAACAATACATGGTGGCAGCAGGGTTCTGATACATAACTAGTTGTGTGTGCTGTGGTGTGACAATACTTCAGTGACAGTGACTCTGAGGCCTGGAACGGCACATCTCCACTGCGATTCACTTGCGGATTACCTGATTGTGACTGTCTGAGAGTATCACACTCTTCACCTCCATCATCACATCCGTAAGTGGTATCGTTTTCCACTTTTTTGGCAACCACACACCCACACGCCAGCATGGCTGACAGCACACTGCCTCGACCTACAATGGACTGGTCAGCATCCGACCGCGCCCAAGCATTGCATGACTTTCAGCAACTGTGCGAGATGTGGTTTACAGTCAACCAGACAGCAGATGCCCTCCAACATAACTACATCATGCTGTGGCTAGGAAGTGAAGGGCTCAGACTGTTGAACTCATGGAGTTTGACGGCCGACCAGCTCCAAGATCCCAAGAACATCTGGGACAGACTGGCTCTCTTAGAACCCAGCCAGAACTTCCGCATCCACCGTCTGGAAATGCAACGTCTAAGCCAAAAACAAGGGGAATCAGTGGAAGATTTCTACATCCGCATAAAGACGCAAGCGCTGAAATGCAAATACGCGTCGGAAGACATCACACAAGAGAGAATCCTAGAACAATTCATAGCAGGAACGGCCATCCCAAAAGTCCAGCGGGAGCTCCTATCAAAGGATGATACCCTCACTCTAGCACAAGCATTAGACATCGCAAAGGCACATGAGGCGAGCATCAAGCACATGAAGCAGATACAAGACCTAACACCCACACCAGCAACATCAACCATTGATGCGGTCAGCAACAACAGGAGCCACAAGCAGTGTGGAAACTGTGGCGGCACTCATGCCCCACGCAAGTGCCCGGCATACGGTACAACGTGCTCACGGTGCCACAAAAAGAATCACTGGCGCCAGGTATGCCGCTCGGGCAGCAGCGGCATAACCAACACCGGTGGAGGACAGGCAGCGCATGGCAAAGCTTCAACGAAGCCAACGAAGAGGCATGGATGGTCACCCTGCCGCCCCGGACATCGCCGCCAGGCAATTCACACCGTCACCGACGACAGCGATGATAATGTTGCCAGCGGACTGGAATGCCTTGAATTCTCGTCCATCGAGAAGAACAGCGGTGACAACCGTGACGAACTTTACGCCAGTCTGGACATCCAGTACAAGCGCCCGGCGTCCCTGAGAGTAGTAAAGGTCGACACAGGAGCACAAGGAAACATTCTCCCGCTCCGTATATTCCGCCGAATGTTCCCCGGAAAACTGGCCCCCAACGGATATCCAGCAGAGGGAACTACGAAGAAAAGACAAACCATACTGCAGGCGTACAACGGCACCACAATAAAGCAGCTTGGTGTCATCACCCTCTCTTGCAAACACAAGGACACTGAGTGACATAGCTCTGATTTCTTTGTCACGGAATCGGAGGGACCGGCGATCCTGGGACTGCCGAGCAGCGGCAGGCAGCTGCGACTGGTGACAATACACTGCATGGTTCAGACGGCAACGACACCAGATACCCAGCCAATCCACGACGCCATGGACCTTAAGCGTCTACATCCAGACAGATTCAGCGGAATCGGGGACTTCGAAGGAGAGCTTCACATCACTCTCCGGGAAGACGCCCAACCAGTGGTACAGCCCCCACGAAAATACCCCATCCAACTCCTGGAGGAAATCAGAACAGAACTGGAGAAAATGGAGGACCTTGGAGTTATCACCTCCATCACAGAGCCAACAGACTGGGTCAACGCACTTGCCTTCAGCAGAAAGGCCAGCGGCGGTCTACGAGTTTGTCTTGACCCGAGATCACTGAACCAGTGCATCAAGAGGACGCACCACAAGACCCCCACACTGGAGGAGATCACCAATCGCCTCAGCGGCTCCAAGGTGTTCAGCAAGCTGGATGCGAAGCATGGCTTCTGGTCAATCAAGCTCGACGAAGAGTCATCGAAGCTCACGACTTTCAACAGCCCCATTGGACGCTTCAGGTTCAAGAGGCTTCCCTTCGGACTGAACGTCTCACAGGATGCATTCCAGCAGTGCATGGATCAGATCTTCAGTCAGTGCCCAGGCACCATCGGGATCACCGACGACGTCATCGTCCACGGCAAGGATGACAAAGACCATGACAGAAATCTCCACCACCTTATGAAAGTTGCCCAGAAATGTGGACTTGTTTTCAACGCTGCGAAATGTTTCATCAAGACACCGCAGATCAAGTTCTTTGGAATGGTTTACGACGCTAATGGCGTGCACCCTGACCCGGAAAAGTGCGCTGAAATCCAAGCGATCCCCGCTCCAAAGAATGTCACAGAAATTCAGCAGTTTCTCGGCATAATCCAGTTCATGGCTCCATTTATCTCCAAACTTGCAGACCAAACTGCCCCTCTGAGAGCTCTGACCAAGAAGGACGTGCCATTTGAGTGGAACAGCTCCCTGCAGAAGGTTTTCAAGAACGTCAAAGCCTCTATCTGCAAGGACATTGCTCTCACGTACTTCGACGTCACCAAACCAACCACCATCCAGGTAGACGCATCAAAGATTGGAATCGGCGCAGCTCTTCTCCAAGACGGACGACCGATAGCCTTTGCCAGCAAAGCCCTGACAGAGACCGAGCAGCGGTATGCCAACATCGAACGCGAACTCCTGGCTGTCGTTTTCGGCTGTGAACGCTTCCACACATACGTCTACGGAAAACCCTTTGCGGTTGAGACTGACCACAAACCCCTGGAGATGATCCACAAGAAAAGCCTTGCTAGCACTCCCCCACGTCTACAGCGGATGTTGCTGCGTCTACAGCACTATGACGTCAGCATCAAATACCGTCCTGGCAAAGAGATGGTACTCGCGGATAGCCTCTCGCGCCTCAGTCCCATCCCTGACAAAGAGATTCACCTTGAACAATCAATATACGCAGTTCAGTTCACTCATGACAAACTGCAGCAGCTGAAGCTTGAGTCAGAATCTGACCCAGAGGTCACTGCTATAAGGAACATCATCATTGATGGTTGGCCAGACAGCGCCAAACAACTGCCCAAAAATCTGCGAGAATTTTGGTCATGTAAGGATGAGCTTTCAGTAGAAGATGGACTCAGTGGTACTGAAAGGAGAGCGAGTGCTGATTCCTACTACCATGAGGAGCTACATTCTGCAAAACATCCACGCAGGACACCAAGGAATGGAGAAGTGCAAGCTACGTGCCAAGACGTGCGTGTACTGGAAAGGCATCAACGCGGACATTGAGCGTACCGTGAAGACGTGCCCAGTATGCCAGACCAACCAGAGCAGTCAGCAGGCAGAGACACTCCTCCCACATGACATCCCAGACGGTCCGTGGCAAGTGCTAGCCACAGACATCTTCCACCTTGATGGGAATGACTACGTCATTGTTGCTGGCTACTACTCAAAGATGCCCTTTGTTCGACGTCTGACCTCCAACTCCACCAGCACCACGGTCATCTCAGTTCTGAAGCAGCTGTTTGGAGAGCATGGGATACCACACAAACTGCTATCTGACAATGGACCGCAGTACGACTGCGTAGAGTTCAGGACATTTGCAGCAGACTGGGGATTCAAGCACGTCACAAGCTCACCCAGATACCCCCAGTCCAACGGATTTGCCGAACGCATGGTCCAGACTTTCAAGAAAACCATGCTCAAGGCAAGGCAGAGCAGAACTGATCCAGACCTCTCTCTGCTGTGCCTACGCACCACCCCCATCGACAACAACCTCCCCTCCCCTGCCAAACTCCTATACTCCCGGTAGCTCAGATCCAACCTCCCTCTCCTCTCCTCCCACACACCCCAAGATACAGCTGTCCACAAGAACCTGCAAGCCCGCCAGCAGACGCAGAAGAAGTACCATGACCGGAGCGCCCGTGACCTTCCACCACTCCACACCGGCCGACATGTCCGCCTGCAGGAAGCCAACGGGACCTGGACACCAGCCACTGTTGTCGAGAAGAGGCCCGAACCGCGTTCGTACACCGTTCGCACTCCAAATGGTGGTCTCTACCGTCGTAATCGTCGCCAGCTCCGGGACTTCACAGCACCACCCAAACATATCACATGGGCAGACCAGACACTGACCAGCCCCGACACCAACCACACATCCTCACCGGACCAGCAACAACAGATAAACATGCCAGCGACAACAACAGCTCCACCGCCAAAAGCAGACAGCTTCACCCCTAGTGGCCAGACCAGCGACAAGCCTGCGCCAGCGCAGACACCTCTACGATGTTCCAGCAGACACACAAAACCACCTCAAAGACTGATCGAAAGCATGTAGGATTCAGAAGATCAAGCAAGAAAGAGGGAGGAAGAACATGCATGAAGACAAAGAAGAAAGAAGAGAAAAATGAAGATTTGACAAACATACAAAAATGCACCCACGGAACTGTTTTGCATGTGTCTCCAATACAATAGAATATATATATATATCAGTAGCATTTATGCACATATGTACTCCTGTTGAATCCATATATAATGTTTTCTTATTGGACCCACCCCTAATTATTTACAACGAAGGAACTGTCTCCTGACTCAGTGACTGCAACACTTAGCAATACCAAGGTGTTAAAAGAAACAATATTTTGTACTCTGGAGAAATTCATCAATCAAAAGAAACTGTATATTTTATAGTACCTTAGACCAATAATCTTCACACATGTATCCAATTTTCTAAGTAGCCTATAGAGTATACTGATTGTCAAAACTTTGCTGATTACTAGTCTATTCTTTTCCTTTACCAAAGAGAGAGGATGTAATGGTATAGCCCTATTTCACACTTAGCCTCTGCTCCCTTACTGCCCCGGCTACAGTCTGGAACTGGACGCTCCCACCCCAACACATAAACAACCTGATAGCAGCTTCCAGACTGACATGAGTGTGGTCAGTAGTGACGATGCCCCAGAGCCACTCCCTCCCCCCCCTTCCCCTCTCTTCACTGTTTCTCACACACTGGCCTGCCACTTGCTCTTTGTTCCTGCTACCCATCACACGTTCCTCTGTGCTAGTTGTTATATGTCTATGTCTCTAGTAATAAAGAATGCTTTGTGACTCAGCCATGTGTTAGTGTATTGGATAAAAGAGAACCCCAACATTATTGTGATCAACACAAACAACATAACAATACAGATGGGATACTGCCTCCAAAACTATGCATGGGATTGACTGGACCGGGGCCAGTGCTAGTGTCTGGGCAGAGCACTCACCTGTTAGTGCTACAGGTGAAAACGACTGTAAATGTAATCGCTCAGCAAAACAAAGTCCTCAAAGTGGCCTGTCTCGAGATTTCTGAGCAGGCTCTGATTTAATCCACCACAGTAATCAGATAACTGTTTCGGTTTCAGTTCTGGGACGTATAAGGAAGGTTCCAACTGAAAATTAGTCTACCCTTCTGGGAATTCCAACATGCTTTCGGTTTCTGTTTATAGAAATGATGACATTTCGTGATGGAAAGGGTTTTTTCTTCTTTATTCTCTCTCCACAAATTACAGCTGAATGAATTACGAATACCCGACTGCACAGTAATTTTAAAATAAAGCAGAAAATATACCGTAATTTCTATTGTGAAAGCTCTCATGTTGTCACATGTGACAAAAGGAAACGCGGCGGTTGGTGATTTTAGGATATGAATATTCATAGACTGAACCGCCGGAAAGTACACTATTACTAGAACTGGCTGGGTTCCCATAAAGGTTGAAATGGGTGCGACATTTTTCCATTGTTCTTCCTGGTTATAGTTCATCTCACCTACAACGGCTAGTCCGCCATGAGTCTGACGTCTGAGCTATGGAATTTCGGTCTTCTAGCCGAGGGTTTGATTTCTGTTTTAATCAACAATGAGAATACTGCAATTTCTTAATATATTAAACTCATCAGTAACACTGTGTGCATTTCTCCAAGTGTTTTGCATTGAATCAAGTTAATGTTTTGTTTGTGAAGTGAAGAAAAAGAAAGGAAGCTGTGATGTCAAGCAACGACTGATCAGTGTCAGCATCGCGCCTGTGCCGTCACTGTCACTGCACCTGTATTTTACTGAAGGCATGATCTAGCTGAATATATCAGTTGACAACAGAGAGACCAAGCTGACATCTGAGGATAATGAGCATTATAATGAGTATATTTTTTTAAAAATCAACAAAAAAAATCTGCTTCAATAAAAGCCACGTGTTTAGCTGTAACTTGCCACCTTTTGGCAGAATGACCGGGATTACGTGCTACTGTGGTAACACGGGGGTGGAACGGATACCGAAATAAGAGTCAGCACAGAAAGTCGACCCTGGATCCAGCAGGGATTCGAACCCACGACCTTTCAATCACGAGTCCGGCGCTCTAGCCACTGAGCTATCCCCGCCCCCCATATCAGGAAGATCATATATATTATATATATAACCGAGTGTATTGTATGTGTTTAAGTTTAACCTTTTCTTTCCTGTCCTTTCTCCTTTTTGATTGGGTAGGAGTTTTATGGCCCCAATTATCTAAAGTGTTAAAACTTGTGCGCTGGGCCCGCCGCGTCTGCATAGTTCAGGAGCTGTGTGAGAGTCGAGGTGGACGTCCTGGGCTGTCCGTCCTAACGAGCCTTCTGGTTTCCGTGGACGTAAAGGTTTATTGAACCGTGCTTCGGCATTGGTCACAACTTGTCCCTAACATGTCAGCTGACATCTGAGGACATTAAGCATCAACTCATCATCATCACCTCCGCGTCCTCTTTCCCCTAGTGTCCCTGCAGCTGCAGGTCGTCAGTAATAGTTTGAGCTGCTGCCTATGCATCTGATTCAGGGGAGAGCCTGTAAGTAGTTATTTTCCTATGGCTTGTTGTTCTGTTGTTTCTCATTGGACACGTGGGAAATTTCAGCATGATTGCCGCCTGGTTGCAGCTGCCATGGCGTCAGTGTACATTGTATGTGTGTTCAAATCTTAAGCTTTTATGCCACAAGATGACCAGTGCTTCCATCATGTATGCAGCTAACCCTGGTTAGCTGATATGTAGCTAGTATGTTATGCTGCCATTGTTGGATGTTCAGTTGGAGTGATGCTTTGCTGATGTAAAGTTATCCCTCAGTAAAGTATGGTTCCTTTGTGCAGCCGTGCAGATCTCTGTGCAGCATAGCTTATTTGTTAATTGTTTTGTTTCCTATCGATCAATTTCTACATGAAATCGGTGGTATATCATGGCTAACACTTTGAAGATGTTGACTTCATAGTTGTCGAATGTTCATTTTACTAGTTGAATATGGTTTAGTGCATGGGGGTGATTGTAAAAACTGTGAGACATGTTATTTCTGTTTTGATCTGGCTTTTGTATGGCCAAGTCTTGGGTGCGCAGACTTTCACTCTGTTTATAGCTTGTAAACCCTTTCCGGGTCTTTGTGCGTGTACCCGAACCGGCCGGTGATGCGTGTCAATAGTGGCTATTAGGTCTTTGTCTCTGTTCACTAACCAAGCAGACAGACACAGCTAGATCAGCAGCTTAGATTTTTGATATATATGCTACCCATGTCAGTAAAGCCCTTGATGTTGTTCACAGGATATGCTCTGCTAGTCAGTAACAGTGTGAGTAAGTAAGTAAACATGGTGCTTAACGTCCACAGAAACCGTACGGCTTCTTACTTCTTAGGGAAGGGGGTATGGAGGTGGGGGAGAGGGAGATTATATATTTATCACTACACTGTCACCACCACAGTGACTTCTGCATTAAGATGGGCAGTGATGAGAGCCATTTTAATGTTTCGGTAGGAAATGATGGACAAGGTCACAAGACAGTGTCCACAAACCACAACCTTTCTGAAGAGAAAGGAAAGCCAAAGCGGTATCGAACCGAGGTGCTTCCGCTTACCAGCCTAACGCCTTACCGCTAGGCCAAACCGGCTCACGGTAACAATGACATGCTGGAGCCCTTTTATACACGCATTGAGTAACAATATAAGGCTGGAGCCGGTCAGTTTATGACTAACTTCCTCCTGCTCGCAGAATGGTCCCAAGTGCCACCTGTGTCACTGTCCATCTTGTTGTGTTCTTAAGTGGAACTGCTGTAACAGTTATCTCACTCTTTCTGTTTAGTTAAGAATGATCTTGGTAATCCATACCTTTCACTGTTACTTTATTGTATACTATTATATACTGGGAGTGGGAGTTCATCTGTTAATTGACTCGCCATCTCTTGTATGTACTCACCATGACACTGTGAGATACAGGTTTTAAGTGCAAGTCAAGCACACAATTTATGTGCTTGACTGTTAATCATTTTGTCACAGTTACCATCATGTATTATAGTAACCCACAGGTAAACTACATGGTTACTGTATTTATTAGATAATTGCTGATGTTTAGACTTTACATTTGCTTTCATGTTCTAAATGTTTCGTTTGCTTGTGTCTTTTCCAACACAGACACTGTTTCCTGGTTGGTGCAAATAAAAGTTATGTTATAGCAACCTCTGACTTGTGACTTCATTCATGCTTCCAACCTGCTTCCCTTACTCCCCACCCCGCTCAACTACAAAACCTGGCATTGGTGAGCAGGATTGAAAGTAGAAGAGTCACACACCGACCAGGAGACAGTGTAGAGGAGATGGCAGGGGGCACTGGGACAGTGTAGTGGAGCTGTTAGGAGGCACTGAGGCAGTTCAAGGGGACCTGACCACCAAGCTTTACCTACACTAATGGCTGATTTACAACTACAGCAACAGGCTCCAGTCCTTCGCCCGGTGCTCACAGCCTGGCCAGCCACGCGCTCCAACATGAAGGAACGCTCCACGTGGGCGTTGGTGCAGCTGTACCCTCGAAGGTTCCTGAAGAATGGGATCCTCTGTTGTGGGCAAGCTGACCAATGTTGTGGTACCCTTGAACAGCTGGTTCTGCCCAGCTCACTTCCGCCTGATGTCCCAAGAGAGGTCGGGGACTACATCAGCAGCTGCGAGAGATGCACTGCAGTGCCATGCTTTAGGAAAAAGGAAAAGGACAGGAAAGGAAAGAAAAGTTTAAACGGTCATAGTCCGAAACACATGTATACAATACACTCAGTTACACATAAACCCAGAAAGCTTCTTCCAACACTCTGCCCCTAGGACCAGAGGAGCACAAAGACTGCACCAGGAACAGACATAACACCATGTCCTCTTCCACTCCTTCCCCCATACAGTCTCTGATTGTCTGAATGGAACCTCCTCCCCATGGCTGTCTCTTCAGCCCCTTCTCTCCAGTCCTTCCAGAATTGATTAGGCCACAGTCGTCACAACCTCTAGCCAGTCCCCACCTCTCAGTGAATATGAAGAAGTTCATGTAGATCATATAGTTTTATCTTTAGCTGTCTTATTAGTGTTTTAATAATGCCTGAGACACTGACACTGACCCTGACCACCTTTAAAACACACATCACTGCAGGACTTGTAACAGAGAGCCCAGTCCTTAAAGGAAGAAGATGAAGGATCCTAGGAGTAGGACAGTGGCATAAAATCCAGAATTAACTTTCATGGTGATTTTTGCATTTCATGTTCCTTACACTAGTTACAGACTTGTGCTGTTGGGGAGAAAATGAACACTTACATACATGTACTGACACCACCCGCTTACCACTGAAGACCACAGACTAGTCAAGAAATCTGGATTCATGCATCGTCATATCATAGTCAGACAATGAAGAGAAGGACAGGAACATCTTCAATGGGATTGGGAAAGGGTCATTTTGGGGGTCACAGACACATCAGCTACAGTGTTGTAGTGCTTCTCACATTTTGATGCAAAACATTGAAGGAGAGCCAGACTTATAATGATGTGTAGCTATCCGCCTTCAGTAGTACTCTGTGGGGCCTTCTAGCTAATCAAATAAATCACCAGCAATGGAAAGATCCAGAATGCAGGTGCTCATATTGTGACCAGAAAGAATTTCAAGAGCATATTTATATATATATTACCCCAATTTTGCAGTCTCTGTACTGGTTGCCCCTCTCCAAATGGATCAAAGATTCAAATGTAAGATTCCTCCCCGCTCCCTGCCCCCCCCCCCCCCCCCCCCTCCTCTTGCATACCAGTGCATGCATGAAACTGCACAATGTCAACAGGAACTTGTTTCTCCATACACTCCACCTCATTCTCACCACTCCTCTACCCAGTGCAGACTAACCGTCTCTGGATTTGGCAAGAACACATAAAAAAAGCACTCAGGCATAAGGTCATTCCACAAAGCTGTGCCCACCCTCTGGAACAGGTTGCTAGACACATTTCAAAATGAGAAGAAATGGCATTTTTTTCAGCAGCATCTGAAATTTTATTTATTTTTAACTTCTTAGTTACCCACTGCCCTCCTCATCCCCATTACCACATATCTTTTCCCATAGTCCCTCCTGCATCCCTCTTCTCATTGTATCCTCCCCACATCCTTTCTCCATCATCTTCACCAACAGGGGTCTGCCGTAACATTGTAACAAAGCCACAGGTCAGAGTCTCAATCACTTTGTCAGAATTACGTTACTGAGATTACTTGTACAGTTTTTGTAGTGCTCTTGGTTTGGGTTTGATTTGCAGAATTGTAGATGAATCATTTGTGGCATCTGTTTCTTGATAACTCAAGGCAGCAGTTGTGATTCCTCTTCTTCTTTTTTTTATGGAAGAAACAAAACAAATAAAAACTTACTTGCACGCAGACAGTCAAAAAATAATTATGTGTGCAGATTGATGTCAAGCTTGTCTTATATGTTTCCAGGCTGCTGGAGAAAATTCCCCTTATTGTGATCAAAAAAATTTTGAAGTTGTATAATTTGTAACACTGTTACCAGATCAGATGTGCAGCTTTGTCATCATCATCAGAAATGACACACTGCCTTGGCTGGAGAAAGTTGTACTCCATTAATTTTGTAACCATCCATTGACTAACACTCTCATGGACACATTCCATTCCATGTATTTGTGTGCATGACCATGGTATGTAGGTATCTGCCCCCATGTCACACACACACTGACATATTTCAACTGCCATTCCTTTCCTGTTCTTCCATGGATGCTTTCTAGGTTCAGTTTTACTTGTTTTCTCTATATGTGCATTTATTTTTATTTGTATCCCCCATTCTGCACAATGTACATGTTATGCATGTTGTTGTTTTTCCTGTGCACTATAAAAGTCATCATCATTTTTTTCTTCTCTATTCATAGCCACTGTTTGAATCATTTCCCAAAGCAGATCTATCTATGTGATCATCACAAATTTACTGATGGCACTCAATCCCTCCAATCATCAGCTCCAGGTGTCTTTCATGTATTGAATGTTGACACTGAGCAATGCAGTTATAGTTGGAAGAGAGATGACTAGCAGTAGATCAAAGATAAACATTAACAAAGCTGGCAGCTCTTTGCTCTTCAACAATACCTGTGACTGTAGGCACCAACTTGACAACATTATTTTTCACAGAACCATGCTGTTTCTCAGTAGCTTTTGTGAGGCAAGGAGAGAGTAATTTTAATATACAACCTTTGTATTCCATTTGTTTGTGATTGATGCTAACCCACTGCTGACATATTTGTCATCATGTCTGTCAGCCTACATCCTATCTCATTGTTTCTGTGGTGGTTCTAATGGAAACAAATTCTCATGTGCAAAATGGAAACAGTGTTCTGCCCTTCAGTCCAAAGCTTTCTCTTTACCTCTGAGTTATTAACCACCAGAAAGATGAACCAAAAGCAGCAGCTGTAGGTTATATCCAAAGACAGGTTTAGGATCAGAATGTATGTGCGTGCATGGTGTATGTTTTGTTTGTTGTACAATGTACAGTATTCAACAACTTCAAGTTTACTGATTTTTGTACAACAAAACTACACTCTTTGTTGTTATGTACAGAGCTTTTAGCCTTGTTAAGTTGTACTCAGTCCATAAGATATGTATCATTATAGGAGATACACAGTCAGTGTGGTCATTTATACTGTTACTAATTATAGTCTTTCAGGTTAACCAAAGCAACAACAACAAAACAAAAACAACCAAAGCAATAACAAATAAACATCATGGGCCCTGTTGATATGAATGGAATTTTAAAAAGACAGTAGATACTAGATACGCAGATTTCTTCTTCTGTTGGTTCAAAGTTGCAAAAACACAGCTGTGACAGTGAGTGCTGCCATTTTGTGCCCAGTAGTCTGTATCAGGGACATCAGAATGTGGCAAATTATCAAATATGTCGCCAGCCAATTTTGTCTGCTCTTGAATGGTATAGAGCAGACCAACATGGTTAAAAATGAGGAACTAACATTTGAAGCAAAATACTGCTTTGGTATGAGTGCTGGCAGAACAACAGAATGAAGCCTGTATATGAACATTTTCTGTGTGTTCAGGCCAACTTGCTTCTTGATTTCTTCATTTCACTGCTCCTTCAAGCATCAACTTAAATTAATTTTATAGTCCTGAAAATCATACCATGTGCAAGTGGAAACACCCATTGCTATATATTCTTGATTGCCCAGTGCAGCTCTGTCTGACTGAAAGTATGTGTGTGTGCAAAACTTTCATGCATGTATTTTGGTATGCATCTTGTTTTATGCAAGCAATTCAGTCAAGTTCTCTAATGCAACATTTCATTGATGGTCATCAAAATATTTTCTTTCTTCTATTTGTTTGCAGACCAGAAACGATGTTTGCACAATCACAGAACTTTACATATACCAGCTGAAAATGGACCTCTTCAGATCAAGTTGACCATCCCAAACCTACAGATGAACTCCAGCCCTCAATAGCTGAACTGGATTAGAGTAAATGAGGTATTTTTCAAAACAGTTGCCTGAACATACACTGCAAAAGTGACGCAGCTATGGTTTGTTTTTGACAGCAGTGGTCACGTCATCCACTGGTACACTGTAAATGAGGAGTGGCCTTCACTGAAGGATTTATTCGCTTTGATGTAATTGTACAGCACTTAATTATAGTTAATACATAGTGTATACTGTCTGCACAAATACAAATTAATATGAGGTGACTGTTTATCAGAATAAAAGTTTGCAGTGTTTTTAACCATAATTTTCAGGTTATTGAGCAACACATTTTCCCTTCAACTTTTATAATTTATAGAATGAATGTGTTAGAAACAAAACAAAACCCCCAGAAAGTTTAGTTCAGCTAACTGATCTTTTCAACAACAAAACTAACATACTGTATACAATTGCAGGCCTGGGATTTACAGTGTTCACAAGTTGCCTGTTGCAGTGACTGGTGTGGAAGACCATGATGCCAAAAATGAAGTCCATGTGAAACTATACTGTTTTTGAAAATGTTCATAGGATGGTGATGACCTCGATTTAGTTTTCATATGTAGTATTGCACACACACACACACACACACACACACACACACACACACACACACACACACACACACACACAAAGTAAAACATAGGCACACAAAAGTGACAGGTGACACACATGCACATTCACATGTGTATGCTCAGATTTAAAAAAAAACTTGGGTATAAACAATAAGAAACTGATTTTGCCAGTCCCAAAATCTTCCTAATACATCTGACTTCTACTGAAACTGGCTTTTGGTTTTGGTTTAATTTCGCAGATTGGTTTTTCTTTACAGAAGGAAGAAAGGATGGATTCAGTGGCAACAGAAGACATGTTTGGTGATGGAGATGAAGACACAGACTTGACAGATCCTAAACACAAATGGGCAGAGTATAGGTCACCCAGGTCAGATGGTACCTGCAACATCCCTCAGCCTGCTCATCCGGGACCTCCACAAAACATAGGACAAGGTCCATTGCAGTATCCTTGGATGCCACCCCCAGGTCAACAGTTCTACCCAGAGAATGTAAAGCCTGGCATGGGTTACCCAGAGCAGCCCCAGGCCTTTCAAGGATACCCTATGGGACGTGGGCGTGGAATGGGGTATCCTCATATGCAGCATGAAGGGCAGCAATTCCAACCACCAGGCACCTACAGTGGTGTGCCCTGCTTTGACAGCAACCCGACCTATCCTGCCACCAGACCTTTAGGGGCAGAGGTGACTGGAAGTCTTGTACAAGGAGTGGGTGACCTCAATCTAAAGCAGGAGCCATTTCCACACCAGCAGTCATATGAACACCAGCCTGAAACCTTTTATGATGCTGACATGATGGGTGAGGAACAAGATTATCAGTCAGGTGTGTTTGAATTTGCATGTGGAAAAGTTATATTTTCATATAATATTATAGTTGCCCTTTAAGACCTCTTCCAGCACCTTATTCTATTAAACTTTTTTAATTACAGGTCAAGCGTACTGGGAAAGCAATTTTAGAACAAAAATGACAGCATTAACACTATTATTAAAATATTGAGACAAGATAGAAAGGATAGGATACATGTAGGATACATTCACGCATATAGAAGTACATTACCCAGGTAACATCTAAACGCAGAGTCCTATTCCATCTTGGCATCCATGCTTAATGTGTGCATGCACACACATGCATGTGCTCTTATGTAAGTGCTTGTGTGTGGTGTTAAGTACGACTTGCAGCCACAGAGCCGGTACAAACAATAATTGTAGAGTCTTGTCATGGACCAAGTGAAACTCTGCAAGTGTGTGTGTGTGTGTGTTTGATTTGAACGCGATTTGAGTTAAAACAATAATTGTAGAGTCTTGTCATGTCATGGACCAAGTGAAACTCTGCATGTGTGTGTGTGTGTGTGTGTGTGTGTGTGTGTGTGTGTGTGTGTGTGTGTGTGTGTGTGTGTGTGTGTGTGTGTGTGTGTGTGTGTGTGTGTGTTTGATTTTATTTCAACACAATTTGGGTTAAAACGTATTGTAAGGGAGTTTATTTCACTTAATGGAGTGGAGATGGAGAAAAGAAACATTGTTCTATAATGTTTTTCCCTTTTGTAATGGTATAGCCCTATTTCACACTTAGCCTCTGCTCCCTTACTGCCCTACAGTCTGGAACTGGACGCTCCCACCCCAACACATAAACAACCTGATAGCAGCTTCCAGACTGACATGAGTGTGGTCAGTAGTGACGATGCCCCAGAGCCACTACCTTCCCCCCTTCCCCTCTCTTCACTGTTTCTCACACACTGGCCTGCACTTGCTCTTTGTTCCTGCTACCCATCACACGTTCCTCTGTCTTCTGTGCTAGTTGTTATATGTCTATGTCTCTAGTAATAAAGAATGCTTTGTGACTCAGCCATGTGTTAGTGTATTGGATAAAAGAGAACCCCAACATTATTGTGATCAACACAAACAACATAACAATACACCTTTGTATTGTGTAAATGTTAAGAGAGGAATACAATGAACTTGATGAATATGCAGATGAAAAAGATTGCACAAGTAAGGTGGGGCAGTATGTATCTGAGACAGTATTGTAGCATATGGCCAAAATATTTGTGAGTTTGAGATATGGGAAACAAATGCAATTTCACCAGAATGTGATGAACAAACTGTTTGGATATTCAGAAGGAAATGTCAATAGCAATATCAAATGGCCACTCTGGTAGAGGTCTTTGTGACACCATATTTCATCAGCCATTCATTTATTTGATACTTGTCTGCATGATGTGATGATGTCACTTAATGCTCAGCCTAGAGTTGTTGACATCTCACTCTTGGCTATGGTATTTCCAGACATAGAAATATTTGAAGGAACCATTTCAAAATGGTGTACAGCAAGGTGGAGATGCAACCACATAATTTTGGTGCTACAATAGTTGCACAAAATTTTGGAGTTAGTGTGACTGCATGAGATGAAGCATGTGCACTTGCACACACACATGTGCATGCATGCTTACACACACACATACAGAGTAACATGTGGAATGAAGTCAGGTGGGGAGTTTGTTTCATTAAGAACTGCATTCATACAACTGCAGCACTAGTCCTACTAAAGACAAGAACACACAAGTTGAGTCCGATTGATGATTTTCATAATGTAACCAGTATAAGTTTATTTACAACATGGTGAATGCTTGAGTATTTGGCCCTGCTTCATAATGGATATAAATTATAATGATTGTTTATTTATAGCATGCTGCTAACAAGTAACATCCACGGAAAAGCTAAGCTCATGGTGCTTACTGGGGCAGTCTCTTTGCCAAATGATGAACAAAGGCACATGCACAGTGAAAAGAACAATAGTGAAAGGAAAAGAATTTAGAACTTGCTATGGATACAAGACAGTGCCATACAGATGACAACCACAGCTACCCTAGTTTTGAATGAAAAAGGTTGAAAAGAAACATACTACTATTTCATTTTACATGAATATGTTTCAGACTTTGTGCTTCTTGATGATTCTGGTCATGATGACAACCCTCAGCACCATCACTTCTGCTTGCTTGTGAAAGAATTACCAGATCACATTACAGAGTCAGAGCTGCGTGAGTTTTTCCAGGACCGCAGACAGAGTGGAGGGGGACCAGTTGCAAAGGTGGATTTCAACCCTGCAAAAGGATCTGCAGCTATTTTCTTTGTCAATCCTGAGGGTATGGTCCAGTGATACCTTTCATAATTTTCAGATTATGACTAGCATAACGCGACATTTTTCCCACAGATTTGACCTATGCATCTTATAGTTGGTAGCATCTTAATTATCTTTTAATCAAATTATTTTGGCATGCATGCTTTTCCAAAGAATATTTTGAACCCAAGCCAGTCAGCCTAAAAGTCAGCCTAAAACAGAAATTATATACCATTGGCATTGCAAATTATCTCTTCTGTCCTGCTGTGTTGGATAACTTAATTCACATTATGTTCAGGATTTCTTCATTTTATATACATCATTATTTTTATCTTGAAACTTACATAAATAACATTCTAGACATAATTTGTGCATGCCTGTCATGTCATTTTAGTATGCATGCTAGTTTTTTTGTTACTGTATATTGTTAGCATTCCTCAGCTTAAGCCCTGAGATTACCCTATGTTTGGTGTAACAGTACTATGTGCAACCATTTTCCCACACCTGTACAAACTGTCATACATAGTAACATACAAGTGCAGGTCATGCTGGGGCACTGGCCAGAAACACCATTTGCTTGACACTAGTCAGAAATGGACAATGCACAATTAAACAGAGACTTTTTGTATGTTGTACTTTTATTTGTTTTCTCTGCAGTAACTTGTTGTTATTAGTGGTTATCCTTCCTCCTACCATGTTGACTTTACAAGAACTGGGACTCTGTGGGGCCATCTGGGTGTGACAAAACTGTAACACTGCATTTTTATCAGAAACTAAATATTATGGCTCCACAGAATGCATTAATTGTGCATAATTAACAAGTGAACCTTCAAAAGCACTCTTTAAAATTTCTGATTGTGCTGAAGATTCTGAATACCCTTTAAAAATGTGTCTAGAAAGATTTATTTTTTGAATTGATTCAAACCACAATTGACACAGCTTTGGTGTTCCAGATCTGGCTTTTACCTCACCAACAGACAGATATTTGTTCTTGCAAAAAATAATTGATTCACCTCTTTGTTCTTTTTGTGACCAGTAGGAGAAAGCCATTGATCCTGTACTCTGGAGTTTAATGTAGGAGTCCGGAATGAACACCAATCAAAGATCAAAGAAACTTACATAAATTACAAAACTTGGACTTTACTGAAACACTATATTGTTCAGGGTTGCAGGGAGTAAAAATACCATTTACAACTTCAAAACATGGGTGAACCCATCCCTTTCAGTCACAAAGTGTGGGGAACCCTGAACATGATAACACTATTTATTGAGCTTTTCCAATTCTGTTCATGCCACCTTTAGTGGCATTGACCATATTTCAAAGACACATCAGTGTCAAATAGTTTTAGCTCCGTCTCGTACACTACACTCTTCTTCTGACACCCACATGCTGGAAATCCAACAATACAAATGCAAGACTCATGGCTTTCACACCTTTTTTTGCTTTGGACCCCACATTTGGAATTCACTCCCACAAGACCTTAGACACTGCTCAACCCTGTCATCTTTTAAAGCCAAACTATAAACCTTCCTCTTCTTACAGTATTTCCATCCTAACTCATATCAGTACCCAGTTCTGCTACAGTCACTGTGTGTGTGTGTGTGTGTGTGTGTGTGTGTGTGTGTGTGTGTGTGTGTGTGTGTGTGTGTGTGTGTGTGTGTGTGTGTGTGTGTGTGTGTGTGCTTGTAATGCTTTTTTGTTTTTGTTTTTTGTTTGTTTGTATAATACTTTATGTAAATTGTTTTGGTAGGACTATGCTCTACATGTGTATACAATATCATATTTAGGTTAATACATATCATGTGAGTGCTCAGGGCATTGATGAGCGCATGGTAAATGTACATTATTATTATTAAGTAGTAAAGAAGTGGCTTTTTCTAAGGTCTTTCAAACTTTTCTTGATTATAACCTTGTTTGATGTATGCTAATTTGTCCCAGATTTGGATGAACTTGGCCTTGCTTCTAGGTCACAGTTGCATTGGAAAATAAACTAGCAAAGTGTTTTCTTTAAACTAGGTCTATTAGGGACGGGAGCCCAGGACATCCACCTCGACTTTCACACAGCTCCCAAGCTCTGATATTGTCTGATCTAGAGCTGTTTATTAGGACAAAACACTACATGCAAATTTTGGGAGTAATCCTCCTTATGAAGCTACAAAACAAAACGTAAGCAACAGTTAAATGGCAAAAAAAAATGAGATTTAGAACTAAGACACTTGTCTGGAAGAATGTTGCCATAACAGTAATCTGTCTGATCTAGTTTAACTATTGTATGTTAATACTTCCATTGAATAATAAATATGCTTTGTGTGAGTGGTGTGTATTTCAGGAAAGTAATGACATTTTTCTGTCATTTTGCAATGAAATGTGAGTTGCTCATGCATCTGTACTTATTGTTTTTGTTTGTTTACCTCCCATATGGCCACCATTCCCATTTCCAACTCCTGCCCCTTTCAGCTTCATAACTCATGTTCATCCTGAGGTGACCCTGTGCAGTAGAAGGGACATTAAGCTTCAAAAAACAAAAACAACTCATTCTTCATGGTCCCTTTTATTGTCCCATATTTTGTCATGAACAAAGGAGCTTCAGGTAAAAGAGAAAAAAAGAGGTTAAGCTCTTGGATAGACTTAGATGTGTGTAATTTCAGTCTTGCCTGTTTCATTTTTTGTGATTTAAATTGCTGTTGTTATTGATGTTCTTCACTTCGGGTTTTTCAGCGTGTATATAGTTTATATTTTTATTTTGTACAGCATAGCAAGCTCAATTTTTATGTTAGAGGTTTGTTCTTTATGAAAATTCAGTTTTTGATATTTGGTTATATTAATATTTTTCACATCAAATATTTCAACTGACATGGTGACAGTTTAGTTAATCTGCATGTTTTTTTTTTACATTGTTGAGCAGTCATCACACGGGTTGTACAGAAGAGTCCACTGTTGCTGAAGGATAAGATGATTCATGTGGAAACAGCATCAACTGAACACCAAGAGGCAGAGACTGAGGTAAAAACTGTGGAGATCAGAGGTCTGCAGACAGAAGATGAGACAGAGATGTGCACCTACTACTTTGAAAATCCAGTGAAAGGTGGTGGTGATATTGAAAACAGTGAGTGGAATGAAGAGGAAAAGATCTTCTACATCACTTTCGCAGATCCTAAAGGTATTTTTGCTGTCTTCTTATGAGTTTTTTTACTTGTTTTATTGCTGTGCAAGAAGTGTTAGTAATGACTGATGTTTTGAAAGCACCTACACTACAGCTTAAAGTGCTGAACACTGTACAGTGTACATAACGGAACAAACTTGTGCATCATGATAAAGATTATTATCAGTTTAACATATTGTTATCAATCTGACATACAGCTTACAAATAATATACTCATTAACACAGGTAGAGAAATACTTTCATACTTTTTGCTTATTCATGTTTTGGGGTCATTGTTTTTCTTCTTCTTGCATACAGATTTGAGTGTATTGTGACTTCTGTAAAAAAAAAGAGAGAAAAAAGTGAATTCTTTGTGTTTCAGTGGCTGAAGCAGTATGCTCCAAAGGACACAAGCTTGGAGACAAGGTTCTTGAGGTAACTCTTTACACTCCTCCTGCTGATGAACCAGAAGATGGCCAACCACAGTGCACTGTGGAAGTGCGAGGGTTTGACCCTGCTAAAACAGACCTGTATGAAATGTACTTCTCCAACCCCAGGAAAGGTGGTGACAACATTATTGACCTGAGTGTGAATGAGGACCAAACTGTCATGTACATCACATTTGAGACACCTGAAGGTGAGAATGCAATCAAATAAAGCAATCTGTGTATAATGGAGGATTGAAACCCCCAAACTGCAAAGTTTTCGTGTTTTTTTGTAACAGTCTACATCATCAATTTGTTAATCATACACCCATTCTGTCTGCTTGTTGTTGTTTTGGGGTGTGGTTTGTTATGTGATTTTTTATATATTTGTGTATGGTAAAAACAACAAGCTTGCACATGTGTAGTGGGGAATTTATGAAAGTGTATTTTTGTAGAATTCTTTTTATTCCCTGAAGGGAGGCCAGGGATGTCCAACTTTACTCCCCTGTCTAGAATCTCAGGGTTGTTATTTGATTCCCCTTTCCTATCTCTTCTCTTGTTTTTCTGCCTGTAGTCCCCTCGCTCTTTCTGTCTTATCATTTAAAAAACTAAATTGTTATTGTTTCTGGCCATTCCTTTCTTATTTTCCTTCTTCTTCTTTAAAGTTTAATCTAGTGTCAGTAAATAAGACAGAATGATCAATGGTACCAGCATGTCCTAGCTTTATGTGTTCATTTAGCAGGGGTAATATTGAAGGAACCAAATCTTCCAAAATATGTGTTTGATATTTGTGTATAATTATATATATTTAGTTTTATGTTTGTGTAGGGACTGGTTTTGTGGACTGACTTGAGAAAGTTTATATATGTGAGAAGAGTTTTGAAATGTGCCTGTGCTTTTGACAGAGTTTGATTGTCCTGAGGTGACCCTGACATTAAAATCCAATAACTAACTACCTCTTTTAAATCTGGACATTTTCAGTTGCTGAGCGTGTGGCTGCAGGATCTCACAAAGTTGGAAATCGCCAGCTTGAAGTTACGGTCGCTCCAGTTGAGGTGCCCACTCCTCCTTCCACTGTTATGATCAGAGGTGGTGATCTGAGTAAGGCTGAAATGTACAGGCTTTATTTTGAAAATCCCAGAAAGGGAGGTGGAGATATCACAGACTTCACTGTGGATGAGGAGCAGCAAAGCATTCTCATCACTTTCGATGACCCAGAAGGTAATTCCTTGACATAGTGTCATAAATAATATGATGGTAACATGTGACTAGCATAGTGTCACAAATAATATGACGGTAACATGTGACAGATCTTAGCATTGCTTACCATGCGGTAAAAATGGCATAGGAAGTAGTAATGGTATGTTTGAACTTTAATATTGAATAATATATTTGCCTTGTCATAGTCCTAGGCCCGTTTCAGTAGCAGTTTTACACCAGGTTACACTGGTTTGAAACTGTTTCAAAGTATAGAGAACCAGCACATGTTGTCCCCTTTTCATTATAACCACACAGAAGAATTCAGTTGTGCCCATGGTAAGTATTGAACTATGAAAAGTTTGCCAAAATTAAATCACACTCAGACAGTTTGGATGATGGCTGTATTTAAATACAAGAAATTTTCAGGAACTGAATTACATTCATTTAGCTTGAGAGTTGCCTGCCTGTCTTGAGAGATGTTAAGCTTTCACGTTCACCCAGATCTTTAAAACATCCACACTCAGAGTAAACATGTCCATCTGAGTGACATTATCATACATGTAAATCACTTTTGTTCCAGTGGCGCAAACTGTCATCACCATGCAGCACAAAATTGGAGGCCGCAACCTTGAATTGTCCATGTACACACCAAAGAAAGAAACACCAAAGCGGCATAGGTCTCATGAACCTACAGAAGAAGAAGAAGAAGCTCCACCACGGACAGTGGTGATAATGGTTGGTCAGCAGCCACTGGAGAGTGAAGATACATACACTCTTTACTTCGAAAGCCCTCGTCATGGAGGTGGAGAAGTAGAAGACGTTGACATTGATGAAGAGAAAAAGCTCATCTACATCACTTTTGTAGACCCTGCAGGTTGGTCTTTTGAAGAAACAAAATTCACTATAGGAGCACTCATTGAGCACCTCATCTTAAGATGAGCCCTAAGTGCTTCACAATAACAACTCTGTAGCACTGTTCTCTGCTTCTCTGTGTTCTAGTCACATGTGAGTTCAAATGAGTGCCTATAGCTTTGCACTACACCATTTTACACAGCTTGCTGTTGAATATCCACTGAAATTACGTAATTACAACATTGTTTGGTTGTTACATGGCTGATGCCATGTGAAACTGTTGTGGTCTCAGTGCATGTTCTGTGTACACCATACAACCATGCCCCAGTTTACAGTGTCACTTGTTTGAAGCCACGCATGTAGGGTGCATGTCACTGATGTGTGTTTAGATATAACTTGCCACCCTCACTTTGGGCAGGATGATCACAACCTTTTAGTTTCACATATCACTGCAGTAACATAAGGATAGAACAGAGACTGAAATGAATTAGCACAGAAAATTGATTGCTGGAGAAGAAAATATTCATGCTTCTGCTGGGTCTTAAACCTGTGACCTTTTGATCAGGAGTCCAGCACTGTACCACTGAGCTATCCCTGCTCCCCAGTAGCAAATGATCTTGGTTCTGGCAACAGCATTTTGGAACGAATATATAAGCATTGTGATTAGCATCCATATATCGGAATGCCACACTCTGAATTTCAAAGATATAGCGGTTTGCTAGTGATCAGATTCAGAATACCAGTTTGAAAGTAAGACACGTCATACATCCGCAGCCTTTGACACAGGAGCCTCTCTTTTGTTTCTGAATTCCTGTTCACAAATAAGTGAATACTGTGCACGTAATAAACAAACATATTCTACAGTCAGTTTTTATCCTCTGTCACCAAGAAGTTATTTTATTTCACCACTTATTTGCCAGTTGAGGGCATTGTTTTGACATATATATATTAGTGATGAAATAAATTTGTATAAACATTGTTTAAATTTGTAGGATGGCGCATGATTGTAAAAAGTTTGGTTTGCTGTTCTTAAGGTTACAGTCACTGTGATGGTTGAAATCCGCAAAAAATAAAAACTTTTATATATTCTCTCAGCCACTGGATTTTGTGCAAATAAACTTGATTCTCTTGGTATGCTGGCCTATGATAAAAAAAATGTGATGTGACAAGTGAAGGCAGCAAGTTGCTTTAAGCAAAGTTACGGTTGTTGGTTCAAACTGTTGAAAGGATACCATCTGTGTATCTTCTGAACTGAGATGTATCTTCTGAGCTGATGAACAGTTTGCAACCAAACTGACTTTCCTTGTCTATTACCAATACACAGTACCCAAAGCATGGTTTACTGTCTTCAGGGTCACAGTCACAATGAGGTACTAATCTTCAGATAAAGCAATGTGTTCTCAACTTTGTTTGACAAAACTCAGTATTTAAACATGTAAGTTATTGCCTTCATACCAGGTGGAATGACAGTTGTTATGCAAAATGTTGTGATTGCTTTTTTCATGTTTCAGAATAGCAGGGAGAGTGTGAATTGTTGCATACTGTTTGGATTGATACATCTCAGTGGTTGAGTACTGGACTCATGATTATATAGTTACAGATTCGATTCCAGGCGAGAGCTGTGGGAGAATTTTCTTCTCTGAGTTAAATTTCAGTATCTGTTCCAGCCATGTGTTTACTGCAATAGCATTTAAAAGACCCGGTTGTTCTGCCAAAAGTGCAGGTGGCAGATTACAGTTACGCACTCATACACCCTTGACCCAACACAGTTGGAGTTGGCTGCCTGTGCTGCCCAGGCATAGTGTGGGAAATAGGGAAAAGAGTTCACATGCTTCCCGGGGAGTCAGGACAGATCAGTGGCTAGAGTGCAGGACTTATGAATGAAAGGTCACAGGTTCATGTCCCTGCCAGAGCAGCAGGAGAATTTTCTTCTCCAGAGTAAAATTTTTGTGCTGACTCTTATTTTGGTATCCCGTTCCACCCCTGTGTTAATTAATATAATATAAGAATGTACATTTATCATGCGTTCATCAACGCCCTGAACGCTCACATGATACATATTAACCTAAATATGATATTCTATACACATGTAAAGCATAGTCCTACCAAAACAATTTACATAAAGTATTATTTAAAAACATAAAATATAAAAATAAAATAATAATAATAAAAATGCACTACAAACACACACACACACACGCACGCGTGCACGCACGCGCGCGTACACACACACACACACACACACACACACATATACACTGACTGTAGCAGAAGATGGGTACTGATATTAGTTAGGATGGAAATACTGTGAGAAGAGGAAGGTTTTCAGTTTGGCTTTAAAAGATGACAGGGTTGAGCAGTGTCTAAGGTCTTGTGGGAGTGAATTCCAAATGTGGGGTCCAAAGCAAGAGAAAGTGCGGAAGCCATGAGTCTTACCACAGTAGTGTGTAAAAGATCCCATTCATTCTGCCAAGAAGGCAGGTGGCAGATTACAGCTAAACATGCATGCACCTTATGGATGTGGCTCTGCATGAAGTAGCATGGTTGTATGGTGTACAAGATAGCAGCAGTTTCATGTGGCACCAGCAGTGTCAGTGTTGTAAGTACACCACTTTGGTGGATATTCAAAAAACATGCTATAAAAAGCTAGTCACTCATGTAGAATCACATGTGAGCACAGTGAATCTGCTTGAGAGTGGAGAATAGCGCTATATAAAAGCAATCAACAACAACTTTTCAAGGAACTCTTGTTCACAGCCTAGGCTTGCTGAGCTATTGTAAACTGACCCTTGGCCTAAAAGAGTGAAATTGGTACATATGAGCTGGGCCATCAAACCTTCCCCATAATCCTCATATGCAAGAAAAAAGCCTCTGCCACCACCAGAGTTTCTTGGTCTGGCTTTTGTAACTTTTAACTTTTTGTGATCATACTTTGTATCCTGGTGCATTATTGCTGGACAGAGTGTAAAGAAAGTGTGTGTGTGTGTGTTGATACTAACTGGCCACACATGAGGGGGTGTCTTAATTTCCATGCAAGGCAACAGATATTGTTTGTTCACTTCGTGTTACAAAACCAACCTGATGTAGACACTTATGGTTGCATTCTCATGGACTGATTGCTGACTTGTTGATGATGTGCAGTGGCAGCAAGAGTGGCTGAGGCGCAGCACAAGATCGCAGGCCGTAAAGTTGAAGTAAAGCTGTATGTACCTCCCAAACCCAGACCCACCTACCCAGAGAAGTTGCTGTTCAAGAATGTGGCTGACAGCACCACTCGAGACTGCCTGTGCATGTACCTTGAGCGCGTCACTGGCCTTGAACCACAGGAAGTTCTCTACAGTGATGAAAATGGGACAGTGCTGGTCACTTTTGAACAAGAGCCAGGTTTGTGGGATCCACATGGTTAGGACACTTATGTCAGTATCTAGTCATGTGCTTATCCTGTTGATTTAGAGAATGTAGTGAAATGTTCCTCAGACAAGGAAGCTAGGGTTAAAAACAGTTATGGAGGGTTTTAGGCTGACAACCACCCAGTCAGAACATTGCAGTTAATATTCTGTGCTGAAAGCCCAAAGAATGGCTGCCATATGTTTGCCTCACAAGCTTAAGCATAGCAACACAGTGAAAGACTGATGATTTCTGAGTGGAAGGTTTGAAATGAGTAATGGTGTACATTCATTGGCTGCAAGATCTAGATCTAGATTCATTTGAATACTGGAAACAGACTAAAATCATCATGCATTTTGCCAGCTGACGCAGTACGTGCCACATAGTGATCTGACCAAAAGCTTGCTAGGAGGGGGACAAGACTTAAAGCTCAGCAGGGAACCATCTAATGTTTACAAAGGCTGGTGTTTGCTTGTCTTAGTATAGCAGAGTCATGATATGACTGTTGTTCACTGGAGTCCTGAGCCAAGGTCTCTTTAGACAGACAGTTGGCTTTCCTGTGGTTGAACTTTACTTTATGTGGTATATTTGTTTGTATCAAAATGCACTTTTAAACAAGTTCCATTCCTCTTCCAGTTGTTTGATTTACAAAAAGAAATACAGGTATGTCTGCTGCCATAGGCTATGTGTGCGGAGACTGTACTTCTAGGCATGGGAATTGTCATCAAAAATGAACAAACAAGAAAACTTGCTGCTACTGAGAAAGGTTGTTTTGTGATACTGATGCATTCCCAACATACACACTGTCAGTAATGTGGCAGCAAGATGGGGGTAGGTTCTTTGGCTGCCTTTTTTTTTTCTTCTTCATCTTCTTCTTTGATCTACTGTGATTTTGTTGGGAATGGTGAATGTCACTGTTGGTAAGAAGAGAATCAGTAAAGTTCCTCACTCAGCTTTTCAGATTATTTGAGTTATTTTGTTTTTGACAGTCTCCCCCCTCCCCCTCCCCTGCCCCTTGTTTTAGTTTGCACCTCCCACTTTTAGTTTGAGCCTTACTTTTAGCCATCCCACACTCTGCTCTTTTTTTCTCTCTCTTTTTTTCTTCGTTTTTTAAACATGTTTACTTTTGTAGCACATACCCATATTTATCTTAGATCCACATTCTGCTAAAGGTTTCTGTGCATTTCAGATCTGGTTAAAACATGTGAGATGCTCAGAAAAAGGAAACTTGAGGGACGGCTTCTTACTGCGTCAAAAGTACCAATCTCCAACTGCCTGTTGGTGGAGAACCTGAACAGCGTGACAACGGAGGACACTGTGGCACTGTACTTTGAGAACAAGCGCAGCAATGGGGGCCCTGTGGAGAAAGTGGAGATGGCCGCTGATGGGAACAAGTGTTTTGTTTACTTTGAGAGCCATGAAGGTGATAATAATTATTGGCACTGGAACATTTTTTATTTTTTATTTTGAGAGCCATGGAAGTGATGATGAATGTATTGGTGTATATTTGTAAGCTAATGTAATCTTTCCAGTCAGTTGAACATGCTGTAGACATAACTAGAAGATTTGAAGTCTGCAGCTTAAAGGGAAACCAAAGCATAGGAATGGAATAGAAATATTGTAAAAATAGATACACAGGCATTGGGGTTTTTGACTTGATTTCTGGTCATGTTTGTTAACAGATCGTTATGTGAAAGTTACAAAAACACATCTGTGAGTACTGCCATTGTGTGTCAGCAGTCTATGAGTGATGTCATGAACAAGGTTGAAATGTGTGGCAAAGGTATCAAATACATCACAAGCCAGCATCTTTTTGCAATTTTTTGTTCAAAAGCAAACGAGTCCGGCCATGGTCCAAGGAGCCCAGATTCAATGCAGAATGTAAATATTAATAGAAGAATCAAATGAAGCCTACAGATGAAGTATGTGCACATTTTTTATGTTTTCAGTCCTAATTGTGTCTTTGCTTTGGTTCCCCTTAAAGTTAAAGCATGTTTGCAGAATTTTCCAGAAGAAGAAAACAGAGAAAATGAACTGACAGAAATGGAGAAAATAAACATATGTGAGTAAATGTACAGTCAAAAAAAAGTCAGGAAAAAATATAAGTAACAAATGTGTTACTGAATAAGTACCAAAAAAATGGACAAGTGTATGCATCAGTGAATTCATGAATGCATAAGTAGGGAAATAATATATATAGATAAACACATATAGGTCATATAGATAAACACAGCAATCAGCTGTACAAATAAAAAATCAATACATCAATCAGTCAAGAAACGAATAGATTTATTACATGGGTCATTCTCCTGAAAACTGGACAAAGAGGGTGTGTCTTTCCCAATGAAATAAAAACTGAACTAAAACATGAAACCTTTTAAACTACCGCTATATTTCTGATGTAATTTGTTTGGAGAAATAAGGGAAATGCCACAATAGGTAAATGCATAATTATTTCTCGCGCTGTGAGCCTTTTTTTGTAAAAATCGGACATTTTCATGGTCAACATTTGTGGCATGGCTTTTGGAAGGTTAGCTGATAGCAGACATTTCCTTTGAATTGTTCATGATTGAATACAAACAGGTTTCATGAGAAAGAAGGAGGCCAGTTCTTACATACAAATGGTATTTATTGTGTGTTGCTTGCTATTAACAGCTCCAAACAAAAGAAAGATAATCAGTGTCTTGCACATTACTGATGGTGTCTTCTCTGATGGTACACTCGTATCACGATATTGTGACTTGTTCACAATGGAAACTTTTTAAAAAATGTCTTTTTTTCATCAGCTTAGTAGATAACCACATTTCACCTTATTTTTAATGCTTGTTTGATGACAAAAGAGTAAATACGAAATAAATTACAGTCATTTCTTCAGGGGTGGTTGACGTGGTGACTTACAATGGTGTAACGTGCGAGCACACAAAATAATTATTTCTGCTTATACCATTGACTTTCGACCTACCCTAACGTAAAAGTCCACATCAGCTGACTTGCGGCAGCAACGTTTGACCTCTTTTCGTGCTGTGTGTGGTGTATTATTTTACTAGAAAAGGGAAAGCACTGTGGTGTCTTCAGGGGTGAGGGATGTAATGCTTGTGACACATATTTATTCCCACTCGGCTGAGTGCTTGTTTGTAACCTTTTGTAACCAAACTTGGTATTGTGGTGCACCACCATGAGCCGGAATGTCATGCGAAAAAATGGGATTTTATCTTCAAGGTCAAGGTCACAGTGTGGGCTTATATAATCAAAATAAGACAGTTTCTACTATATCTTTTATTAGTTCTAAACCAGTGAGTCTTTTGCAACCAAACTCAATTTGAGTGTAGATCATCATAAGCAAAGAAGTGTCCATTGAAAATGTTGGATTGCTGTGTTCAAGGTAAATGTCACAGCCAAGGTTAAAAGTTTTAGTTAATGTTAGTTTGGATGATATCTTATGCATTGCTGAACCATTTGTAACCAAAACCAGTACGGTGAGACATCATTATAAGCCAGAGCATTATATGTGAAAAAATGGTTTCTATCTTCAAGGTCAAGGTCGCAGTAACTGGATTTTGGTTCATAAAATCAAATATGACTATTTCTATTATATGTTCTGAACTGCTGATTTTGTTGGGCGACCAACTTAGTTTGACAGTGCATAGCTGGAGTGTCTTGTGAAAAGGTTGCTTTGCTATAGTCAAGGTCAAGGTCACAGTGAAGGTTCTGAACTTCAGTGAATGTTTGCCTGGACAATATCTCTGATCGGTCAAATTTAGTATGGTGATGCATCATCATCAGCCAGAGTATCATTCAGAAATATCATTTTGCAATGTTCAAGGTCAAAGCCACAATCGTTTCTACTAGATCTTCAGAAATAGTGAAACTTTTGCTTTTGCAGTCCAAATTAGTTTGATGGTACATAATCACAAGACAGGGTAAGACACTGTGAAAATATTTTCTTGCTTTTGCACAGGGCGTGAGACAGAGAATATGGCTTGGGGGACTGTGGACTAGATTGCTGCCTCTCTTGGCTATCCTGATATCTAAAGCAGGGCTCAATACCGGTTCCAATCAAAAAAATGTGGAAAGAGCATTGCTTTTGTAATGAATATACTTGTTTATTAAGTTTTTTGCTGAGTGTGTTATTCTTATATCCTTTTGTACTTGTGATGATGTCCACATAAGATGTGAGACAAATTACTAATTAAGTGCAATTGGTTATAAACTTTAGAAAGCAAGAAACAAATATCCCTCTGACATGTATATTTATAGATATGGTTCAGACCAAGTTAGTGCAATGCATCTCCCCCACCTCCAAATTACTTTGGGGGAAAAAAGAAAAAGAAAGAAAGAAAGAAAAAAAGAAAAAAGAAAAAAAAACCACTAAGGAAAAGAAATGTGTAATCTATTTTGTGCATGTCTATACTTCGAAGAAGACATTTTAAACCAAAATCGTTAAAAAGGCAGGACTCGTTTTTTGAATGTCAGAAGGGACAGATATTCCTTTATTACTTTGGAAATATTGTATAATAAAAAAAAAAGCAAGTCAAACTGGCCACTGAGCCAACTCTATTCATGCATTTCTGGTGTCTTCTGTAACACGCAAGACACTGACCTGTGTCGTAACATAATGCACAATTAACCAAGTTCCTGTCACCCTGTCAATTTATGTCGTATATTTATGTACACCAGAGATGTCAAGCTTTCTTTTCCAAATGATAGCATTAAAAAATTCACACTTTGAATTTTTACCCTCTATGTCACAATTTTTACCAGTTTTCAAGAAAATGACCCCTATATGTATATATGGGAGAAGTGAATAATGGAAATGCTCAAATACACAAATTAATACATTATTTAATACAAATGTAAATAACAGACAAGCATATTCTTTACACTGTACGTAAGAAAATTGATTTACAAAGAAGATTAATTGGCACTAAAATAATTGTGTAAATAAGCATAATGGACACACCAAACATTAGTGTAAGTGTGATATAATTGTGAAAACAGCCTCTGGTTATCCTTTACTAATGGCAGTTAAACAAATCATGCTTGCAAAGCCAAAGCTTGCTTGTGCAAAGCCCTTTCCTTTCTTCAGAAATTCTCGTCTCAAATTTCCATGAGCATTGTCTATAATCTCTTTCCTAATAAAATAGTTGCCCCTCTCTCCTTTCAGACTGTTGCCCCTCGGCCACTATCTGTGTTCCCCAGCTTTAACAAAGGCTGTTATTTAAATTGCCCACTTCCCTCAGGTTGGCTATTCCTAAACAAAAACAAAAACAAAAAAAGTTATTTCACTTCTCATCTCATTTTTCATCATTTTTAACCATTTAACTGTTGTTTAAGTGTAATTTTTTAGCTTCACAAAGGGGATTACCTTCAAAATTTGCAGATTGTGTCTGTGTCATAATAAATGAGCATTCTTTTGAACCTTTTATGTGTTTGGATCTTCTCTAGTCCTTATTCATCATTTTCCTGGTCCAAAAATTGCTGTCCTCTTGTAAGTATATAAAAAAAGAACATTGTGAATAGGGAAAAGGGTGTGAAAGAGCTGCATGTGCTCATGTTGCAGTTCTTGATGGTGTGCTGAGCAAGCAGCACAAGATTGATGGATCTAAACTGGTGGTGAAGCGCTACATGGAATGCCTGGGTCCATCTGGTGGCAGTGAAGACCCCACTGCGTTCACCATGCCCAAACCTCTGGTGCTGGAAAGCATTGACCCCTACAAGGTGGCCTTTCTCCGTCATTCCCAGGCTGCCAAAGCTGGATTCCTTCAGGAGCTCTCCCCAAATCACGCCCAAGCTAAATTTGAGGGGGACAGTCTCAGCATAGTGTGCACCCTGACACCAGCTGTCCCCAAGGCCCGCATTATCGCACGCACCTGGGCTGTAGATGTTAAAGATATTGCGGAGACTTACCTGAAGATGATAGAGGTTCTCAGGCATGGTGTGATGCAGCAGCTGTGGCCGGAGGTGGAACAGGCAGTGAGTGCAGCAGGCATCAGCAGCACAGAGGGAGCTGTTCTGTTCCCACTGTCATCAGAGACAGCCTTTGTTGTGGTTGGTATGAAGAGCATGGCTCAGGAATTGTTTGACAAGATCTGTGCTGCTGCCAAAGCCAAGGAAGATGAGATTGAACGAAAGAATCAGGAAGTCACAGAAACCAATTCCAAACTGCCTTCACACCAGTTGCGTTTGCTTCTGGCTATGTCTTTCCAGGTGGAAGCTGGAAAGCGTTATGATGGTCTCAGGATTGATATCAACATCAAGAAGAACTGTATTGTTTTCCATGGTCTACTCAAGGATGTGAAACAGGCTCAACTTGATATGTATGAAGTCCTCCAGACAGTCAAAGGCGACAAAATAAGCAACATGACTGACATGCAGAAGAAAGTCTTGGAAAATAAAGAAACTAAACCATACATTGTTCAAAAATTCAAGAGTGAAAAAATATCTGCTGTGTGGGAATTGGATAAGAAAAATGAATTGAATGTCTTTGCTTTCAGTGATCCATCTTTGGTGAAAGCTGTTCACATCATCAGAAAGTCTTTGCCTGAGCATGTTTGTCAGTTGAGTCCAGAGTCATCTGAGCTGCTTTCCTCCCAAGGCTGGAGGGATCTGGTGTCACGTCTCACTTCAGCCAACCCGGGTGTTCTGCACATTGCTCCATCCCATGACAATCAGCAGATTTTCATCACATGTATCGACAGCATCATGCATGGAGTGGTGGAAGACGTGGAGATGTTTTTGCAGGAGAACACCATCTACTCACAAGTTGTGCGCTTCTCTCCAAGTCGCCAGCAGTTTCTCCAAGAGAACTGGCAGCCGAAGCTGGTTACACTCCAAGGTAACCTCAGGGCATACAAAGTTCAGATCAGTTTGAGGGAATCTGGAACAGAGATCTATGTGAAAGGCACCAATAATGGGTTGCGGGAAGTGCGAAAGAAGCTGGAGGAGATGAATGCACAGATTGTGTGTCATGCAGAAACATTCACTGACCAGGCCAAGGTGAAGTTCCTGACTTCCTCTCAGATCAACAAAGACCTGAAAATGTTGGGTCAGACCCATCATTGTGTGGTAACACTGAAACCTGAGGCTGCTGACCTGGAGGTAAATAAGTTTGTTTTGTGAAAGTGGTCTTAAAATCAGGTTTGTCCTTGGCCAGAGCTTCATTTAAATGGGCATGCAACGGGAAGGTTTAAGAAAATGTGGTCTTGAAAGAGGGGTTGTCTTACATCAGGGTGGCCTTTCCACAGGGGTTTCAGTGTATTTGTAAAAAGGATCTTTCAAACTTTGCATTATGGTATTTACCTTTAAGTTTTACCTTTCATTACCCCACTTTTGATGACCTTGATCTGATTCCAAGGTCACAGTTGTTTGGACAGTTATGCCCATTGAATTTCCTTGTAATGTTTACATCTGATTATTGCAGTCATTGCAGTCTAATCACATGCATCAGCAAGACTGCTTTTAAAGTCCGTTTTAAGTCTTTGGCATGAATTCCTGGGAGGTAACTTGTTTCCTGACTCCACAAAAACTTTAAGCTGACTTTTTAGTAGGTGACACACTTCAGTCTTGACATGAAAATAATGTCCATTGAGTCCCACACTTTCTCATTTATGTGGGTGACTTTTTGAGTATTTTTGGTTTTGTATACATGTTGTGGTGTTTTTTGTTGTTGATAGTTTGGAGCCATGTCCTGTGGTTGTCTCTGAATGTTGAAGAAATACATTTGCCCATTGCACTAAAGTTTTTCAAATATTTTCTTAATGTTGAGGTGGTGCAATCAGGTTCCCAGGGCAGCACAAAAGCAGTTCAGATTTCAGCTGGCATGACAACCCTCGCCAGCGTGCAACTCAAAAAGGGTGAATCTGTTTCGGCAATCCAAGGGGACATCACCCAGTTGCGTGTGGATGTCATCGTGAATGCTGCAAACAACAGGATGGACCATATTGGAGGCTTGGCACGAGACATTGTGGTGAAAGGTTTGAGCTCTCTGCCATATTTGTAATAATGACTTGGGACAACAAGTGTGCAGAGAAAGAGGACAGTGAGGGCATGAATTGAAGCCTGACATAAATTATTGCAAAATGTATTTTTAAGATGTGCACAGCATTCATAATGTATCTGTAAAAGAAGAAAATAATGACTTTACTAGTTTCTGTGAAAATTACCTTTGAAAGTTGAAGGTTAGATAATGTTGGATGATGTATGTCAACAATAGCTACCGAACACAGTTTTGTTTTATTGCATCCTGTTTTACACCACTGCCACCACCACTACCCAAAACAGCATCAACAGAATGCAACAACACAGCACACACTTAAAATTTTACTCCCAAATTATTTTCACTGCACATTATCCAATTACTTATCATCTCAGATAGCACAGAGTAATTGTTACAAAGAGCTGTTTGGTGTTTGTAATGAACTTCGGGGTTGTAACTCTGGCTAGTCTCTACCAACTGCCCTTCCTCTTTGTGACCTTCATGACACATTTGCTGACTATTTCATCCAGAAAGTCAGAACAATCCGCGATGAACTAGACAGTAAAATGCCTGTGCCAAACCTACCAACAGATGACCCATACACCCAATCTTCCTTGCACTTTTTTTTAACCTGTGTCAGTGCAATGCATCAAAAACACAATTTTGCAATCCTCCCAGAGAACATGTTCACTAGACCCATTTCCCATGTCCCTCATTGTTGAATGCTTGGAGCAACTGCTTCCTGCAGTGACAGCCAACATCAATCAGTCTCTGCACACTGGTGTCTTTCCCACTGTTTTTAAAGAGGCCATTGTAAAACCACTTCTGAAAAAGCCATCTCTTGACCCGAACAGTTTGAAAAACTACTGGCCCATCTCCAATCTTTTTGGGGGGTCAAAAGTCACTGAAACAAATCGTCCTCTCACAACTCTCAGCATACCTCAACACCTGCAACCTCTTCCCTACTTCCCAGTCAGTCTTGGGCACAGTGCTGAAACTGCCCTGCTCAATATGATGAATGACATTCTGCATGCTTTGGAGAGTGGCGATGTAACTGTCGTAACTCTTCTTGATCTGTCAGCTGTGTTCAACACCATAGATCACAATATTCTCTGTCAAAGACTTGAGCACCTCAGTGGAATATCTGGTACACCTCTCAACTGCTTCAAATCCTACCTTTCCAGTAGAACTCAGACTGTTACCATCAACAACAAACTTTCACAGCCAACCTTGCTCAACTTTGGCACTCTGCAAGGCTCTGTCCTGGGACCTGTTCTATTCATTTTATACACAAAACCTCTACTTCACTCATTTGAAGACACTCCATTTCTAACCAGTCTTTTGCAGATGACACCCAGCTGCACGATTTCTGCCGTCCAGATCAAATAGGCACCTCAGTCCAAAGCATGCAGGATTGCATTTCAGATGTAAAGACATGGATGACATCAAACAAACTCAAGCTGAATGATGATAAAACAGAGTGTCTGCTCATTGTCTCAAACAGAACCTCTCTCCCAAACAATCACCCAACCTCCATTCAGATAGGTGACACTGATACTATCTGGGTGTAACACTCACTAACAATCTCTCCATGGAGAAGCATGTCATTGTCATTAACACCTGCAGATCTGTCTACACAGAAATTAAGAAAATTAGTAACATCCATCACTATCTCGCTGGTGATGCTACAGAAACCCTCCTCTGTGCCTTTGTTTTGTCAAAACTTAATTACTGTAATTCTCTTCTATCAGGTTCTCCAAAACATCTTCTTGACAAACTCCAAAAGGTCCAAAATTCTGCAGCCAGACTTGTCTTCAAAGCTTGCAAGCATGAACACGTCAAACCCCTCCTTCAGAAACTTCACTGGCTACAAATAGTCTCAAGAATCCAGTATGAAGTCGGAACTCTGTGCTACAATTCTTTCACTGAAATAATTACCCAGTCTATCTTTCTGAACTCCTGACTGTCTACCATCCATCCAGACAACTTCACTCCATTTCTGACACCAGAACCTTCCACATACCTTTCACAAAAACAAAAACCTTTGGACAACAAGCTTTTTCTTTCATGGGCCCGACACAATGGAACTCATTACCATATGATGTTCATCACTCAGCATCAACATCTTCTTTCAAGCAAGCCTTAAAAACTCATCTCTTCAAATCTCCATATAATTAATGGCCTGAAACCTTTATATTTTGTCTATTGTATGTATTTATACTTTTTCTGCAGCTTTTTGTATGGCACATTGTGCCCTAGAACTTGCTAGGGATCATGTGCCATAGGAATGTCCATTATTATTATTATTATCACATGAGTGCAAAACTGCATTGAATGACATGATTAAAAAAGTTTGTTTTTTGGGTTGGTTTTTTTTCAAATGCAGAATTGAAGTAGTTTCAAGTGAAAATTTTAAACAAATGTAAAAAAATATTTGGTGAAGAGAGCTATGCCTGTGGTGAGATCTCTTAGTTGGAAGAGTGTTAAAGTGAGTAAGATCAGAAAATCAACTACATTTTTGGATTGAAGGTGATATGAATTTGTATCTGTAGTATTAATAAGCATTTTCCTTGGTCATAGGTGGACAGACTATTCAAGATGAATGCTACCAAACCTTGAAGGCCAGGGGAAACCAGCTTTCAGAAGGAGACATCTTGGTGTCTGGTGCTGGTCAGCTTCCCTGCAAAGCTGTCATCCATGCCGTTGGACCAGTGTTTCGAGGTGGTCACAGTGGAGAAGAGGATTGTCTTCATGAGACCATCATGAAATGCATGGTGGCTGCCACAGAAGCAGGATACACTTCCATTGCTTTTCCTGCCATTAGCACAGGGATTTTCCAGTACCCTCCCAAGAAGGCAACACTGGTCATCACAGAAGCCATAAAAACATACTTTGATTCTCACAGAAAATCCACTGTCAAGAGTGTGTACTTGTGTCACACGAAAGCAGACATTGTGCAGATGTTTTCTGAAGCTATTGGCAGAGTTTTCCCTTCAGCTCGCAGCTCATCCACTGTAGCCAGAAAGCCTGTTTCTTCAGCCAGAAATGGTGAGACTCATTCCTTTGCAAACATGCATACAAACTTTTCAGGATCACAACAGGTACAGTAGTGTTCAGGACCACAACAGGTACAGTGGTATTAAAGACCACTATGCCAGAAATGTTTAAGAAAATGTCAGTCCTCTTTACGGCTGATCCTCAGCCATTTAAGACTAGTTCAGTTATATGCTTTTGACAGGCAGACGACACACAATTTTCATAGAAGCCATGAAATCTAGTAACTTCAGTGTCTTTTCATCTGTGCAGGTTGCTGACATCTGCTTGTGCACATCGGTACACATTTTGGGGTGGGTAGGGATGGGGGCTCCTCATTTTGCAGCTACTTTAGACATGGAGACTGATGTGGTATATTGAATTTTGACACTAAACTGTTTAAGTGTCTGGAACATTTTTATAAATAATAATCAGTAACATGTATGATGTATACAGTGTTTATTCCACAGACGTTTACCAGTCTTCAAGTAAATCAGGCTCATTGTTGTGTGTACACAGTGGTATTTTCTGCATGTTATATGTACATAAGTTGGTTTGCAAAAACAGAAAGTGCAATAACAGCATTATTATTTCTGGCAGCAGGAAACTTACCGGCTGCTGTTGCAAGTGGTGGTGCCAAAAGCAGACACCATGTGATCGACGTTTCCATTGTAGCTGGGGAGATTGCCAAACAGACTGTAAGTATAAAATTCTTGTATGTATGTACATGCAGAAAGTACTGATTACTGTACAATTGTAGAAGTTAAACTTCACAGAGACTGTTTGTTGTAAGGTTGCTGCTGAAAGAACACCAAGAAATGCTTTTTTCAAGGGAACATGGATGGACTACCCATGTTAACAGCATTTTCAGAGGTTTGGCAGTCAGCCATTTGACAAGACGAAACAAATCTCTGAGGAAGAAACAAATTATAGAACATTTTTTCTTTGGTAATATTTACTGTTTGGTTATACATTCTTAGCCAGGATATTTATGGATATGGTGTAAGTGTATGTTTTGCTTAAACCATGGAACCAGTTTAACCACAGAGTGTCATTGACAGGTGACTTTTATTTTGTGAGGAGGCAATGTTGAGAGTTTGAAAAATGCATGGCAGTGGGACTGGGCAGAAAGGTCAGAGATAAAAGAACTGCATGGCTAGTTTAAGTGAAAGGCTGACATCCTGGCCAGGCTCAGTATGCGTTGTGTAAGCTACATGAAGTGACATGATACATCTTTGGTTGAACACCTGCAAATGAAAAACCCATCAGAGCAGCTGCACAGCTTTAACAGGTAACACCCTACTACCTATTCAGAGCACGCTGTAATGATTATTGACACAGAAAATTGATTTGCTTTTTGACTCCTGGAGTGTCTTTTTTTTCTTTTTGTTTTTGTTTAGCTATCCAGATACCTCCAGATTTCATACATTTGATCTAGTTTTCAAAATGTTCAGGGAAACATGCCTTTGGCATGCCCTCATTACCAAACATACAGATAGCAAGAGATGAAGTCTTGGGCTGTAAATAGTCAGAAACATGAGGGATTGGTTTGTTGCTCAGAGAGTAAAGGATGTGGACAACTGGTGTTTGATCAGATTTAGTGTAGATGTAACAGGCTTCTAGCAGGAAAGCTGATTGTGTTTGTTTGTTTTTTGGTGTTTTTTTTTTTTGGGGGGGGATGTTTTTTTAATGTTTTTTATGTAAAGCATAAATGAGTAAGCATGAAAGTAAATGCTGGAATGAATATGAACTGTTTTATACAATAGAGTTTAGACAGCAAGTGAGATGCAAGATGCATACATTACCAGGCACTGGTGAACCATTTTCATATGAAGAACCACCCCCAGGTACATGTGCATGAGCATGGAGAGACAATTGAGGTAAATATAATGGATAAGAGCACTTTGCAGTTTTATTGTTTACAGTCCTTGGCTTAGTTATGCCATTTACTATGTTGTCATATGCAGGTCCCCTGTCATACAGGCAGTTGTGTTTAGTCTTGACTTAAATTTAAGAGTCCTGTGCAGTCAAAAAGCTTATGGACTGATCATCCCAAGTTTATGAAAAACTTAAAAACTTAACAGTCATATATGCATAATATTCTGCATTTCCCCCCATCACAGGCTGATGTGATCATCAACTCCACGTCCAATGGTCTGGATCTTCAGAATGGCGCTGTGTCTTCATCCATCCTCAGGGAGGCAGGAGCAGGGCTGCAGGATGAGTGCCGGGCCAAGTATCCCAAGGGCATCCAGACGGGGGAAATTGCCTGCACCAGTGGCTATGGGCTGGACTGCAAAGAGGTCTACCACCTGGTCCTTTGTAACTGGTCCAACCCCAATGCTCAGCAGGTGTGTGCGGAGAGAAAACTACAGATTCTAGTTAATGTGTTGGGTGGTGGGCACATTTTCTGGTCCATCCTGCATTTCATGAAGACCTGACAATTTTTGACTTGCATGGAAAAATAAAAATAAAGGTGCCTGTTTGTGTAAATTATGCGAATGCTTGAGGAATTGTTTCATCTATGCCACTGTAAGTATATATTGGGCAGTCTAACTGTGAACAGGTGAGTATAAACAACAACAAAACTGATAGTGCATTATCCCAGTCTATATTGTGAACAGTCTGTTTGGAAATATTTTCATTTGTTTGAAGCGGCAAAATAAAATTAATCATGCAAGCAAGGTTCTGACTGGTCATTTCATTGCATTTATTCATAAACAAAATATGGTTATAAAAGTTTGTTAATGTATCACAAGTTCTCCACAACAGCTGAAAGAAAGCTATGGCAGCAACAGTCAGAAGCCGTTTACATGGGCAGCAAAAGACGAGGGCATTGTGCATGAGTTTTTGATGATTTTGTTGGATGGCATCATCATCTGGAAAACTATCTGCACATACTGCATTGGCAAGCAGGGTGTGCATAGTGAGTAAGATTTCACAGCCCAAAATCATTGATGGTTGGTTAGATATAAAATATATTTTAAAAAATAGCTACAGCATCAGCAAACAGAGGGTGTTCATTGTGAGTAAGGTTTCATGACCTAAAATCACTGACAGTTGGTTAGATAAAAAATTGAACAGTTTCAGCTTACCATTGCCCCACAAATCTCCAGAATGATAACCAAATCCTCTGATCTAAACTTTCTACAAAGAGAACCCATTCCAACCTACAGGTCCCCATACTGGACTGTAGTCATCCCTAAAATTGCCTCTAACCTGAAATAATACCTCTTTTAAGAACCCCAGCTGTCTTGCATGTATAGACACTGAGTTTAGTGACTTCAGCATTCATTCTTTTCCTTGTCTGTAAAGGTGACATGCTTTGGCACACACACACACACACACACACACACACACACACACACACACACACACACACACAAAATTGCAAATTGTTCAGTCAAAATATTACAAATTATGTGACATGATGATAATGATGTATGCTGTATTAAGCTGCACTTTTATTCTTTCTTTTGCCATCAGATTCTGGGTAGTTCAGTTGCCAAGTGCTTGGCTGAAGCCAGTAAACGACGCTACGCTTCCATTGCCTTCCCTGTCCTGGGCACTGGGAACCTTGGCTACCCACCAGCCACTGTGGCTGAGACCATGCTAGGAGCCATTGACGAGTTCCAGCGAAACACTCCTTCCACGACTCTGAGGAAGGCCAGCATTGTTATCTATCATGCAGACAAGGGCAACTTACAGGTAAAATACCTAGTAAATAATCTGACTTTATGTTCAAAATATGCTTGTGCACACATTGTTTTTCCTCAGTCTGCAATATCACAGTCTTTTGTGTTATATGTCTTGTGAAAAATGTCTGTTTAAGATGATGTGTGCTTATTGTTTTTTCATTGGTATTTTTGTTTTCATTACATGCACATATTTTATCATGCATACATGTAAGAGAGAAAAGTGTCAGTAAGAAATACACCTGAATTCAGTTGTGACTGATGTAAACATCAATTGCTGTACCTGATAAAATAAGGTCTTTGTTAGTATTGTTACAAATAAATATTTTGGGAGAATCTCTGTTAAATATAACCCATGTTTTTTTTTCTCTCTCTCTCTATCTCTCTCTCTTTTTGCAAGCAAGTGAAGGACGGTAATGCAAATTTAAGTGCAGTTTATTCCTCTGTTCTGACTGTTCCCATGTGGAAACTGCCAAAAGTAACACTACTGTTTAAGAAACATGAAGTGCATTTAGGTACAGGAATGCAGTTACTGCATGGTTACACAAACTCACAGTGTAACTGTTTTATCTATGGTAGAATGCAATATGGAAAAATATGCAAATGTTGTTGGTGTTTTTGTGTGTTCAAATGGCATGGCATCCTGACACTTTGCCAACACATTCAAGCACTGGGGGTGCATGCATGTGGTTTTAGGCTTGAATGTGTTGGCAAAGTGTCAGGATGCCATGCCATTTGAACACACAAAAACACCAACAACATTTGCATATTTTTCCATATTGCATTCTACCATAGATAAAACAGTTACACTGTGAGTTTGTGTAACCATGCAGTAACTGCATTCCAGTCTCCAGACACACCACTCAGAAATGAAAAACAACAACCTTAAACCATAAATGTAGACTGGCAAGCCAAACAAGCACTAGCAGTTAAACTTGAGAAAACCCTAAGGAAAGAAATAATTATATGAATACCCATCTATGAAAAAAACAGAAAGAAGGAAGTAACCTTCTTCAAACTCTGTGATTCTCAATGGTAGCTTACCGCCCATAAAAGAAACAAACCTATGGCACCTGCCCCAGAGGAATGGTTGCAGGAAAGAGCACGTAGTCCTTCCCTTTTCGGCACTCAGTACTTGAGTGTCTGTAGTTGTAGCATGTGCTGCCATCGATATAGCCTCTCTCACAAAGCAGGGCACAGCTTCCTGTGTATCCAGCTTACCTAATTCCTATGGCCAACAAAGAAAGGTTTGGTCTCTCTTGCAATTCCCATGGCCAGTTGGCCTAAAACCATAAACACCTACATTTTGGAAGCACCTCAGCCAAACTGTGGGGCAGCCCCAAAAAATACTAACCAAACTATCACCTCTCTCAAACATAAAACGGATACATATAGAAGAAAGAAACCCCAACTGCAACAGTAATAATAACAGCAGTCATTTGTGTAGTGCTGTATCTCACCAGCAAGGGTGAACTACTCTTTACAAGATCAGCAAAAATGTATACATAAAACCTCAAACATAATGCTCCTTGACCCCCTCCACCCCCCTCCCCCCCCCCCCCACACACACACTGGGGGACAAAAGGAAGAGGACAAAATTTGAAATCACTATTTATGGTATAGTTTGTAGAGCTGAGTTTTTAAAACAGTTTTGAAGGTATGGGAAGACAGAATGTGATGGATGTCAGAAGGGAGATTATTCATTACTTTGGAGCACAGTAAGAGAAAGAGTGTTTGCTGAACGTTTTAGTTTTAACATAGGGAATAATACAAAGTGTTTGTGTGTTCAGAAGAACAAAGCTGCCTGGGAGTGGTGTACATAGTGAGATAGGCAGGACGTGAGTCAGAGAAGAAGTTGTGACAGTTAACAGTTTGTCGTCTGTCCTGGCTTGGAATGGTAATCACTGAAGAGCTTGAAGAAGATATTGCACATGATCACATTTGCATGCTTTCAAAACCAGCTTCACTGCAGAGTTCTGAACTTCCTGTAGTCTACTGAGAAGGTAAAGTCAGCAGTCAGATAGAAGAGAATTACAATAGTCTACTTGTGACCCGTTTTCACGAAATGAGTCTTAACTTAAAATTTGGCAATTTGAGATATCAGCATGTCTCAAATCTGCAAGTTCTGCTTGTTGTTTTGATACTTAAATCATGTTTCTACTCCAAAGAAATGTGGATATGACGCGTTTCTGAAGGTTGCATGTGTGGCAGAGGCCATTTTGAGAAAATCAGCTTTAAAGTTTTCACTGTGCATTGAGTATTTTTTACTTTGATCCTTAGCAACAGGAGGTTTAAATGTACCAATCTTTACCAATTTGGGCACAGAAAAATATCAAACATTGGGGCACCGAAAGAGACTTGAAATTTCAACATTAGCTAACTTGTAATGTATTTTGTTAATGTTTTTAATCCTGTGCTCTCAGTTTAAAATGAGCAAAACTGATTCCGGGTAAGGTGAATGAAATGTATTTTAAACATATTTATTCAACTTTTAAGAGTATATCAGTGCAAACACACCAAAGTTTAATGCTTATAGATTTTAATTTTGCAAAAATCTGAACACACCCAGATAGACCCCCACTGACTGCTTTTGCCTGTAGCACAGTAAGTTAAGACTCATTTGGTGAGAACAGGTCACAATTTGGAAAAAACGCAGGCATTGAAAATAGTTGTTTTTTGTTTTGTTTTGTTTTTTGTTTTTTTGCTTCGACAATCAGGTACTCACAGATTTTCAAAGAAGCAGAATGGCAGACAGTTTAGATGTGCTTGTCAAGTCATGTTATCCAAAATCATGAAACCAACTTGCAAGCACAAGTCATGAAAGGAATGTCAGCAATGCCAAAATGAAGAGAAGTGGGAATACTCAAAGTACAAAAATACAGTAGAACAGAGGACCCAGGAAATACTGAAGAAAAAGAGGAAACAGTGAACTGAATCACAGAATGGCAGCATCAGAGGAAAGTGGAATGAATCAAAGAAAAAAAAATCAATTAAACAAAAGGACCCACCAAATGGCAATTTTCCACAAAGGATCATTACAAAAAATTGACAGGCTCATCTCAAGTGTACTGAACATGTAATGTGTTTTTGATTACATGATTGTTTACACTGAAGTTTCTGACCATTATTGTCAACTATGTTAGTTAATGTTACAGTGGACTCACAGCTGTCTGAATCTGTCCCTTTAGTTTTTGCCACTGCCCGCTAGCAGCGGGCAGATGCTTAAAGATAAACAATGGGCGAGTGGCCGGCTGACTGTAACCCACGCTGACCCTAGAGACTAGCGCACACCTGCACTTCACACAGACCGAAGTGCGCTGTACACAGGGAATGCCATGCACTGACCTTGCTATGCTGCACACAGTGGTGATAACAGCGCTGCGGTCAGCTAGAGCGGGTGAAGGGACAAAGCAGTAAGATTGGGGTGGTTGATTGCAAAGTATTTTACTCATTAAGACTTTCAGCCAAAGGTTGTGTATCAAATGAGCTCTGTAGAGAAAAGAACAAGGTTTCTTTCAACACTAAACATGCCATATGTAGCAAAACGCATGCCGTACAAGACGCACAAAAACAACACAGAAATCACGGAGATTTGAGCACTCCATCGCCAACCTATTTTTTTTATGTTTTTCCCCCAATGCTAAGTCATGCAAACAGATTTTTGCAAGAGTAATAATGTCATGCTCACAAACCTACATGCATCTACTTTAGTGACATCAAGCCAAAAGTCATGATTCACCTACCTTACACTTGAAGCATGCTTCAATTAATCACTCACCGAACAGTAATCCATTCACAAGAACATGCGCTCCAAGTGCCTCAGACGCTACTCACAGTGCTTCTTTTCCTTAGGGAATGTGTACTGACAGTATTTAATTTGCTACAAGTCATATCAAACATGATGATGATTTACAATATTTGTGGTACCTGTTTTGTTTTGTTTTCCTACATGTGTCACTAGTTTGTTTTCACTGCCACAGTAAAAGGTACCATACATTTAAAATAAACACAAAAATAAAACCTGTTAGACAGACATTCAAGTTTTGAAGCAAATGCAACACTTTGTCATAATCGTATGTGCTCCTGATTTGCAGCATGCAAAGCATACAGTTACGTGTTTTTTTCTCTCTGAAGATGGCGTTAGGCTGTGGAAGAAAGGTGTCATGTGCGTGTTCTTTCACTAAGTGAACACTATGAGCTGCTCATCCTTGCTCCTCAGTCCCCAAACACGTTTTTTTCAGGCAGTTGATGGTTGATGGCACATGAATGTTTATGGACTGTATCTTCGACAATATCTATTTCAAAAATCCATAGAATTTCATCAGAATACAGAGTACAACGGGTCCCATTACTTCTATTTTTATCCTTCTCACCTCTTTTCACACGTTCTCCACACAGTCTGCAAAGAGAATTCATTCTCCTTGTGTGTTCAGTTAATGAATGGTCAGCTGAAAAACCACTCTCCATGATGGAAAAGGGAAGCACACATACACCAGCTAAGTCATTGTATCACAGCTTACAGGACTGAATCACAAAAATGAATAACTGGCTTTAACAAAGAAGAGACTGGACTGATAAACACACCAACATTCATGCAGTCAAAAATCTGGGCTTTGCCACAGCATGCGATTGAAACTGCCACAAAATTCTGCAAGATCTGCAGGCATAAGTAATAACAAAGAAGGCCCAGTTTCCACTGGTGCCAGATGCCACGCTGGAATGTCAGGCATGACCTGGGGTCAAGCTGAGTGCAATGGGGGTGAGCCAGTCAACTAAAGAGTGGGAAATAGCTGAGACTGGACTGCTGTGGACTACAATTATTTGCTAGGTTATACCATATTTATGTTCTTTATTCCCATAAAACCTGTTATGCCATGTATTAAACCCAACACAAGCAAATGTGAGTGAAAAAGGACAACTTTATTTATAAACTACCAGAAAATAAGAAACCCAGGTGGATGGCTATTTTAGCTTTAACTGGTCATACTAATTGATTAAATCTGACCTATTTTCAAGGTACCATGATGTAGGAGCTGTCAAATTGAAACTTTCTCTTTAAGTCCATTAGACCTCAAGCTTTGTATGGTAAATGTGATCATATACATAATGCTTTTGGTAATGTGTTTTATTATCAAAGGAATGTATCAGTGATCAGTGTTCAGATGTGTCACCTGGGACACAATGCTCCAAATCATCAAAGGAAATAATTGGCACATTTGTATGCTCAGCAAGCATTTTAAAAGGGAACTGAACCAAAGAGACAAATTGGCCTAAAAAGGTAGAGGGCCTGATTAAAAAAAAAAAAAAAAAGTTCTTTGTAGAAAGCTGCATGCTTTATCAAAATTTAGAAGGAAAAAAAAATGTTGTTTGGTGATAATGTGTATTGTGATATATCTGGTTATACAGTGACCATAACCAACTTGCAAGGCCTGACAGGTAAACTAAACAGGGTAACAAGCCAAATACAATAAACTCAGTAGTAACTGAGTTGTTAGGTACTTTATATTTAATGTCCAGTCAACTTGAAGTTGCATTAGGATAAAACAAAATTCATCATGTCACTTAAAAATCTGATTGACACATATCTTGTTTTAGAATTGTGGAAAATCAGCCTTACTGAACAAGAAAGATTTTCCCTTCTTCTTAAATATAGATTTGGGGGGGTGGGGGGGGGGGCTTTTAGATTTTATTTTTATAATTATTTGTTTGTTTTTGTTTGTTTGTTTAAAACAGGTGTTTCAAGCAGCACAGAAAAAGGTTGGACTTAAAGGAGGAGTTGTTTCAGCACCACAGGCATCACCATCAGGAAGTCGACAAAACCGGACATTTGGAGAGAGCCAACCAAAACCATGTAAGTGTTGGCTTTCCCTTGTGGTAGCTGAAAATAATGTACAGTTGCAAAGAATATGTTGACTTCATTGTGACTGACTTTTTTTACCTGCAGAAATGACTATCTTGACTAAACAGTATTTTTTGGTGGTGGGAGGACTATTAATTTTGTTTCCAAAAAGTTGCATTCAACTTCAGTTCAGTCTCTGAGGTCTGAGGCTACACAGGTTAGAAGGTGCAGCCTGTTTGTGCTCCACCCCATCAATCAATCAGAATTAAATCAGAAGAGACTTCTGTAGTTGAGAGTGGGTAGATTCGACTGCTATGGTCTTCCTTTGTATTCTAAATCCTTTAAATTGTGCACAAGCCCAGTGGTTCTTCTCTGTAACTCTGTACCTGTTCACTTGATAATAATAATAATGGAAATTTGTAAAGCGCCTACCCTGCAGCTCAAGGCACTGAACAAGCATACACACATAATGTACATTGAGATGGAAAATGCTATCCAAAAAAGTAAATATGTATATATATCAACAAGTGTTCAAGCATAATTATGCAAAAGATTCACATGAACACACACACACATACATTCACACACACGCACGCCAGCACACACGCACACATGCATGCACGCACACACACACACACACACACACACACACACACACACACACACACACACACACACACACACACACACACACACACACACACACACACACACACACACACACACACACGCTGTACAGACTGATAGGAGTGAAGGACAATGTGGTTTAACTGAGATATTCTGAGAAGACTCAGATTATTCTATTATGTAATATTAAGTAAATTAAATATTATTATATCATGGTAGTCTGTGTTTAGTTGTGGCTGTGGTGGTAATGGACATTAGTGTCTGCTGGTTCTCATTTTCTTTCCTTTCTTTCTCTTTTTCATTATTATTCTCCTCTTTTTACTTGATATTGTGATAGTAGGTTGTTGTTTTTTCTTCTTTTTTTCTCTCTTTTATGGGGGTGGTATGCAGTTATAAAATATGAAGTGGTGATTGTGACTGCTAAATATGATCTTTTTGTGGTGTACTGTTAAGCTTAATGACATGCACTATGTTTTCATTTGTTTCTTTGTGTGTGTTTTCTTATTCATTGTTTTATGTACACGGGTACAAAACTGTTCTTGTCAATATGTGTATGAAAGCGCTCAGTTGTGAAGACCATTTATCACATATGGTGTTATTTCATAACTACACTCTTTTTGTTTCATGTATTCATTGTTTTATGCACACATTTGCAAACCTGTTAATATGAGTGCATATGAATGCTATCAACATCTTGCAGCATTCTATGTGCATTTTTTGTTTGACAAATAGCAATAAATGTGATCTGATTGTTCCACTATTGTAAAATCAATCAGTCTGCTCAGAATGCCTGACCAGGCGTTATGCTGGCACAGGCAAAATTCAATGTTCCAAGTATTGACTGTAGGTTTCTCAGTGTGAGTTTTGGTCATTGGCAACATGTTTGTATGTAGTATCAGCACTTTTGTAGTTTGTCCAGAGGTAGTCTGACCTCCATGGCCATGCTGTCAATTTCATTTCCAAGAAGGTTCATAGTGGTGCTAAGTGTGAAAGTCTTCTCTGAAGATAATGGTATGCCAGTATCATGGCAGAGGAGGTGAACTTGTTCAGGTTGATCTTGGCCCTCCTTATGCAAGGCAGAGACTATGAGAAAATCATTGATGAGATGTGCACCATGTGTGCAATGCACAGATATTGCACTGCTATCCAGTGAAGCACTGTACTCAACTGTTCAAAAATGCTGCAGGATGACTGCATGAAGACCCATGGTAAGACAACAGTCATAGAAGAATGGGCCTCACCAGTGAATTCCCTTGACATTGTATTGTGACAGCTTTACTGGTATGATTCAGAAAGCTTGAGCTATGTCAGTTTTTGCTATATATGCACCCCAACCAATGGTTTTCATGCGGGCAATGGCATAGTTGATAGTTTGGTACTGTACCAATGCCTTCTCAGATGGGATGCCATCACTGATTGATGAACCAACTGGGTGGAATAAATGCTGTATCATTCTAAAGGAACCTATGTCTTTCTTTGGCATGACTCCAAGAGGAGATGTAACAAAATTATGGAATGGAGGCATAGCAAAAGAACTGGCTATTCAGCCTAGCTTGATTTGTTTTGATATATATTTTCATCAGCTACTGGAGTGAAGACTGAAGCTGACTTCAGATTTTTACAAATAAAATTACCCTGGAAACCAATGCCAGACCAAAAGTGAATGCTTCTATCAGTGTTGCCTTTTTCTGGCCATAGCCTTGCAAGCACCTACTCAAGTATTGTACTTTTACTCCTCTGAGAAAGGTTGACATGATATTCTAGGGTGGTTGTATGGGTCATCGGTCATCTGCATCTTGCAACTGAATGGTTGCCATAACAGCCATTGTTGTAACATTTGTACTGGTATGTACATCTAGCTCTTTTGCAGCAGTATTCCATAGAGTGGTTTGCATAGCATGCCCTGCTGAGAAGGCTGTGTTGTTTTTTGGCTCATTACCAAAGTGTTGGGATTTAGGGAAGGTGTACAGTACTGGGCTTGATGGTTGATTGTACATATCAGGATCATCACCTGCAAACACAGTTCCAGATGTCTAGACCCCCAGATTGCTTCCCCTCTTTCTGTTGGTTTCCAGAACTCTTGATCATGAAAAAGCCAATTTGTGCCTTTTTGGATAAGTTTCATTTTCAGCTCCATGTGTTCAGCTAGCTTGGGGATGAGGATGGGCTGTTGGTCTGTCAAACTGCAACAAAGTGGTCAGTGACCATTGTGAAATTGACATGGATCCTCTCTTGGTAGATTTAGGCCCCAGGCTAATGGCCTTGGGGTCAGATGAGAGCATCATGGTTCTGTCCCCTTGCTCTTGGAGCAGCTCATCCAGCTGGACAAATTTGCTTGCCCAGATTTTTGCTTTTAGTTTAGCAGAAATGTAATAGAAATCGATGCAGACTGCATGTTGCAGGTTTTATTACCTGCTCTGCTCATGACTTCCAGGTCAAGGACATCATTGACCTGTTGTGTGGCAGGATCAGTCTGCTGCTGCTATGCCTTCTGACGCTCAATGTTTTGGTGGTGTTCTAGAACACTGTATTAATATTGTGTTGGACATATTAAAGGGCTGCAAAGCCATATCATGATGTGTGGGTGCGTCCAGCTGTTGCTTTTATTATGTAAGAGATTTCTCATCATGTTATTCCTTTATTTTTAATGTTGTGTCTCATTTATACATATTGAGTAGTCGTTCTTAAGGACAGACTTGGATATTAAGGTGTTGGGTTTTTGTTTTTGTTTGTTTGCTTTTTTTATTTTTTATTATAAAGATAAAATTCAACTTATTGTTCTGCGTGGTCATGGTTGACTTGGATATCATCACTGAATCAGGCTTCCTGTTGTCTGTTGTACTTCTGGTGAAGTTTCTGGTTACCTCAGCCTCACAGGTCATGAGGACACTCTGACCTGGAATGTAACAAGTACACACAGCAGTATCTCTCTTCCTTGAAGCTGCCCCTCTGTCTTGTGGTGGACTTATGCACTACCTTCATGTTAAACCACCATGGTTCATAATTATATTTGTAACTGGTGTAATGGTAAATTGTAATAGGATGCTGACTGGTAGTGGTACTGGCAGAGTGGTAGACCAGCCTTAAATATGTACAAATTATACTGGCTCAGCATTGCCCTAACTTTAACCCCATATTCATCTCATGAAGCAGCTCAAATATGGATGTTGCCACTTTAGGCCACAGTTTGTGACACTTGCTTCCTTTACAGGCATTACCCTCTTAAGCTTCAGTGGTGTGGAATGTGTTCTGAGGTATTAAATTGAAGCTTTTATTTTCTTAATCAGATTACAGTATGTGTTGTTGAATGTTTCAGCTCCTCAGGCAGGAAGTAGGTCAGCTGCTAGTGCTGTGTTTGAGATTGGTGACCTGCGCCTTGTCATCAAACAAGGTGACATCACTGAGGAAGCGGTGGATGCTATTGTTAACAGCTCTAATGCACAGCTTGACCTGAGTCGAGGTTTGTTCTTTTTATACTCCCTTTAAGGAATTTGGGGTGGGGGGGGGGGGGGTATTGGAATAACTTTGTGAGTATGTCCATCTGTCTGAGGCAGAGATTGTGCTGTTTGTAAAATATTGCATAAATATTACATTTTTGGACATAAAACTCATTTTGGATGTGGCTATGTGTCTCATCTCACAATTATGAGATGGTCCCTTCAAACACTTTTATGTCTGCTTTATCATAGCCACATGTGAGTCACATGGCTTGACTTCAGTGACTCATTAACATGTGAGGCAACATGATGTTGAGATTTCAAAACTGACTGGTTGCTTGATATGTTCTGGATACTGTGATTTGTTGTGGTCTTCAGTATTATTTTGGGCAACAGTAAAAAGATGGCAACTACATGGCTGAACATTTTTGTGCTCATGTGGGCTGAGGGAGACTGACAAGTAAATGTTGCAGACAAAGCAAATTTGTACCATAGGCATAGGTTCTTGGATTTTTATGTCCCATCAACCGCTTATGTGACTCTCTCCTGGGAAACCAGTCCTAATTCACAGCTGTCAATCAGCCCATGGGACCAGAAATAGCTGCTCCAGGTTAGTCTTGGTGACTTTCCTTTCTTTTTTCTTCAGATTTACAATCTTTAGTCTTAAATTATCAAATAGTTCTATTTTCCTTCAGAAATGGCATTAAATTGCTGAAAGATGGGTTCAAATACTCATACCCTGGAGCAGAAGATGCTAATGTTTTGTGAAATGAACAAAGTTTGACCGAATGAAACATATCTATCTACAGAACCCCAGCATGGCATACATCTTTGTCCAGTTTATTACCATGAACAAATTCTGACAGTTTGGCTAACTCTAAACCCCTAAAACTACACAAAATAACACCAAATCTTTCAGGGCCGTTTTCTCAGAATGGCTGCCATAATGCTTAGCAACTTCAAACAAACACAACTTCAATGATTATTTTACTGTTCTTCATTTAAATATTAATATAATCAGCATGGGCTGCAGTTTTCATAAACGTACACGTCATAATCCACAAAATGTTACTTAAAACTGATTTTGTGGGAGAGGGTCACACATATCTGGTCTCCTTGGGATGACTGCACTGTATTTTTTTTTTGTACCTGTGGTGCAGCTGATTTAGTGTGAGATGTACATAAATTGGCCAGTACTGTCAGTGAGGTGAGGATCTGTATTTGATTTATGAGCATACCTGTCAACCAGTACAGTTTACAAGTATAAAATAATAAAAAAAATCATTATTTTAAGGGGAATATGGCGATATTGGAAAATGTGCCGGGGCCATGGTTACAGGAAAACATAATTTTCTTGAGATTTTATTGTTGTTTTAAACTGAGCAAAAAGACTGAAAAACTGTCGAACAAGCAGCCGACACACACCATCGCCAAATGCACACTGACTAGCCTAGTGCAATAGGCTAAGAAATCTCATTGGAAGTAAGATTTGAAGTCATGGATGTGTATTTAGCACAACATTGCTTCTTCCTTCCACTGCCACATGTGCCCGTTGGAATTCAAAATGCCACTGCCACCAGTGAAAAACAAAAGACCCCAGCCTGCATAAGGGAAACACAGGTTCACAAACTCTGGACTAAGGTTTACTCCCAAAAGGGATTGACAGCTATGTATGAGTGAATATTAGTTAATTACTAAATGTATGATGTTAGTGAATGGGACATTAAGTACTTTGAACACTAAGTTGTTGGTTTTTCTTCAGGTAATGTTGCCGGCGCATTAAAAAGCAAGTGCGGCCCAGAGCTTGTGAGAGAGTGTGGTGAAAAAGGTAATATTTGTGATTTCATGGAGTTCATGCACCAGCCTATTTGTTCTGAATGACCATTATGACTGTGTGTAAATGTCAACAGGTGTATTGGTTCTAAATTACAGTTTGCTAAAACTGTCTAACCATGTTCAAAGATTTTTTTGATTTTTGTTGTTGTTGTTTTTTGCTTTCTGTAATTTGTTGAGAAAAAAGGCTTACAAAGACCAACATCTCAAAAAATGCAACAATCAAGTCAGGATTTTGATAGGAGATGAATACTGGCATATGAGTTCCTTTGATTTTTATTTTTTATTTTTTAAATGAGATAAGAATTTGTACAATTAAAACAATAGCAAACTCTACATCAGTGTAGTGAATAAATTAACATATTTAATGGCAGTGTACCTGCAACATATCACAGCCTCTGTTAGACTGTTGAGACTATTGGTAACTGGTACCGGCATTAAAAAAAGAAAAAATCTATGGGTTGTGAGAATTTTTGATGGCACTGAAGCTTGCCTTGACCTGTTCCACTTTCTGTCTGGTTTGCATTGGTGGGAGGTCTAGCATGATGAACCTCATGGTCTCAATGGGTGTGTCCTTGGTGGTTCTGAGTATGACTCACATTGCCTCATACTGCACTCTGTCCAGCTTTAGCAGATTTGTTTGTGCCATATTGTTGTGAGGCCTAGTCCATAGTCTGTGACACTGGGCACCACACTTTGATACAGTAGAAAGAGGTGGCTTTGTTCAGTACCCGTTACAGCCATAACTTTCAGGACTGACAGACCTTTCTTGCACTTCAGTGCGGTTGTTTCTGCTTGCTTTCAGTAGGTCAGCATTGTGTCCAAGTGGATCCAAAGATATCTCAGATGACTTGTTCGTTCAACTACAGCTCCATCAAATGTGACTGCTGGCATTGGTTTGCCTGCTGCTCTGTTGTCAAGCGTGCACCACAATGTTTGTGCCTTGTCTGGATTGATGAGAGATCCAGTGTCATGACACCACTTGGATACACTGTCCAGTTGTTGTTGCCCTGCTTCAGCTGCTTCTCGGAGTCCTTTGATGTTTTGTATATGAGCCCATCATCTGCCAGTGTGAGAATCTTGCTGGATCCATTTTGGTTCAGATCTGCCTGGCCTTTGGTGTGACAATCCTGTTACTGTAGTTCTTTGGTGATTTTATGCCTGAGAGACAGTACAATGCGCAAGGCTTCTGTAGCACCGAACTGAGAAAGGAATGCTATATACTTTTCGTCTTCCAGGTCTGGTGCATGATCTCTGACACTTTGGTTAAACTGATTAGCATGGCAAGAATGATCACTGTAGATGCAGCATCAGTGGTGCCATTGTCTGGGATTGGATAGTGCTCAAAAATGGAGCAGCTAGTCTTGATCCGTTTCAACAAAAAGCAAAATATTTACATTGCATAAGCTTTTCTCCACAGACACCCAAGACGGAATGGGCAGAAACAGATACAAGGGGAACAGTTACCAGTAAAAAACGGCATAAGCCAGGCTAGCAGAGGCTCTGAATAACATAGCATTAGTCCATTTGGCTAGCCAGCCAGCTGACTGACTGACTTTCTGGCCATTATGGTATTTGGCGATTCAGCAAAGCTGGTTTGCTAGAGTGAATGCGCTTTGTAATCTTTCGCGAAAGAAATCGCGAGAGGTCGCAGTGCACTTCCGGGCCGATTTCTGAGTAGGCGTTGCTTCACGCTGTGTATAACAGTGACAGTTGAACCTAGAATTGTGAAGCTGTACAACTGCCAATGCTGTTGCAGTTGCAAAAAATACCATGGAAAGGGGATGGAGGGTGGAAAAAAGTGTCTTTGCATCGTTTTTTGGCTGACCAGAATATCGCGAGTTCGTAGAAAAAATGCGTTTTGGGGCATCCTAAAGCACGAGCAGCATGTTATTGCTTATTGCCAGACACAATATGACTACGGGTCTCCAAAAATGCCTTTGAAGTTGGCTGTGAAAAGTTTGCAAATTCACTGTCACCGCCTTCCATTGTGAAGAAAGTACGCACCAGAAGTAAAAGCAGCCAAGGGACTTAAGTGATGCCAGGCAAAAGTCAAGGGAGTTAACAACCCTGCCTGAATAGCCCAATAGCCCAAACTGCATTGTACTTTTTTTATCTTTTTTGTTTTTTTGAAACAAAAAAATTGTGATAATTGTCGAACTTAATTGCCTCTCATTGGGCTTTGCCTGCTCATACCACTTTCAGGCCAGAGCAGTGTGATACAGTTTTATATGAAAATTGTGTGTTTTTATCCAATTAAGTTGAAACTATGAGTGTTAACTGTTGAACAGAATGTGAAAATTTTTATATATCTCAGTTTTTAACATGCACATGCATTCAAGGGAGTTAATTGATGTTTTCTGATTTAACACAAAATTAACAGCTATTTTCAGACACAGAGCTAGGTCTTTCAAACTTTCCATGATTACAAACTTTCTTTGAGTCTACCAATTCATACCATATTTGATGACTTTGAGTTTGACTGTGTTTCAAGGTCACAAATGTTTTTTCTCACTTGTTTACTGATGTAGGTTAATGGGCTCTGGGGCTGTGTACATTACATTTTTTGTAAGGTGTGTTTGTAAGGGAAATGTAACACATTTTGTTCTGGTTTTGCACTTGCGTGTGAGTTGTTTGAGTGTAATTGTTCATCTTCATAAGTAGCAAAAGGGAGACATATTTTATTACTGCTGATGTGGTGAGATTGTGCTTTTAAAATCTTTAATTTCACTAATGTTTAGTAAACTAATATGAACTTTATTTACTGTCTTCACAGCTCCTGACATGCATGACAGAAACATCACTCACACTAAAGCATACAAGTTGAAGAGCAAAATGATACTGCACATCAATGCTGAGGAGTTTTCAACAGACTGGAAGGCTGGCATCAAACTTTGCCTTCAAGAGGCAGAAGATCTTGGCATCCAAAGCTTGGCCATGCCAGCTCTGGGAACAGGTATTACAATTACATCACCCCCAACCCTTGTTTTTGAAACTTTGTGTTTTTACTAGCATATTGTGCCAGTTTTGGAGTATGCTTAAAAATGTTTGGGAACTGTGGGTGATGAGACTGGGGATGTCTGGCCCTTATTGATCAGTTCTAACTTACCACAGACCATTTACTGTCAGCACTGCAGCAACAGCAGTTTGATTCATTTCCATAGTAAATAGCTTGGAACTTCATGTTGTGACAGGGTAAAAATGACTAGGCCATACAGCATGAATAGGACTCTCTCAGCAATAGTAACGGGACATTTCATGGGTTGTAGACTTTGTTATGATACAGCCAGCATGGTTCACTGGGTGTTAAATTTCAAGTCACTTAATCACTGGAATATAGACTGACCAGTGATAAAAAAAATAAAAAAATGACTGCAGCAGTTATTCACACACACACACACACACACACACACACACACACACACACACACACACACACATGCACAACACACACAGTACACACACACACACAACATAAAACAACATATGGATGCATGTACACACATGTATGCATGTTGGCACGTATAAAACACCCTGATGCCCTGATATAACCACACCAGTTGACTGGGTGTAAAACACCAACTTACTTATTTACTTACCAGTGTTTGCAAAACAGACCATGTTGAAGAGCACACGTACTGTCCTACTAGGGTCTGAGGCACAATTGAAGCAGATAATTATGTCAGCCATCATCTTCCACTTGGGGTGTGGGTCTGAGATATACAAATATTAAACAGATACTGACTACCTCAAACAGAAATCAATGGAACATTTGTCTGCTTCCTGCAATAATAACTGGACATAAATTTTTAGGCTGTCAGTTGGTCAGTGACTGATGTCTGATGCCAAAGTAATGGTGGCATGTACTGACATGAACACTATGCCAGGACAAACAAACAAATACTTTCAGATTCACTGAAAGATGCTGTAACCGAAAAACCCTGACAACAAAATCCAAACAACAAATGTCTTATTCTCACTCTTCTTACTCAAGCATAGGACATTTAAAAGTTTAATTAAAAAGTTTTGGTGGACTCCTATGCCAACCTTGTTAATTTTTCATTGCCAGCTGCTGGAGAAGGTGAATGAGCTTCAAGAAAGGCCCACAGAAGCTGCTAGACCACTGCAAAATTGCCCTGTTTATGTTAGCAAGTGTTCCACAAGCATACATTTTCCTCACATTCAAATAGTATTGACAAAACATATTGCTGCTCTAGGCCACAAGATGTGACAGGTTAATAACTATTTATTGCAAAGCTACATGTGACATATATTTTTTCTTTTTTTTTACTTCGTTAATTTAACAATTTCTTTTAATACATTACTTGAAGCTTTATAAGCTTTCGGACAATCTGATCATAATTGTGTCCCTTGCTGAACACTTTTTGGGGCTGGTCTGTCAGATTGGAGCACGCTCCAAGCTGGCTGTGCAGTGCCAAAATAATTAGTAGGTAGGAGGAAATGTTGGGTCTGTAGCCTCATGTTACTCGGCCTCATGTTACTCGGCTGCCTAGCAGCTGATGGGAAAAGAACACAGATGGTCACAGACAAAAAAGAAGAAACCTTGTTGATGCATGACAAGGTACTTTTGTGCAAAACAAATGCCACAACAGTTGAATTTACAAATTCACAAACAACTGGATAAAACTGTTTCACAATACATAATAAAATAATCCCTTTCATAGTGCAGGCTCCAAAATGGAAGAAGAACAACAACAAAACAGCAATAACATCTTCATCAAATACAAAAATCGCTGATAGAGCTGCCTGAAACAGTCATCACATTTGTGGTACGCAAGTTGTCCACAGTGACACATATGATTACAATGTGGTGACAGCCATCTCCAAATGAAGAGAAAACAAAACAGCTGGTTAAATGCAGAACAACTTGGGGTTAGATAGTATTTCTGCCTCAGTATTATGAGTTAATTGTGTTAATGTATGGCCTGATAGTTTCAACAAAATCTTTGACAATATCCAGTCTGATCCAGGCAAGATCTTGCTGTATTTAGCTCTGCCTTTGTATAGTAGCCATTGACCCATTTCCAAGGCCATGGTGACTAGAGTCCAGAATAAAACAAACTAATGAAAAGGCAGGAGATTAATTCATGATTGTTTAGTTTTATTATTCTTATTTGAAACAGAGATTAATTAATGATAGTTTACATTTATTGTTCTTATTTGATAGGAGCATATGGACAAACCCCAGCCCAAGCAGCAGGAGCTCTGTTCACTACATTGACCAAGTTCTTCTCTGGAAAAAAACACACTCTGCAGGAAGTGAGAGTGGTGCTGTATGACATCAAGATGATACCTCCCTTTGTCAGTGCCGTGGAGTTATTGGGCAACAAGCATAACCAGACACATACAGGAGGTATTGTGAACTGGTTCAAATCAGGTAGGAAAACTTGTGTGTTTGTGTTTTTTTCTCTACTCATGTGGAAAAAAGTGGGAGTCTGTTTTAATGATCAGCATATACTGAATAACGCTGAACTGGCCAGGCAAAGAAAGAGAGTCAAATTTTATTCAAGCAGATTAGAAACAGTTGCTTCATTTCTTGACAAAGTTGAATTCATCAGTGAAACATGAAATCAAGCATGATGCTGGGAAGAGCAGGACATCCATTGAAACAACAGTTTACTGTCATGGTTGTACTTTATTGTCATTTGCAGGAAATTCAGGCTGCCTTACCTGGGTATGGCAAGAGCAGCACTACCCAATCCTATCAATGTGTGCAGCATTTTTTATGTGTCCAAACAATGGTGTGGCTGCCAGTGTTTGGGATTTTTAATGTGCGCAGTGATGTTGATGCATATGATTGCATATGTGGGCTGTACAGACATTGTAAAAGAGTCTGCACTGGAAACTAACTGGGAGAAAAACTGCTTGCCACACCAGGGACTTGAACCCATGTCATTATTGTGACTGGCTTTTCAGCTGCCACACCAGACAATAGTTCACAAAGTCAGCATTGCATGCGACTGCCTTTGGCATCATACAAGCCTGTCACCTTCTTCTCACTGAGCACACAAGATGGCCATGGAAAGCCTGAGGAATGTTCTGAATTGGGGGATGAGGGCAGTTATCCCAGAATCCTCTTTCAGTGCAGACTCTCTTACAGTGTCCATATAGCCCCAGCGTGCAATGGTGTCCATAAAGCCCTGTGTGTATGCAACCACATGCATCAACATCTGTATGCACATTAAAAACACAAATACTGGGAGCCATACCATTGTTTGGACACTCAAAACAACTTCACACACTGGTATAATAATAGGAATGGGGAGCGCTGCTCTTGCAGCTACTGTGCCATAACCAGGGAAGGCAGCCTGAATTTCCCTTGAAGGACAGTGAAGTACTAACCAAAAAATGTTTTTAAAAAGCTATGACTTTCTTCCAGTTTTTATTGAAAGTCAGGTTTTGTTTGCTATTCTTGTTTGTTGAGGCCCACTGTTTAGTCATGTGCTTCATGTTGTCTGCTGGGATTGTCACATGACAGGCTTTGACTGCTCTTGAGTCCTTGAGTCATCTGTACAGAGAAAACTTCAAGATCAAAGAAATGGAAGTTGTTTGGCAATTGTCTAGCATAGATTTGTTTCTAGACTACTATTTTAGATGTTGTCACTGATCAGTTGCATGTGTTGGGTGTCTCACTGTTTGTCAGGAGGCCTACAGGTATGCACTGTATGATGATCAGAAATTCTTTCCCCTTTGTTTTCTGTAAATGATATTAGTGAAGTGTCAAGAAACATAGCTCTGTTTGATGGTGAATGCCCTGGGCATACGACAAATTCCTTGAAGGTTATGATCCACTTTTAGTCACAGTCATGTGACTACATGATGTACAATCAGCTGCTATGGGATACCACAAATCATAATGTCACCATCAAGTGACATAATGTAATTCCAGTTTCAGACTTGTTCTATTCTCAGCTGAGTCTGTGTTCAGATGAGAATTACAGAGCAAGGTACACAATCATTACCAGCATTACACAATCAGTCACTCAGTGGTGACACCATGGTCAGTCAATGGTTTCCCATAACAGTTGATTGTACAGCATGCAGTCATGTGACAGTGATCAAAAGTGCATTATGTACTAGAAGTAAAAAATAAATAAATAAAGTCACAAAGTTTGAGAGATTTACTTTCTGTGATGCACTCATTGAAAATATTTCACACCCATTTTGGAGATGTGACTGCAGCATTTTTGTTCATTATTTTGTGAATGAAAGTGGATAAATGTAACAAATATGAAACTGGAAGATTTTGTACTGTTTGGTAATGCCTAGAATTTTGAAGTGGATGAAATCTTTGACTTTATCATATTATTTGCATTTTCCCCTTCAAATATTGATGTAAAATGGAAAATAAATGCCCTCTTTGTCATGTATTTAAAAATACATTTGATGACAGGGTATTAAATGGAGAAATATTTATCATATGTTAATATGGAGTATGCTTCATTCTAGTAAAAATGGTTTTGTTCAATGTCCTTTGTTCAAAATGATGGCTAAAATTATATGTATGTTCCATATTTTCATCCTCACATCATGTCTGAGTAGATATTTATTCAAAGCATTCCCTTGGTGATATTGCCCAATTCCTCCTTCACTTTTTATACCTTGCTGTTATTGCTGTTGTTGTGCCAAGGTATGCATTGCCTGTTTATTGCTTCTTCATCCCTGTTATAATAGGCTAGTTAACTAGTTTAGTCTCTCCATAATAATTTCATATTTATGTGTTTGCTTGGTGTATTTATGCATGTTCATATATATGCATAAAAACTGAATAGCAAAAAGGTTTCAGAAAACCCCAAAACACTCAAACCCTTTGTGTATTTAGGCACTTGTTAAATAATTTTGATCAGTCTTGTCTTGGGTACAAGCTGAAGATGGTCCACAATTCAGTTTCATAAAATTGATTCTCTTTTTATCATTGCCATTTGCAACAGTACTTTCAGAAATAGACCCACTGGCCAAGAAAGGTTACATGTTGTCATCTGTATGGCCTCAAGCTTCTTCTTTTTATGTGTGCCTCATAGCAGCAGAGACCATTCCTCTTTCAAGGACACGTTTCCTTGCTCTTCAGTGACTTCAGGGATGTTGAAAGAATTCACTGTATTTGGCAAACTGAGATTTAATGGTTATATCCAGCCATTTGAACATGTCTTTTTCCTGTTTCTTCAGTTTTTACTGGCAGTTCACCGTCTGTCAGGCAAACATACATTGCTCCAGAAGTGGAAGAAGCCACCCTCTACATCTATGCTGGGCAGCGTAGCGATGTGGCCAAGGTTCTCAAAAGCTTTGATGATCTGGTCAAGGACCGGTTTGTTCGCAAGGAGATCAGTGATGAGATTTTGCTGGATTTGGATCCTGCAGAGGTATGAATGAATGGAATCTTTCAAGTATAAAATTGTGTATGGTGTCACAGACTTGATTTGTATTGAGGGAAAACTGACCACAGGCAGCCAACCCTCCCAAAGCTAACCAACCAAAGTACCCATTATACATATTATGGCCTTTTTAGATTTGCACATGTGGCTTCTTTGGCCAATACCCCTGAAGCCTTTATGTCACTGTGAAAGGCTAGATGAGGTCCACCCAGGCCTTATTTTCATTTTGCCTCTTCAAACACTCTTCTTGTAACCAAGCAGCCCCACCCAACCTGTGTTTTAGACCTCATTGTAACTCTGCATCCATATGTCTTATAATAGATGATTTCTGAATTAATAGGGTGTGCAGTTTAGTTGGGTTTCTTTGTTTGGTTTTTTACCATGACATGAGTTGTGCCCACATGATCCCCTAATAATAGGGGGTACACTGACATTGCACTCGTTCCTTTGCTCTAGGCTTACGAGAATGGTGACAGTCAGTGTTTTCATTTTGCTACTTTAAACACTCTTCTTATAACCTGGCAGATGTGGACTGATTCGACCAGCTAGCTGCCTGCATTGTGATGTTACTTGGCATCTTGCATTGTTGTGCTTTTAGCCTCAGAGGTGCTGCTTCCTTTTGTGCTGTGAGCACTGAACACAGATATGTCTATTCCAACTGCTGCCGAAAGTCCACATTAGCCTTCAGGGAAATGGTATCCCTGTTCACTGGTTTATGCTGTGCTTGTATTCCAGTAAGCAGTTCAGTGCACTCCTAAAGGTGCATTTCCAGGGTGCATTACTCCTATAGACCATTCCCATGAGAGGAAACTTTAGAGTGCTCTGCCCCTGCATAAGGCAGAAGTTTGTTGACTGGGATGTTCTGGTGGCTATGTTAGGCCTACTGGGTGTCGCCTGAGCGAAGATAGTTTTGATCAACTGCAATACTAAAAAATAACTACCATGGGCAAGGATGCTGTGAGTGCTGTCTGAACTACAAAGGAAAGGAGGTGGAGGGACGTGAATTAAAGTTGCAAAGATTAACTGCCAACAAGAAACTGCGGAAAGTTAGGTGGTTGCCGCTCAGTGAAACTGGCCAAAAAAGTGACAGCGTGTTTGCCACTATAATCCGCACAATTTTGTTTTATACTATTGTATTTACCCTATTTTGGACAGAATTCTTTGAGTATCCCGATGCTTCTAAAAAACTGGGGTGGGGGTGTACATTTAAAGAGGATTCACAACAAAAGCACCAAGCCTATGTGCTGTCATTACTGTTTCTACACTACATGTGTGTGACCTAATCCCAGCCCTAACCCTATGAGCAGTGTGCCTTTAAATTATTTTGTAATTTTTAATTTGTAAATCCTGACCAAAGTCTCCTGTTGGCACATGTATGCCTACTGTGTTTGAATGGGTTTGTGCCTTTATATGGCAGATTGTAAATATAAGGTTTGAGTGAGACAGTAGTGTTGATGACATTTGTTTCCACAGATAAGCACATATTTAATTATTTTTTCTGTCTAAAAAGCCTGGAGTAGTTCAGAATATAGCATTTCATATTATGCCCACTGCTACTTACTAACTAAGTGTAAAGAATGTGGCCTGAGTTTTACCTTTCGCCTTCTCATTTCATCCACTCTCTGGCACTGATGTTATGAGAAAAAATCTTCTTCCATTCACTTCGTTCAGATGGTTAATTGGATAAGTCATAATGAGAAATGTATTGCAAACTATTTCAGTGTCTGCATGGGTACTTGTATTTCTAGTAAATAGTTCAAGTCCCTGGCTTGTAACTTACAATATTAATTGCAGAAGCAGACAAATATTGCCATACATTACATAATTTCAAAATAAATGGAACAAGAACTAAAGGTTCATCTAGTAAGTAGCAGTGTTCTCTGACATTGCACATTGTACATACTGATCCTTCATGAGAATTTATATGCCAAATTTATAGCAATGCCATTTGTTATAATGCAGGTTAGGTTGGCTGTTGATGAATTAACTTTATGAATTAATTTGTTGATGCTGGTTGTCATGTGTGATTATTTATGTCACTTATTGTAAGTTGAACATTTTCCACTCTTCTTTGAGTAGCTGTGCTCACTGACACTGTCTTTGAAGGAATCACTAGTCAAGCAGTTTAGGATCACATTCAAAAGACTCATAACTTGAATTTGACTCTGTGTGTGTGTGTGTGTGTGTGTGTGTGTGTGTGTGTGTGTGTGTGTGTGTGTGTGCGTGTGCTTGTGTGCGTGTGTGTGTGTGTGTGCGCGCACCTGTATGTGTGTGTGTGGCTAATTTTACGAATAAACATTTTAAATGTTGTCGTAGTTATTAAATTATACTTGGGATGTGAATTGATTTGATCAAATTGTATCAGTAGTTGCAGTGGGGCAGAGGGTCTTCAGTGCTGCATTTATGTGTAACACTTGGTTGTTGCTACAACTGTTATGAGTTGCGCCTCTTTCTGTGTGTGTTTATTGTGAGTACAACAGCTGTTTACCTGTGTGTTTAATGTGAATATGCCTGTTGACCTGTGTCTTTATACTTTTGTCTGTTCTTATTCTCTCTTTTTACTTTTGTCTAATTCTCTCCTTTTTTTACATTTTTTATATTTCATTTTCATCAATATTTTTATTTACATTTACTTCTACGTTTTCTTTCTTTGTCGGTTTTCTTATATATATATTTATTTATTTTTACATTATTTACTCTTATTTTCTTCTTCTTCTTCTTCTTCTTCTTCTTCTTCTCTTTCTCGCTCTCTCTCTCTAAATGATGCCTGTAATTTTATATTTAGTCATCAGTGGCTTAATAAGGACTAGTTGTTAGGTTTTTGACTGAAGCTAAACAAAAAATGCAAGCCTTGTAAAATAATTTTTTAAAGTTTGAGTTCTCTGTTCTTTCTTTTTCTCTTTTTTAAAGCCTGTCTGATGAAACTGCTCCTCATTGTGGGAAAATAAAGTATGATAGATTACAATGCACAAGTTCTGCCTTTGTGCCCCTGACCAGCTGTCCATTTCTCTTCACCCATACTTTTAAATAAAAAAATTAGTGTTCATCGAATGAAATGACTGTGCACTTGCCGCTGCTGAACGACAACCAGAGATGTCCCAGTCGGCATGGGGCAACGCTTGTACCAAACTCCTGCCTTGCTTGTGGGAATGGTCTATAGCGTCAAAACTACAGACCAGTAGTTTTGTTGTTTTCAAAGGAAACAAGTAGTGTTTCTGTTTTTTATTCAACTTCAAAAACCTTTTTTTTTAAAGAATTTTCTGGTTGAAGATCATTTCATGTGATCCATTTTTCTTTGCTCTTACAAAGATGGGAGGGATAATTTGCTTGCACTTGAAGCATAGCTCTCCTGAGCAGGTTTTGGATTTCAGTATGAATGCACTTGTTTTTGTCAGCCATGAAATATCTTTGACATCCTTGCACCATTTGATCTGAGTTTGACTCAGATTGTATCTTGATCCCTTGCACTGTTTGTAAAATGACAATGCTATGGTTGGATGTCAGTTTTCCCCAGGTTCTTACCTTTGTGTTTATTTGTATCACATCATGATTCCTGTTTCTCTTTTGCTGTTTCTAGATATTAATGTTTCAAGGCAGGTTCACTCACCTAACTAGTAGTTGGGAGGGGTACATGTAGTGTCACCTACTGGCAGTGTACTTTGCTGCTGTCCTTTTCTGTGTCAGTTTGCTCTCGGAGGGACATTGTTTCTCTGAGTTCTACAATTCAATCAGCCGATCTGGTCACTGTGACCACAGCTTTGGATTGGGTACACTGTGTGTTACTATGTCCACTGTCCTTGCATAAGGTTTTTGTTAAGTGAACACTTTTTGGTTTCTGCAGGGCTCACTGAGAACAGAGCAGGTTTAGGTACGAGGTATTTCTCTAGCCTTGATTGCAGTTTGGTGTCTTCTGATTTCTTGCCAAAGCACCCTTTCAGCACGGAGACAAGCTCTTCTGAGACTGGTGGTCATGTTTCTTCAGACGATTCTAAGGCCAACATGATCTCAGCAAGAATGTTATCTGCTGATACTTCCAACTCACTTTGACTATCACCGTGACTACCGATGATGCTAATCAGACTGTTTTCAGCAGTGTCAGCTTCTTCTTCATCATCACTTTTCATGCTACTTATGGAAGCGGTAGGCTCTGGGTAGTTTTCTGCCTTTTGGGGTTTGGTGTAACCCTTGCTTGGTCATGCTCTGTTGCAGTGGTTTTTGTAGAGATATGTCCACTCGGAGCAGCCTTTTCTTGCTATGGTGCAGCTTTTCTCTCCCCACCCCCCCATGACTTACTCGTTTAGGCCAGCAGTGTCTCCATTCATGGAGTAACATCTGAGATCAGAGTGTTACAGGTTCTGCAAGTTCTTGTGAAGGAAAGTGTGCTGTCTTCTAGATCTCCGGTCAGAGATGGGAGATATAATGCCAGTGGCATCAAAGGTTATTTTAGACTGAGAGTCAAACACTGTTTGATCATGGATTTGGGGGGGGGGGGGGGGGGTAGGGTGGCATCGCTTTTTTGTGTTGAAAATGTACCTCTGATGGAGTTTATGTACCCTGTCACATGCCAGGTGAGAATTACCACAGGTGACTCTGGTCTTTATTGTTGTGTTTGTGTGATGTCTTTCAGGCACTAATTAACTTCGTTGTTTGGTGATTCTAGACATGTTGTCAGTTTGATGCATTTTGTTAGTTAAATTGTATTGGCTTTTTGGGGGGTGTACATTTAGGGGTTGTATTAGAGATTATTTGAGGCTGTATGAAATGGCCAAATGAGGTTGTGCTGGTATGCTGAAGTTTTAGTACAACGGAGTTATAACCTATGTGTGGCTCAGTTAGGCAGCTAGTGTAATGTCAGTGATGTGACAGCGCTTTCATGGCTTGTGTAATGGATGTCTTGTCATGTCACTGTGTGTTGTACTGCACCATGTTCATTGGCAGCGGCAGTTTAGTTTAGTGTTCTGCATGCACATATATTCACATATGTAGACATTGCGCATCATCATCCTTGACCAGGTTAGCCAGCCAGTCTTTGTCTTGGTGGGGATGTTTGACTTTTGGGTGGAGCTACCCAGTACAACATCATTCAGACCTCCCATTCACCTCCACTCTGGTACATGGTCTGTCACATATATAATATGTGTTGCAGAAATGTCAATGTGTTTTAGATAGAATGCCAAGTAGAATAGTATGATTTCTCCTGAGCCTTGGTTACATTTTCAGATACGCCAAATCCATGAGGTGGGTCGTCAGTTCAAAGTTGAAATCATCATACGGAAGGCTGCAGGTCAAGTGAGAATTGATGGGCTTCAGAATGAAGTTTTTGATGCAACACAGATGATTTCAAACCTCTTGAGGAAGGCTGAACACAAACGACAGGAAGCACTGACAGCTGCTATGCTGGCAAACATGGTTCAGTGGTCCTACCTGGATGTAAGTTGCCCACACAATAATAATGTGCTTTGAGTGTGTGCATGGTGGTAGGTAGACTGTACAAATAAATAAACCAAATAGGAATCCCAGTTTAAGAAAGATTTAATAGACTGATTTATTATGACCAGCTGATGGTCTAGATCTACAAGATCCTCAGCACTGATGTTTTTTCACAATTCATTGTGTGCATCCTGCTGTTGATGGGCAGCACAACCTTACTAAAGGAGACCAGCATCATCAGTGACAGCTGGAGAGAACACTTCAGCATGTTATTTCCAAAACAGACTCCCTTCTGTTAACCACACAGTCCTTGACCAGATGACCAGAAACTTGCCTTTTAGCCTTGAACCCACTTTAGCTCATATTAAGAAGGCAATGAGTAGACGAGCTCTGGCAATGCTTCAGGCATGCTCCAGATCTTTATAATTTATGAAAATAAAATAGCAGAACTGGTGACACCTGAAACCTTCAACGTCATTTTGACCAGTATTTGAGAGCAGAAGAGATGTTAGAACTTTTTTGGCAATAAAAGTGGAAATGTGTGACATTTCGCTTCTTTTTTACCCCACTGATGAAGTTGGGGGTATGCAGGAAACACAATGTCTGTGTGTCTGGGCTTTTTCAGAAACATACCTTGTGGACCACCCAACTAGACTTAGTATGGTGATACAGCTTCATGAGCTGCAGCATCATGCGAACAAAATGGATTGCCTATCTTCAAGGAGAAGGTCACATGAGGGATGATATAATGAAAATAGTACTGAACTATTGATTCTTTTGCAACCAAATTTAGTTTGGTCATAGATCATTATAAGCCAAAGTGTCCAGTAAAATAATGGATTGCTGTGTTCACAGTCAAGGTTGCAGTAGTGGTTCAAAACCTCGATGAATGGTTGTCTAGATCGATGATGGCTTCTGAAGCATGAAACCTTTTGTAAGCAAACTTGGTATGGTGATTCATCATGAGCCAGACTGCCTTGCAAAAATACTGAGTTTTTTTTTTTAAGGTAGAGTCACAGTGAAGGCTCCTGTAAAAAAATCTGACTGTTTTTATTATATTTTCTCAGCTGCTGCTCTGGTTGCAGCCAAACTTAGTTTGATGGCACATGATCATAAGTGGGAGTGTCTTACGAAAAGATTGGATTGCTGTGTTTTACTATGATTACTAGGTCAAGGTCACAGAAAAGTTAACAGTTTCAGTTAATGTTTGTCCATACAATATATTTTCAACTTTTGAACATTTATAACCAAATGTGGTATGGCGATGCATATATATCATGAGCTAGATAGTCAAAGAGTTTGCTGTGTTATTTTTAAGGTTAATGTCATTGTGAGGATCACATAATCAAAAGATAATTGTTTCTACTATAATTTCTGATTTGCTGATCCTTTTGCATCCACACTTAGCTTGATAGTGCATCATTATAAGCTGGAGTGTCTTGTAAAAGGATTTGATTGCAATGTTCTACACAGTGAAGGTTCCAGACTCCCAATGAATGCTTGTCAGTCCTATATGTTCTGTGCCACTGATCTCTTTTCAGCAAGACTGGGTGTTTGATGTAATGTTACTAATAATCAGTCCAAGTGCAAACAAAGGCAACAAACCTTATTGCTGTTGGGAACATCTAGCCTCATATGTCATTTTTTTGTTGACAGAGTCTTTGCCATGAAGGATCCTAGACAAATATATTGAGCTGGATATGAACATGTACACTGTCTTCATGGACAAAGGCTCTCATACTCCAATACAATAGAGAAGCTGACCATACTGTCTGTCTTTTCTATGGTGACTTAACTGACTTTGTCCCCTGAAATGGAAGTATTCTGACCCAACTGAAAGAACCAAAGTGAGGAGACAAGTTGGCCCTAAAACATTAAAAGATATGCAAATATTTCAGCCTGAAGGATTCATTTGGTTGTTCAGTCAATACTTCTAGATATACAGAAAAATATGCAGTTGCAGTTAATTTTTTTAGACTTACGATAATGAAACCTGCACTGAGCAATTCATGTTCATTCTGTATGTAGTTTTTAGTGGTTTTTACTTCATTTCAGTTAGAGTTTCTTTTTTTCTTCTTCTTTTTTTGAAAGGTGCGTTTCTTGAATTGATTTACTGACTGAGAGTTCATTTTTATTCCATTGAAAAGGCATGCAGGTTCATCACATAATAAAACACTTGTCATGCTTTTGAAGCTCTCCTCAGAGGGGTAGGTTCAAAAGAAACAGTTTGTATTTTTCATGAACTTAAATACACTATTTTGGTATCAGTAAATGATTCACACACACACACACACACACACACACACACACACACACACACACACACACACACACACACACACACACATTTTTGGGTATTTTGCTTGGTGAACATTGACTAGCACAATATTAAATTGCTGCTATAGGCCACGTATTTTGACAGTTTAGTAATCTGCTTTCTGATTTTTAAACATAAAATGTAACTTTTCTATGTATGACAATAAATTTACTATCTGTATTAGTTCTTAAATTTCACACATGTGTAAAATCTTGCTTGAGATATTGAAATTCTTATTTCCCTTAGCATTTGACTGCAAGCTTTTTGGGCCTGTACCAAGCTGACTGTGCAGTGTCAAAATATAGCATTAAGAAAGGTAAAGGGAAAAGACCACAGATGGAAAATGTAGCAGCTTTTTCGGGAGGGTGTGTGTGTGTGTGTGGGGGGGGGGGGGGGGGGGGTCATCATAGGAAATGATGGACTGCCTATAAGGCCAGCATATCCTTGTTTCTTGCAGTTTGAGATCTCAGATGAATTGGAAGACACTCCATTTGAGAGGACAAGGCTAGTTATGCCATAATGGAGGAAGCAGATGATTTTAACAAAACATTTTGGACAGCCAGCCTTTGCCAGCATAGTCCAGCATGTCAAAATCCTTGGTAAAGTCCACAAAGACAGTGTACAGGTCCATCTTGTGCTCAGTGCTTTTCTTGTTTTGTTTGCTTCTTTTGCTTGCTTGTTGCTGTATGGTTTATAATCGTGGTTTAATTGCCCTTTTGTTTTGTTCTTGTAGGTCACCTCAACTGGCACTGAAAAAGTAGACTATGCTGAACGTGAAAACCAGATTATTGAAATGGCCTACAAGAGCAAGAAGAACACTGCAGAAATCTCTGATGCAGCTGGCAAAATATATGTAATTGACTTTGCCTCTATGACTGAGTACCTCAAGGACGATCCAGGTGACACTGTTGGTGTTCTGAGGAGAGACAAAATACAAGGTATTTACACTCAATTTGTTGTTACATTGGAACTTTCTGTGATCTCTCCCCAACATGCAATTGATTTTGCAAGCTCAGACATTTGTATTCTCATGGATAGCTGGCTGAAGGCAAAAGGTCAGTTATGGCCTGTACCAGTGTTTTTTGTATTAAACTCTTCCAAGTATTATAATGTTGTAGCCACCTTAGACTAGTGCTGTACAGAATGCAAATTGTTGCCATACAAAACATGCACAGTTATACTGATTGATTATTGTTTCTGCTGATGGGTCTTGGCAGGAACTGGCAGTCAGTCCTGTGGTAATCAACCAATCACAAAGCCCCACCCCCTTGACCTAGTGCCTGTCATGGCATGTTTACTAATTCACACACGAACAGCAACGGTGGTGTCTTGAGTTGTTGTTGATTGCTTTTATGTAGTGCTATTCTCCACTCTTCAGCAGACCCACTGCGCTCGCATGTGAGTCTACATGAGTGAATAGCATGTTTTTGAATATCCACCAAAGTGGTGTACTTACAGTGCTGGCATGGCTGGTACCACATGAAACTGTTGCCATCTCGGCATGTTCTGTGTACACCAGACAACCATGCACCATGTCACTTCATGCAAAGCCACATGCATAAGGTGCATGTGTGTTTAGCTGTAACCTGCCACATGCACTTTTGGCAGATTAACTGGGTCTTTTACATGCTACTGCAGTAACACGGGGGTGGAACAGATACTGAAAGAAGAGTCAGCACAGAAAGTCGACCCTGGTGAAGAACATTCTCCCGCCACCCCTGCAGGGATTTGAACCGTAACCTTTTGATCACGAGTCCAGTGCTCTAACCACTGAGTTATTCCCACTCTCCATGCTGAGCTATCCCCGCTTTTGAGTCACACGATTATTTGAACTTCCAAATAACGTTTAGGAATATTAATGATATACCAGCATTAGACATGAATTGAGTCCAAAAAAAGTATAACGCACGGGGTCTGTCGCCCAAATCCATGGTTCACTGTGGTCCAGCAAACATTAAACACAACTTCACACTAGCAGTGGGGTATTTCCCATGAGTCTCTCGGTGATGCAGTGGCCAGATGTTGAGTTTAGCAGATGGTGTACTGCAGCAGCAGGGCCAGATCCTGTGCTGCAAGGTGTGTAATTGGTGTTTGCTGTTTAGCTGCTGGTGCCTTTGCTTGTGTTGGTTTCTGTTGTTTTAACACAGGGTGTTTGTTGTTTGGTGGCTGCTGGATTTGCTTGTGCTGGTTTCTGTTGTTTTAACACAGGTTACAGTCCAAGTGAGGGATCATAAAATCAAAATATAAGTGTTTCTAGCATATCTACTTTACTGCTCATCCTTTTGTTATGAAACTTAGTTTTATGATATATATATATATATCATCATAAGTCTTGTGAAAAGATTGGACTGCTATGTTCATGGCAAAGCTCACAGGAAAGGGTGAAAATTTCATTTGATGTTTGTCAGTTCTGTATTTTCTGTGCCACCAAATTCTTTGCAACCAAACTGGCTATGTTGGTGTACTATTAGTAATTCTAATAACCAGAACAGGTGCAAACAAAGTGGGTATATGACAGTGACATTGACTTACAGACACACAGTTGGGTGGAGTGGGGGGGGGGGAGGTATTTTGATACCATACAAGGCAACCAGCCTTGTTACTTTGCAGATTGCCAAAAAAAAAAGTAGTAGCTGCATATGTACTGATACCATAACTAGGCATACAGTTGTGTGTGGGTTTGTGTGTGTGTGTGTGTGTGTGTGTGTGTGTGTGTGTGTGTGTGTGTGTGTGTGTGTGTGTGTGTGTGTGTGTTTTGTGTTTTTTTAATTTTTTAATTTTTGTTTTGTTTTTTTAGTTAAAAGCACCTATTTTAATAAAGTTGTGCAGCTAGAGACTTCATCTTCAAATCCATATGAAATTACAGCCAGTGATTTGCACTGTACATATGTAATGTGCATACATTTTACACACAGTAATTCCTTTTGACTTGAAAATCTGGGTTATTTGAAGAAGTGTTTGTGCCACCATTCAGATTAAAAGCCATAAACAGCTTTGTGGGGTCTTCTTCAGATGGTAATTAAGCCCAAAGACAGTGTTTGGTAAGCTTGCCAGTGATCTGATGTAGCACAATGTATATATATTACAGGTAAAAGAATGAAGCTCATAGGAAAAAGACTACTTACACTTATAAAAATGTGTGTGTGTGTGTGTGTGTGTGTGTGTGTGTGTGTGTGTGTGTGTGTGTGTGTGTGTGTGTGTGTGTGTGTGAGTGCTCATGCATGTGTGCATGTGTTTGTATATGTGTTTCAGAAATGGGAAGTGGTTCAGTACCAGACAACTGGGCTCCCCACACTGACAATGAACATGTGAAGGTTGTGTCTCTTTCACAAACTGATCCTGAGTACCAGAAAGTGGAAGCCAACTTTCAAGCCACTCTTGGCGGCTACAGAGGCACATTAACCATAACAGCGGTAATGACGTTTTGATGCTTAATAAATAACTACAACATATTGAAAAAAGATATAAAATTGAAGCATACAATTACAACCAAAGGTTAAAACTACCCTACCTGTTTTCTACCCTGAAGGGTGGCTGAAGATGTCTGATGTTCTCCCTTGTCTGAAATCTCAGGGATGTCATTTGATTCACCTTTCCTATCTCCTCTCTCATTCTTTCTGCCTAGTCCTCTTGCTCTTTCTGTCTTGTCATTTTTCTGCTCGCTAGTATTGGACCACTGCTTTCTTGACTTTTTCCAAAAAGGTCTCAAGCATTTTTTGTTAAGAGTTAGGCTCTTTTTATGTGGCTCTTGTTGAGCAGCTAGGAGATGATTGGTGGTAGGTGGTATGTGCTGCTTGCTGCTACATGGCATTGATATTTGCCATTATGCATTTGTATAACACTTTTTATTTATTTATTTTGTTTCTGTCCATCCCTTTTCTTTTTTCGTAATCCAGTATCAATATAAATTAGACAGAATGGTCAACAATACCAGCATGTCCTAGCCTTGTGTGCTCTTTTAACAGGAAAAATATTGAAGGAACTATAACTCTTTGAAAATGTGTGTAATATATATCTTTTGTTTATTTTTGCATAGGGATTAGTCTTGTGGACTGACTTGAGAAAAAGGTTTATACATATATGAAAAGGATTTTAAAATGTGCATTTGCTTATGATGCCTTGATGGAGTTTGATTGTCCTGAGGTGACCCAGTGTGGTTGACAGGATGTTAAAATCCAATTACTGACTAACTAGCTACCTGTTTTCTTATCAGTTTACGTCAGTTATAAACCAATACTAATGCCTGAATAGTCAAAAACAAACATAAGCAAACAAAAATAATAGCATTTTCTTTGATTCATGATCCGAAGATAAATGTCAGCACTTTAGCCAAATAGTTTTGGAATAAAGCAGAGAAAAATATGTAATGGTTTGTTTGGGATTTAGTTTTTTGGTCGCTTGTCACTGCTTAGATAATGGTTCATTTGCCTTCTTTATTCTCATTCATATAATTCCATAATGGTGAGGCAAATGGGTAGAGCAGTGATTTTCATTTTATGTAGTGCTCATTGACAGCAGGCTTCAGTTTTCTGCTCTACAGCACAAATAGGGCTCAGCCCAAGATGAGGTACACAGCATATTTTTTAATAGTAAGTAGTACAGTAGATTTTATTATACCTGATGAATGACCCCCTCAAAAATCAATCAAATGTAGTTGTAAAAAGAAGGGTGCACCATTGGTGAGGGGTTTATCAACTCCAATCCACTTTTGTTGAACTCAGCCAGTACATTATATTGTTTGTACAAGCATCATAACAATAACAACAACAATAATGATATACTTTATTAATCCCAGTGGGAAATTAAAGCTGTCGTTCGATTGCACAACGAAGAACATAACTCAGTAATTCTAAATCATGAACCACACGCACATACACACTCTTAGACATACACCCCCTTTCTCTCAATCTGCATACATTAATACTTAGTTATAGCAAACCCAAAATTACCTGGAATAATGCTTTCTCTATGTCAAACCAAAACATAAAAACTCTCAAATTAAGCATCATTAGGTTGACACATCCCCTACCTCTCCGTTAGAAACAGATGTCTTGATTTTTGCGCACACTCAGTTAATGACTGGTATAATTTTCATTAAAAACTGACAAAGCCAAGGGTAAAAACAAGGCTTTATAACGGTTTGTATTTGTTCTCAGAAGTAAAAAATCTAACAGTAGTGGTAGTGGTATGAATGGAGTAGACCTGAATTATTATTAACCCTTTCGCTGCCATGCTTGCCATGCCGTCACTTGGCAGTCAAACCTTAAAATTGCCAAATCTGAAACCATTACGGCTTTTTTGCCCCTTCGCATGAGCACGTAACAGTATTTCTATCAAAATGCACAGTGATGAAAGTAGATTTGTTTTTTGGACCATCAGATATACTGTTTGTAGGCCTGTATGTGTGCACTTTTCAGCCCGGAAATTTTACAGGCTGGGGCAGTGAAGGGGTTAATAATTATTACTGTTTGTTTACTGCTTTAAAAATATCTCATGTAAGGTATAAATCTAATGTTAAAAATTGGCATGTTCCTTTTCTGTTGCTATGCTGTCTCACAGTAGTTACCATGTGTTCTTCCCCAAAGGAGGCTGGGGATGTCTAATGTCATTCTCCTGTCTGGAAACTAAGTACTGTCATTTGATTCACCTTTCCCCTCTATCTTCTCTTCCTACTCATCCTGCTCCTTCTGTCTTGGCATTTTTCACTAGTGGAACTTGCATTCTTCTGATCTTTTGTTGATGTTTGTTTGTTTGTGTGTGTGTTTGTGTGTGTGTGTGTGTGTGTGTGTGTGTGTGTGTGTGTGTGTGTGTGTGTGTGTGTGTGTGTGTGTGTGTGTGTTGTAATATAATGATGTGTGTATGTTACATACAGTGTAAGTTTTTGTGTATCTGATACAGTCACTCTAGACACAGGGCTGAGTACACAAAGCTAGTTTATTTCTAATAAGACATAGGCATGTAATGACTGCCACAGAGGTATGTATGATGCATACAGAGCAAGCACAAAAGAGTAAACCAAGTGTGTACATAGCAGTGAAGAAAGGGAAAGGGGGAAGGGTGAGGAGGGGGTAGCCCCAGAGCCTAATTGTCATAAGTGACCACACTAATGGTTATCTGGAAGATGCTACAAGGAGTGAGGGTTGTTTATGTGTTGGGGTGGGGCATCCAGTTCCTAACTAAAGGGCAGTAAGGGAGCAGAGGCTGAATAGAAAATAGGACTATGCTATTATATTTTCATTTTATGCTTTGTTTTGTTTTTGTATACAGGTTGATTTTGTTGATTTCACTTGAGAAAGAGTTTACATATATATGATGACAGCTTTTAAATGTGCATTTGCTAATGACAGTCTGATCATCATGAGGTGACTGTGCAGTTGACAGGATATTAAAAATCTGATTGCTAACTAACTGACTAATTAACCATGTGTTCTTTTTACAGATGATAACTGACATATCACAGGTCTTTTGTTAACTTGGTAGCCCTTCTTCAAATTGATTATTACATAAAACTGCATTTTCAGGTTAATAAGTATTATGACTGAAAGACAGTGCAAGGACTCCCTGTGTGCCAAATGTCAGACATATACCTGGCTGTGTTCATAAGAATAGTTTAAATCAGGCAGAACAAACAACCAGCTATTCTTCCACCCACAGTTAAAATTAAGTGAATTCATTACTTTTCTGTGCCATTCATATTCTAATTATCTCTGTAAATGTGTGTGTGTGTGTGTGTGTGTGTGTGTGTGTGTGTGTGTGTGTGTGTGTGTGTGTGTGCATATCAGATTGACAGGATACAGAATCGGACCCTGTACCAGCAGTATGCTGCCAAGAAAGCTCACCTTGAGAAGCAGAATGCTGGCATAGAGAATGAAAAAACACTGTGGCATGGAACTGCCTCTGATGCAGTTGATAACATCAACAACTATGGATTCAACCGCAGCTACTGTGGAAAAAATGGTGAGTCAGATGGTGTCAGTTCTTGTTTGCATTACTGGCTGTTTAAAAGGATGCATGGAAAGATTACAGTACATGGAGTTAGTCATAATGGGTGCAAGCGTGAGTGTGTTTGTGAATGTTTTTGGTTTCCTTTGCTGTAGTTTTACAGAACTCCATTTTTGATGTCTTGTGATTGTTCACACACAAAATGTGAAGAACATGTGTTTGTATGTAAAAACAAAGAGAAAACAGTTTTAAGATTTTGTTCTTTCATATGTTGTTGTATTATTTCAGCAACTGTTTATGGTGAGGGAGTGTACTTTGCAATCAACACAGAATACTCGACACAACCAACCTATTCCCCACCAGATCCCTCAGGTGTTCGTCGCGTCTACCAGTGTAAGGTATTGGTTGGGCATGCAACAGTTGGCAGACGAGGTCTGAGAGTCCTACCTCAACGGCAAGGTTCAGTTTTGTTTGATTCAGCGACAGATAATGCCAACAACCCTTCCATGTATGTCATCTTCAATGATACCCAGGCATATCCAGAGTACATGATCACTTTCAAGTAAACTAAACTAGTTCCCTGAGACATAACACAAGGACTGTTTTATACCCCCTGTGCTTAAGGAGTATTATCTTTGTAATATTGGGGCTACTGTGTCTGAGTGTTTGGATTATATCCAGAAAGTATTTTGTAAGTAAATTCAGCAAATGATTCCTTTGTCTTTCTGAAATTGTTGACTGGGACAAGATGGGGCCTTTAGCACTTTAACTTGTAAATCATATACAAGGCTGTATATAAATTACATTTAGAATCCCACATTTTAATATTACATCTTTCCTAAAGACAATTAGGCTTCTATTTCTAACACAGCATATAGGTATTAATGCCATGTATTGAACATTTGAAATCAGCTGTGTATCATCATCATGGGTCATAGTATATCACCTGATTGAAACTATACAAAATGCATACATGCCAAATGAATAACATGAGAATCATTATTTCTGATCAAATGTGGAGAAACACAGTTCCTTTGTTGTGTTTGATACTGCTGTTATTTGAATAATTTTCTGTGTGTAAGACTCATTGTATGCACCAAATGATCTGAATGTTGTTGTTTTTTAAAATTAAAAACTTCTAAATGACACACAATAGATGATCTTTATGTGGATATGATAATAAATGTTTGTGATAGTTACTCGTTGGGCACAGGACAGTTATATAAATTAGCTGCTTTGATGCAACTCTTATAGTTTTAAGTTAAAAGAATGAATTCATTTCCTTATAAACATGTTTGATGGCTTATTTCATTTGCATGGGCAGGTAAGCATAACCGTTTCGTAGAAGTGTTCAGGTTTTGATCATACCTGTTCAACTCTGGGTCACTTTAGGGCTATCTTACAAAAGATATATATAAATTGACACAACTGTAGTGGATAATGTGAAAAAATATACATGTACTCATATTTAGTTATTAATGTTCCATCTGTTCCTTAAAAAGAGAAGCATGCACAAATAAAAGCATGCATTGAGTGATTTAAAAGAATTGTCTCTCCTTTTTTTCTTCTTTTTTGTACACCACTTTTGTTTTCTTGTTTGTCTTTTCTTTTTTAATGATCACTCAGTGGTGATGTTAAGAAACAGGGAAACATTTAAAATATTATTGAAGATTTGTTTAACTATACTAAACTGAGTACAACAAGTAAATTAAAGTCAAAGGTCATTCCTTCCCTGTCAAGACTTCTAGAAAGAAAATTAAAATGGCTGTATTTTCAGCCTGAAGAGATCTATTCTCCGGAAAAGAGAAGAAGCATCTGTGACTAGAATGTAATCCAAAAGCAGCTACTATTATTGTTGTGAACTGTTCTAATATGGGGGTAGTTCATAGGCAATTGTCAAAGGAAAAATGTTGAAATGGAGAAACAGTTATTCCCGTTAAACCCAACTTGATCCCCCACCCTGACCCCCACAGAAAGATAGACACTGGCTGATTTTCTTTAAATATTAGCCCACATTTTGAGCTTCGTTCACTCTGCATCTGGTTGCAAAAACATGCAACCCTTTGAGTTTCATTCACCTAGCATTTGGTGGCCAAAATGTAACCCTTGTCCACTGTATAGTCAGCTCCTCAGTGGTTGGGGTATCTTCATTGTTATAGTAATAATGGATGGCTTCTGTAGAACGCAAATCTTTCTACCAAACAGAAACTCACCAGTTGTCACACACGCTCGTACGCACGCACACATGCGCTTTGTTGGACTATTCATTTTTTGTTTGGTCTGGTGTGTTTTTTGTTTTGTTTGTAAACGACACGTTCTCCGATTTTTGACTGTTGTGGGTAATTTAAAGGTATATTCTTGTGCACTTTCAAAATCCTGATTGCTATAATTACACCTAGTTAAACATATACTTATATAGTAAAGATACATAATAAATATAATCAGGTACTACATGTACACAGTGTCTTTGGTACACAAAGTAGTATGTGTAATACATGCAGGTATGCTTTTAACCTGTTAATATAATCTATTATACCAGCTTCCCAGTGCTGTAATAATAGATTGTGTTTAGCAGTCTCATCCCATGTAAGGAAAGCTGAAGAAAAAAAGAGGAAAAAAATGAGGAAAAAGACTGCAATTTTATTTGTTTGATTACCATTCCACAGAACAGATGAATCATGAAGTTCACTACTAGAGCAGTTGACCCAATCTGCTTGATAGTGTTCATAAAATTATGCGTTTTGATTATTTTGGTGATGGTTATTAATGATGATCATAAAATCTCTCTGATGATTATAAAATCTCTCTTTTCCCCTGTTTTCTCTGAGGTGTGTCCAGTCTGTTTTAGATACAGTCCACTGCTTTATTTCCACATCATCAGTAGATATATAAGCTGTACATGTGCCATGTTTGTGTGAATATTATAATGTGCAAACTGGAAATGTATATAAATCTCCCTTAAAATGTGAAGTCCTTGTATAAGTGACTTGTGTTTAAAAACCATTATAGACTAGTACTTACAACATCAGTGTTGATCATTCTTGTTGATCAGTTTTTGATTTACTGAACAATGTTTTCTTTAATTATGCCTGAAAAAGCATTGCTGCAGTTGTGTCTATTTCCAGAAGGAATATGACACTTTGCATGAGTTTGTTTTCATTGCATTTTTTGCTTGCTTGCTTGTTTGTGTGTGTGTGTGTGTGTGTGTGTGTGTGTGTGTGTGTGTGTGTGTGTGTGTGTGTGTGTGTGTGTGTGTGTGTGTCCTTTTTGCTCTTGTTACTCACACTGTCAGGTTTGATATGGATATAGTGTTGGTTCAGCAACAAAAATACACAATTCCCACTTGCTTGGATGCCACTATGTATTTTTGTTGTTGTTGTTGAAATAATAAACAGTGCAAAAGAGAAATATGTATTTTAAACTTGCATATAATTATGTTGCCTGTACCCCTTTTTATTTTCATTCCTTTATTTGATTTGGCTTAACCTGCATCAGTAAATGGACAATGATAATACCAAGTCCAGAAGTTACCTGTGGTACTGACATTTTTGGGACTAATGAGACAAGACTGGTGAAACATTTTGTATGTACTTGTCAGGCAACAATAATTGCTGCATTTGCTTGCTGCTGCAAGCATTAATGATTCAGAGATAAGTGTTTTTACTTTTCCAAGTTACTTGTAAATGTGATGAAATTGATGGTTTACTTGCTACTTGTTCTGTCTGAGGTGTGTCCAGCCTGTTCTAGGTACAGTCCACTGCTTTATTTCCACATCATCAGTAGATACATTGGACATGTGCCATGTTTGTGTGAATATTATAATGTGCAAACTGGAAATTTATCTAAATCTCCCTCAAAATGTGAAGTCTATCTGTAAGTGACTTATGTTTAAAAACCATTGTAGAGTAGTAATTACAACATCAGTTTTGATCATTAAATTTTTGATGATAATTTTTTTATTTACTGAACAATGTTTTATTTAATTATGCCAGTAAAGGCCTGGTTGCAATTATGTCTATTTCCAGAAGGAGTTTGGTGCTTTGCAAGAGTTTGTTTTCATTGCATTTTTTTGTTTGCTTGCTTGTTTGTGAGTGTGTCATTTTTGCTGTTGTTACTAACAGTGTCAGATTTGATATGGATATATAGTGTTGGTTCAACCAAAAAATACACAGTTCCCACTCACTTGGATGCCACTATAGGTTTTTGTTGTTATTGGTGAGATAATGTTCAGTGAAAAAAAAAATATAAAAAAATGTGCATGCATATATGTTGCCTGTACCCCCTTTTTATTTTTATTCCTTTGTTTGATTTGGCTTAACCTGCATCAGTAAACAGACAATTATAATACCAAGTCCAGAAGTTATCTGATACTGACGTTTTTGGGACTAATGAGACAAGACTGGTGAAACATTTTGTATGTACTTGTCAGGCAACAAGAATTGCTGCATTTGCTTGCTGCTGCAGGCATTAATGATTAAGAGAAAAGTGTTCTTACTTTTTACAGTTACTTGTAAATGTGATGAAATTGATGGTTTGCTTGCTGCTGGTGCTTTATAGAGGGTGTTCTGCCTGTTACAGTTATGTGAGTTTGCTTGCTGCTGGTGCTTTATAGAGGGTGTTCTGCCTGTTACAGTTATGCGAGTTTGCTTGCTCCTGGTGCTTTATAGAGGGTGTTCTGCCTTTCACAGCTACATGGGCAGAGGTTTTGCTTTATTACTGTACTAGTGAGAATTGGCTTGGGTCATCCAGCAAGAGGGATTCACAGTGTAGAATTTGAATAAAGTAAACTTCAGCATGCATGTGTACCACCCTTTCCAGTATGGTTACAGAAATATTAAAACTTTATCCCACTTGCAAGAACAACCTTTTTTATCCTGTTATTCTTTTTGTTGTTGCTTTTAGGGTTTCAGTTATTGGGGGCTGGGGGGCTTTGGGGGACCAGAGGCATCTTTTTCCCCCTCTAAAAGCTCAGAACTAGTAAACAAATGTTTTAAATTATTATTTGCTTTTTTTCTCTCTTTTTTTTTTTCTTCTCCAGGGGTATGGGGGTACATCTTAAAACTTTAAATGCATGCAGTTAGTTATTCTTACTGTTTTATCCAGTAACATTATGATACTTGTAGCCAAACAGTTATTGACGCTATTATCCATAATTACATTGAAATGTTAACCCATACAGTGTATACTGTTATTTTCACATATGCAGTCATACTTGCAGTTATTTTGTTTACAACAACCCATACATTTGTAAAATTTACAGGTATTAAAAACTAAGTTTGCATGTTAAACACTGCCTGTTCTTGTGTACATGTACACAAATAGCAAGATTATGGCAGCACTTTGAAGGGCTAAAATATTTTTGCTGATCTTATGCTTAGAAAATTGGGTGCAGTAATGGGTTGTTTTGATCACACATTTTGGGGGGAAAGTTTAGTGAATTTGAGGTGCATTTTTCCAGATCTGGAAAGTTTGGGTAGAATGTCACTTTAACTGGCCATGATCTTGGAGAGTGTTGAATTTGATGATGGTCAACAGATAATCAGCAGAAGGGGAATTCAGAAGAAAAAAAAGCTTGGAAGGCCAGATGGTGGATAATAAAACTAAAAGGAAAATACATACTGAACAAACCATTCCTGGACCTGGTTCAGATCAGTGTGTCATAAATGTGTTCAAATTGTGTAACTGAGCAGTTAAACTTGGTTTGGAAAAATGGTCTTTTAGTTTGAAAATGTTGACGTGAAAATCCTATATAGACCCTGTAATGTGTAGAAATGCTTTGTCTTTACTGACTTTAGTGTTGTGTGTGTGTTTCTCTCACTCCCTCTGCGATTATTTCATGGTGATGGGAACACCCCCCCCTCCTTTCATTGTATCAGGGTTATGGCTTTCTACAGCCTGAAAGGTAGCTGTCACAGATTCAAATGAAAAATAACTCCTCAAATGCTTTGAACAGGTATTATGAACATGATCCACGGTAAACATTTGTGATTGAAAGTACGGTTGATTTTATGTTAAGTTGTCAGTGTTGCTGGCACTTTCTTCATGCGTTCTTTCCCACATTTTAGTCTGACATCATCAGAGTGTTTTGATGTCATGGATAGAATACCAGAAGCTCTCAGTTTTGCATACAGGTCATGGAAGAAGTGTATATGGTTTTCATTTTTGTCGCCTCTTCAGTTTAACTTCTTTTTTAATGATGCTTCAATGTGTAAACCTTTGATGATTTATTGCAGTATTCTTGAAAAGAGGTATCAGTTGTGCTAAACCCAAACTGTATTTAGCTTAGTATAATTGGTCAGTTTTGGTCAGATTAACCTGCAGATAAAAAAAAAATAAAGTCATGATAGAACTAACAAAATCATGATAAAAATAACAAAACATGCTGCAAACCTTTTTTGCTGGAACTGAAAAGGTTAATTCATTTAATCTGATAATGTATATATATATATGTGCTTACAACCAATATAATAATGTATGTAACCATCCCCCCACCTGCCCATCATTCCCTTTCCATTGTACCTATTTTGTGTATTTCACCTAGGAGACTTGGAGATGTGCATCAGCTGTTGTTTATGATACTTCAGTTGTTGTTTTTCTTTCGAATTGATAGTATATAATATTCAGAGTCCAGTAAAAATGTATGTGCTTTGTGGATGGTTTCAAGCTGTGGTTCTTTGTGTATGCTGCACACAACCCCTCCCTCCCTCCTGCCCCTAAAGCTGTTGGTTACATTTCTAACCCAGATAAACTACATTCATTCTGGTGTCATTACTGTAGCTTATCTCTGACAGAATATTCCCTATAACTAATATACTGACAGTAACACTGCACAGAGGAGTATTTGTACAGTGACAGTTGGATGAAAGCAGATTTGCATAGCAAGTATGTTCAAAAGTTAACATGTGATTTTGAAGACACGGTGGAAGCTAACTGATAAAAGTCGGTTGCACTGCTCCCTTGAATAAGGACAGTGCAAGGAGTAGAGTTGCATCACTTCAGTGTTCTGGCACTGTTGCCGATGCCCATCTCAACCCACAGAAGAACAGAAATGAAAATATATTAAACAGCTGAGGCGGATGTCAAGCAGAAATACAAGTTGGCCTGAAACTTAGATAAAATGTACAGACATTTTCACAGTGACATGCAGGTTTTGTGTGGCTGCATTGTTCCATCATTATGAGGTAACAGAGGTACTTTTTTCCTGCCATGTGCTTTCTTTAAATGGTGGTCAAAAATTCATTAGACATGCAAGGAAGGCTCCAGGCACACACACACACACACACACACACACACACACACGCACACACACACACACACACACACACACACACACACACACACACACACACACACACACACACACACACACACACATGAAAGAAAAAGAAAAGAAAAAGAAGAAAGAAAAAGAAATGCATTCCATTTTCTTTTCCCTGGTGGAAGTTTCTAAATCATATCCCAAAACTCAGAAATTGCAACAGTATTAACAGAAAATAGAGAAAAAGATAGTTGAAACACACACACACATGCATGAAAGAAAGAAAGAGAAAAAAATAAAAAGAAATGTTTTCCATTTTCTTTTCCCTGGTGGAAGTTTCTAAATCATATCCCAAAACTCAGAAATTGCAACAGTATTGACAAAAAATAAAGAAAAAGATAGTTGAAACATTCTGCACCAATGGTAATACTTTTAGATACCAGTGACCCTTGCAACAATGTTTGACATCCCCACTTATAAGGTGACTATGCAAGTTACAATTTGAGTGTGAACATTAGTTACAGTGATGAACTTACAGTTTAAAATAATTTGCAAAAATGAACTGTTGAAATTTTTCACTTTGTTTAGAGCATTGAGCAATCCTGTGTTTTTCATCATTACTGAAGGAAAGTTGACAGGTTTCAGTCATTGGTTCATCTCTCTTGGGTCAGTGTCACTGACTATGCAGGCATCAAGAGTGTCTTTGTATTACAACAGACTGGAATAAAAAATAAATAAATAAAAAAGCATGGAAAATGAGTGATTGACTAATAACTTCTTCTCCAGAGGCTTTGCAGTTTTATGTTGGAAAATGTCAAATTGCAAAATACATGAAGTGTGCATAGGGTAGGTTCAGAATTCCTGTTGCACTGAGTTCTGTGCTAATGAGAAATGAATGGTAGAAGGAAGGGGTCAGCTTGGATGCGGCTCACTGTCCACACTGACGCGACGCACCCATTGCTCCTCTCTGGGTTAGGCAGAACAGCTTGTGCATGGCAGTAGTCAGGGGAGTGTCTGAGCTAGTTCCTTCCTGCTTTTATTCTCATTAGCAATATACTTGGCAAAGTGTAGATGGTTTGGAAAATGGATTTACCCTCAAAGTGTGCACACATTTTGTGTTGTGCTATTAAAATCAACTTTTTCTTCTTTTGTTTTAGCTTTTTGTGTATGTGGACCATTTTTGTGGGTTCCCCCCTGAAAATATGGGATGATGGGTCTTCCAGGTAAAAACTAGGTAGCCCATCTTGGAATGTTTCTTTCCTGTCTTTTTTCCCTTTCTTTAGATGCGTTTTGAATAATTTGCAGTAACCTTTTTGACCAGTTCTTCATTAAAATGGCATTCTAAAAACATCCCTTTTTGACATTGTATTTTTTAAATTGTGTACTTGATGTTGCTTGTGATTCTGGCAGATTATTGGTAAATCATATGACAATGACAGCCTTCTTAGAACCTGTACTATATTTTAAAAAATGTTGGACTTTGTGTCAACATCTTCCTCTTTCCAAATCATGGTACACATACCATGACTGACAGCATACTGGTTGTTTTTACCATGGCCCTCCTTTTTTCCTCTGAGTGCATTTTTGTCAGCAATGTTCATGGTATATTACTTAGTATTATGTCAAGTTGAACATTTCTTTGCTTAACTCATGTAGCATGCCCAACATTGGCCTTGGATTCATGTGTGGACCAGTTCTAACAAAAATCAGTGGCATGTACCAAAGGGATTTGATTGCAGCTCATCGGTGTACCTGTTTTGACTAGCATATTCTTCCAAACGTAAAATCATCCTTGGCACACTTAATCTTAACGATAATAGTGCCATGCAGTTCAAACACAGCCATTACCATATATGACCTTGGACAAACCAGCAGTAACATATTCTTTTAGTGCATCTTTCTGTTACAAGTGATGTCTAAAAAATCTGGTGTCGAGTCTTTACAATACTTCAAACACAGGTCAATGCTAGTTAAAATCATCACCTAAAGCAGAAAGGCTGTGTTTACTGATTCTTTCATTGTAATATTTATCACAAAGCCAGTTTTGTGGTTATAATGGTGCTGCCTGTACATTTAGTTTTGGTGAGATCATGCTTTGGGAGATTTTAGGTGGGAATCACAAGTCAGTCTGCCACAACTGTCAGTAGTATATAATTTTGTATGCTTTATGACAAAGCAAAAAAAGTGTAGATGTTTTCTTTTCAAGTATGCTGCCACGGGCTCATTAAAAAACAACTGTGATGAAATTGAAGGTTTCACTGAACCATTGGCCAGTTGGGCAGGTTTGAATGCCAAATGCTGTCTTTTTGTGTGTGTGCAAACATCTGCTTTTTCTCTCTTTATCAAACATCTGCTTTTTCTCTCTTCAGTCTTTATACTACTAGTAATCTTGGTTGATTGGTCTTTATTAGTACAAATAAAGCAAAGCAAAATGTTTTGAACCTTGCTTTTAATTTTTGAATGTGTTGTCTTGTGTGGATGAATGTTCAATGTACAGGTAATCTCAAAACAACTTTCCTTTCTTGAGTGTTGTGTACACTTGTTGATCATTGTTAACTAAGGGACCTTGCCCAATTTTATTTAATGTAAAACTGACAGCTTCAGGTAATTAATCAAATACAGCTATGTAAAACTGACAACTTCAGAAATTAATCAAACACAGATAATACAAGGTATTTCTGTTAAATAGCGTGACCCTTTTAAGGCAGTTCACTTTTCATGAAGTTGCACCACAATGCCTCCAAACATAGACTCACTGTTCCAATCTAGGCAAATATGTACCAGGGCATCCAAAATTACTCTTGCAATAGCATAGCTGATGCAGACCAGATTGCTGGTGATCACTAAACTGGTCATTGGACTGTTGGGCTATTGTGGCAATTTTTTTTTAATTTTTTTTTGAGACGTGCACAGCTTTAATCAGTGGGAAAGCCTTGTGTAACTTTGTGGTACACTTAATCAGTTATTGTTATCATGCAACCGTTTTCTTGCATTAAGGATCTTGTCATGTCTCGATGGAAGAAAACAGTTAATTTATGTAGAATCATATATGACCTTGGACAAACCAGCAGTGACATATTTTTTTAGTGCATGTTTCTGTTACAAGTGATGTCTAAAACATCTGGTGTCGAGTCTCATGACATGGTTTGCAGAGATCATTTATAATGGATCTGACTGTCGTCTGAACTAATCATCCTTTTGTGAAGATATAGCAGTGTGGTCCTTGTAACAGAATGAGCAATTTGTCCAGAATATTAGGGGGTCTACGGAATATCAACTGGGCATTAAAATCCAGTTATCTTCTGTAAGAGACCTGCAGCAGTTTTCCAAACTACCACTTAGACTGGTATCGTCAAGCCATAGACTTCATGGTGCTCTGGGCCATCCTAAAAACAAAGGCTGCTCCATGCATTCCATGAAGTTAGCACATCACTTTAGCATGCTAACATCAAATCCACTTTAACTCTGCCTTACACACACCCTGTTGATATAAAAGATGTGAGGGTAATCTGATTTGTATGTACATATATGTGTGCCTGAGACAGCCTACAAAAAGCCTTCACCACAGGTATAAAATAATTAATGATTAAAGTGACTGCTATTTTGTGGGAACAGAACTGTTAAACTTGAGTGGTGTAGAATTAAAGTCATTAAAAACAGATAAACACTTTTTTTCAATATAAGCATTTAATCAATGAAATTCACATCAATTACAAGAAACTTAAATGTATCTGTAAATGAACCCATGACAGGTGAAGTAAATTTGCTTGATGAGTTGTGCAAAATCTGAACCCTAAAATACAATAAACCAGAAAACAATATTTTTTTATGAAATTCACATTAATTACAAGAAACTTGAATATATCTATAAATGAACCCATGACAGATGAAGTAAATTTGCTTGATGAGTTGTGCAAAATCTGAACCTAAAATACAATAAACCAGAAAACAAGTTTTCCTTACAACCAGCTTTAAACTATCTACTACATACATGCAGTTTTCACAGCAATGCTTCTGACAGTAAAGGGGAAAGAAAAACTACAATCTGACATGCTAAGATGGAGATCAAAGAAAAACAGTCTTCATATGGACATTTTCAGTTAACTATTGTATGACTCATAGAAGCAGAAAAGGGGAAGAAAAGTGACAATGTAACAAATAAATAGTTGCATGGCTTGCTGCTCATTTATTAAATGATTTCTGAAATGTACACTTGCTTCTTCAAAAAGTTCAACAAAACAGCGACATAAACGCACACTTCAACATCTACCGACAGCACACAACTAATCAAACTAATTTCTTGGAAATGAAGAAGCTTTTCAAGTGTAAACTCTGCCACATCCCTACAACCACAAGTGCAGAGACCTGGATGACAGTCCACCAGAACACACGCTGATTTGTACTCTCGCTGGTGTACCGAAAACGCTCCTCTCGAACCTGCAAACCATCACTAGTATTTAGAAAGTAAACATTTAAAACTATAGTAAGTGGACTTAAATTATTTTATTTCTTACAGAATAAGATGTAAGGTGTAACAAAATAAGCGGACAGACATGGTAATAAGCCTTCAAGATGTTCACAAATATACATGTAACGCAATCACCATCTTAACCACTTGGAACAAACCAAGACTCTGCAAACTGCTTCTGCAAGGAGACTAATTGTATTTGTGGAACTTGTATATCACTCTACTCTGCACTGCTCCTCATTGGCATCACATAAACCACTATTCCAAACACAAACGTATACTTTGTTGAATTTCCAACTACATGTTAAATGCCTTTAAACAGGCACATCAAACTTGTTGAAAGTACCTTACTTTGAAGAATGTCCTTTTTGTATGCACAAGAAATCACCAAAGATAAGTCTATAATGCAAAACCAGAAAGCACAATGCAGAAGAGATGCCGTGCACTGCAAATTTATGATTTGAAAAGGGGCTGGTAACAACAATAATATGCTGTCAGCCTAAGAGAACAGAGAAAGCACTCAATTTCCAGTTAAATGTATCCCAGCTCTTTATCAGACTGCCACAAGTTCACTATTCTTGTAGAATGACAGCACCAAAGAGGCGCATTTTTTATTTTTTATTTTTGAACTTTCATAATGCATGCCTTGTAGTAAATATAACAACTCTGGTTTAGGCCAGTAATAATCGGCGAGTCTGTTTTTCGTTCACCGTCCCCTACATAGGAAGCTTGGGACATACACTCTAAACCATACTTTGGACAAGGCTAAGAACTGGCATCATTTGAATTGTATTTGTAAATAGTGTCCATACAGAAAAGATGGGAGAAGGTTATAAAATTAATGCCTCACTCTATGGTAGATATTGCAGTCTAAGCTATCAATGAGAAAAAAAACTGTAGCACACTTCTGTGTGCACTTAAAAAGCTGGAGCAACCTTCACCAGTCCCAGACTCCTACCCTGTGTTCTTCAGCTGTGCACACAGCAGCATGTATAAGCAGAAAAGTCCTATATATAAAAAATACAATCACCAGTTTATAAGATCTCTCTTTTTAACAGAACTACAACGAAAGGAAACATCCACAATAGAGAACTTATAAGCACAGACATAGCAATTACATCCACACACACCAACAGTCAAATTTTCCAGCCATTTTCACAAAGCGTCCAAATATTCACACTTTCATCTTCTTTTTTCTTTTTTCAATTGATGTACATTTCAGATTAAAAACAAAAACAAGGGACAAGTCTTGAGATAAAACCATACACCGTACCCTTTTATATATCTCATGCACACATAAGCTCACACAACTTGACAAGTGATTCCTGCATGCCTGCCTTCAGTCGCTTACAGTTATACTTGACAGGAGCAACAAAGGCCTTGTTCATGCAGGCATCAGTTGAGACTGAATATGGTATTCAGATTCTGGTCCTTGGTGTGCAATTAATGGCAGTGTGCTCCAACAGCCAACATCACGCTGCCAAGTTGTACCAGTGTATGCAGCAACAATAAAGTAGCAACAAGTATGTTTGCTAGGTAAGTTCACTGATAAGAGTTTCATTGTAGCAGTCAAGCAGAAAAATACAGTAGAATTCAACAACAAACTCCTTCCTGATGAAATTCTGCTAGAGATAATGCAATTTATCCCTGTAGTACTTTTTTGTGGTTTTGTTCATTTCAGACAAATTTGTGTGAGGAAGAGATCATTTTGGTCACTCCAGCCACAGTGTTTAAAGGAAGCTCCTGTGCATCTCAACAAGTTGATAGCACAGGCCAGTTCCATGTTAAAATCAACCAAACAGGCCAGTTCCATGTTAAAACCAACCAAACAGAAACACACGTCTCCTTACCACAACAACTACAGAATATGTTGGTCAAAGCAATACTGCAAACAGCAGTATTTTCATATTCATCTGTGACTGATGGCAAAGTTTTGTAACCTAAGTCCAACTCCAGTGGCATGGTGCTTAAAACTGGTAAAAATCAAATGACTATTTCAAATCTTCAACTGGACCCATGTTCATTAACTGTGGTCTAGTTTCATTTACTAAGAAATATTTGTAAAATACACATTGTTGACAAGACTAGAGATGGCATGATACTTTAACATGGTAATTGCAAGTGGCTGTTTTTGTTTTCAATCTTCAGCTGTGCCAGGGTTCACTAAATGTTATCTGAATTTATTCATCAACAAGCAATGTCTGTAGGTTACTGTGAGGAACACACAAAATGCTGACAGACTGAAGATGCTCAGCACAGGTCTCTTATGTATATGAACACACCTGCATACACACACAAACACACTCTTCAAGGCTGGAAAGTGGGGGAAAAGAAGGGTTTGGGAGATTGAGAAGGGGGTGGAGGCAAATGGGAGGAGGGGGGTGCAGAGGAGATCAGACCAATTTCTTGGCCTGAAAGAAGCTCTTAAGGTGCTGCATTTGCCAGAAGCCAGTGAGGAGGAGGAGGGTCTGTGCAATAGACTACCAAAGCACATGCTGGTTTGTGCTCTCACTGGTCTGACGGAAACGCTCCTCGCGATACTGAAACAGGCATTTCTATCTCAATGTTCGCCAATTATGCTAAAATCAGTTCAATCCGTACAGCTTCTGAGAATTTCTATCCTTTCAATTTTCTGAGAACAAATAAAAACTGTAATAAGAAAACTCCAACAGTGTAGTATTTTACTTTTTAGTTTTAATAATACACATGACAAAACAATACTTGAAACCTGTGAACTATAACAATTTACTATCAGAAATCTTATTATAATTTTATCCTTTTACTAGTTTCAGTTTGTCAAAATGACAATGACAAAAAAGAAAGAAAAAGGAAATGCACTACAAAATCCCCATCAAGAAGGATCAAGTATAAATACAGAACTCTTCTGCCACCAAAATTTCTTGGCTCAAAGGATGATAAATAAAAGCTTTTCTGTATATGCACGTGCGCGCACACACATGCACACACACACACACACACACACACACACACACACACACACACACACACACACACACATATGCATATGATGAAAGAATGATTACACTGGATTAGAATAAATTATGTGTGAAAGCCAGCCATACTGCAGAGGATGTACTTGGCAAATAAAAACAAATTAAAGGGAGAGAGAGAGAGAAGTCAAAATTTTAAGCTGCCCGATGTCTGATGCATGATCAGCCATGTCAGGGCTTCATCCTCAAAGGACTGAATGGAAAATGCTGCTAAGTCAGTTACCCTGTGGGCCTCCAGACAAAACGGCCTCTTAATGCCTTGACTCGTTATTACATATGGCCTATGTACAACGCTAGCTCACCATTCTAACACTCAGTCAATAGTACAAACTAAGCATCTCTGCCTGAGGTGCGAAGCCGACGTCAAGGTTGCAGCTCCATGACAAACTCTTTATAGTTAAGTTGAGGTAAGCATTATCAGAAACATACATGTTACTTAGAAAAATGCATGTTTTGTTAGTTTTTGAAGTATTCAAACAAATTCTACAAAGTAATACCAAATGACTGATTATGATAACTGATTTGGAATACTGAACATTTTGCAGCACCCATGTCACAAGAAGGTATATAGACAAATAAAATACCTTTTAGTTCCTGCACCAAGGAGTATCAAACTTTTCTTCACTATCCACTAAAACATACACATGCCCAGGAAGACAGTTCAGTGAAGTTGGTCATCATAAAAATGACATCAAAGTTGTTTAGGAAAACAAACAAAACTAATGCCATCAGGACAAATACCCGTTTGGAGTCAAAGTTTGCAATCAGAGAATCTTTCCCTGTGCGGGAAACTGAGACATCCTTCATGTGTTTGTAAATCTTCTCATGAGCATTTCTGCTTGCTGTGGAGACTTGTTTCAGCATCTGAATCTAATGTCAAAAAGAACTTTTGAAAGTAACAAAGAATCAATCTTCCAGCAAAACAGACAGAATCAGGTGATTATGACAAAATCAATATGGAAATGGTGGCTAGACAAAGTATTTTGACATGCACATTGCTAATATACCCAATTTTGATCAATGCCTATCAAATCTTATGCACTTGAAAAATAAAACCTTTGCTTTCACTGAAAGAATACTTGTCATGTCTGAACCTTCCTAATCAACTGAGTAGAGCCACTTGCATTTGATTTGAAACATAAGCCATACTGTCAGCAACAAATCATAAGGCATTGTGATTTTTCCATGAAGAAACACACTGAGCATAATAAAATATATAAAAACTGTTACAAGGATTCTTCTCAAAATTTGAGGAGAAAAATATATACAATTTCTGCTAAAATAAAAGTACCTGTCCTTTCACTGTTTCAGTGAGTATAAACTCGCCACAGTGAGATTTTTTCTTTTTTCTCTCTTTCAAATGTAGGGGAGCGGGGTGGGGAGTGAGGAAAGCAGGTTGGAAACATGAATGAAGAGACACAAGTCAGAGGTTGCTATAACATAACTTTTATTTGCACATGCACCAACCAACCAGGAAACAGTGTCTGTGTTGGAAAAGACACAAGCAAACAAAACATTCAGAACATGAAAGCAAATGCAAAGTCTAAACAACAGCAATTATCTAAATAATACAGTAACCATGTAGTTTACCTGTAAGTTACTATAATACATGACAAAATGATTAATAATCAAGCACATAAATTGTGTGCATGACTTTGCACTTAAAACCCATATCTCACAGTGTCGTGGTGAGTATACAAGAGACAGCCAGTCAATTAACTGATGAACTCCCAGTATGTAATAGTATACAATAAAGTAACAGTGAAAAATATGGATTACCAAGCTCATTCTTAACTAAACAGGAAGAATGAGATAATTCTTACAGCAGTTCCACTTCATCTCACAAAGAGACAGACAGTGATACGGGTGGCACTTGGGACCATGCCGTGAGCAGGCGGAAGTCCGTCATAAACTGACCGGCATAGCATCAATCCAACTGAACATCCAACAATGGCAGCATAACATAATAGCTACATATCAGCTAACCAAGGTTAGCTGCATACATTTTGGAAACACCGGTCATCCTGTGGCATAAAGGATCAACATTTGAACGCACAATCAATGTACCCTGACGCTGAAATTACCCACGTGTTCAAGAACCAAAATCAAGGCGTGAACATGGAAACATTATTTACATCAATAGAATAACAAGCCATAGAAAAATAACTACTTACAGATGAACACATGAACACCGGCCACAACAGCAAACAAACAACCTGCCTCTGCAGGGACACTGGGGGAAAAGGAACGCTGCTGGCACAGCGCACAGGTTTTAACACCTTAGATAATTGGGGCCATAAAACTCCCACCCAATCAAAAAGGAAAAGGACAGGAAAGAAAAGATTAAAGGGTCATGTCCCAGAACATGTATACAATACACTCAGTTACATCTCCCCCAATCTCAATCATCAGATGATGATGAGTTGATGCTTAATGTCCTCAGATGTCAGTTGACATATTAAGGACAAGTTGTGACCAATGCCAAAGCACGGTTCAATAATTCTTTACGTCCACGGAAACCAGAAGGCTCGTTAGGAAGGACAGCCCAGGATGTCCACCTTGACTCTCACACAACTCCTGAACTATGACTCAATCATAACCAGCGTCCTCGCTGGTTAATCACATAGCAATAAACAAAACTAAAGGATGTAGGGCAACTAAGAGTTGAATTAACAAATCATCAAAGTGGTACCCAATACATCCACACACAAAAACTGTACCCCTTTTTTGCAAACATAATAGTAAAGGCCTGGCTAACTACACAAAAATATCTCCATAAAACAAAAACAAAGAATGATTGCATTTCAGTAGAAGGGCACAATGATTACTGCATTTAAGCCAAGTAAACCAGACAGACCCAGAACACATTGCTTGAAACAGAGGAAAAGGATGAAAAAGAGGATTTTTTGCAGTGTTAATGATAAAAACTCCAAAAGAAACACCTGTTCCTATAGCATTTCAAAAACCTACTGCCATCTGGGATATAAAAAATGGAGGACGTTCCACAACTGGCTGTACAAGACCTCAGAACAACATGTTCTAAAAAGTAGAACATCAACACAGCACACATTGCAACAATTGAATACTACATGTCATTTACCACATGAATGGCACACAATGATGTATGCCATCTCAAACCATGATTTCAATACCAAGCCTTATGTGAAGGACCTGTGGTATGATAAAACGTCTCGTTAGAGAAACGCACACACGAAAATACAGGGCCTTATATAAAGATTAACATGTATACTCGTAATAAACATAACTCACTCACAGACAACACAACGCTCAGTGACACTGATGTGGACTCTGTCCCATCACTACTCAAATGAACATATATAATGGTATTAAGTAATACCAGATTAGCGGTCAAGCCATAAAAGTTCAATCATGATGAAATAAAGATACACTAGGGTCACCACACAACTCAGGAAAATGAAAAAATGGAAGTTGTGGCATATACGGAGTAACAATCACTAACAGAGATGTAGTCATACTCACTGAGAACCCTAATGGGTTGTATAAGGTGGGTATATATAACCATTTGCATACAAATCAACATATACAAAATGCAACACAAATACAATCAATCCTGATTTGCCCTTTTGCTTGTATATTTCAAGCAACCTTCCCGAGGTTAATCAACGTATAATTGATACTTCAAAGTCTCTCGAGCAAGTCTACCAGAACAATCCATACTCAGTAGATGCCACATCCAGTCCACATAATCAAAAGCAATTGTGCAACCTACGTACATTTACCTCAACTCAACAAAACGGCATCAACAATTAACACACTACAGGTCCATGCAAAAGGAAACAAGATAAATCATAATGGCTACTGCCATGCAAGGTATACACTAGAAATAGTAAGACATTTAAGTTACATGCTAAATCTAAACTGATGCCACTAAGTTTGCACAAGTTAAGGACCCCTAAGGCAATCCATTAACATAAAAACACAAGGCATTACCAAACGACCATACCAAGCATCATATTCCTTTCCTTTTTCCTAAAGCATGGCACCACAGTTCACCTCTCGCAGCTGCTGATGTAGTCCCTGACCTCTCTGGGGACATCAGGCCGAAGTGAGCTGGGCAGAACCAGTTGTTCACAGGTACCACAACGTTGGTCAGCCTGCCCATGATGGAGAATCCATTCTTCAGGAACCGTCGAGGGTACTGCTGCACCAACGCCCGCGTGGAGTGTTCCTTCATGTTGGAGGGCATGGCTGGCCAGGCTGCGAGCACCAGGCCAAGGACTGGATCCTGTTGCTGTAGTTGTTGCAGGTCAGCCATCAGTGTAGGTGAAGCTCGGTGGTCAGGTCCACTCGAAATGCCTCAGTGTAGGTGAAGCTCGGTGGTCAGGTCCCCCTCGAACTGCCTCAGTGCCGGACAGATCCGCTACACTGTCCCCAGTGCCTTCTGACAGCTCCTCTACAGTGTCTGCCGGTGCCTCCTGACAGCTCTGCTACACTGTAGCCTGGTTGGTTGTGACTCTTCTACTGCCAATCCTGCTTGCAGAGCCAGTTTGTAGGGGAGTGGGGTGGGGAGTGAGGGAAGCATGAATGAAGAGTCACAAGTCAGAGGTTGCTATAACATAACTTTTATTTGCACACCAACCAGGAAACAGTGTAGGCTCTCCCCTGAGATGAACACATGAACACCGGCCGCAACAGCAAACAAACAACCTGCCTCTGCAGGGACACTGGGGGATAAGGAATGCTGCTGGCACAGCGCACAGGTTTTAACACCTTAGATAACTGGGGAACATATATACAATACACTCGGTTACACAAAGATGCAACCTAACTTTAGTTCCAAAACTCATGAGTCAATTATCATCAATGAGGAAAGGAATGAACCTGATGTCACACAAAATATTAATGCAGTTTCTCCCATTTGAATTAAGAGCTAGTCCATTTTACACAGCAGATCTGTAATTCCCAGGGGTTGGCAGCTTTAAAAGTAAAAGATTATAAGCACAGTAGTCAACTGTCAGTGGTTACCTGAGCCTTCAGCTCCTCTGGATGATGCACTGAAAGCAGCAATGTAGGGCTGCAGCATCTGCTTCTGGAACACCACCACACGGACCTCATTCACTGAACGTGCTCTGCTGGCAAACTGGGACACTGCCTCCTGCATGGCTTGTGCCAGAGCCTGTGGGTCTGCACCTCTGCCACCTGAGGTAACAGCATGCACCACTATCAAGTATCGGCATCACAGGGAATGCACAAAAAGCCAGCTGGATGTGGAAGACAAAATGGAACAAAAAATATTTCTTATGTTGGGGAGCGGGGTTGGGAGTTGAGGGAAGCAGGCTGGAAGCATGGATGAAGAGTCACAAGTAAGAGGTTGCTATAACTTTTATTTGCACACCATCCAACCAGGAAACAGTGTCTGTGTTGGAAAAGACACAAGCAAACAAAACATTTAGAACATGAAAGCAAACGTAAAGACTAAACGACAGCAATTATCTAATAAATACAATAACCATGTAGTTTACCTGTAGGCTATCAAAATACATAATAGTAACTGTGACAAAATGATTAATAAACAACCACATAAATTGTGTGCATGGCTTGCACTTAAAACCAGTATCTCACAGTGTCACGGTGAGTATCCAAAAGACAGCCAGTCAATTAACTGATGAACTCCCAGTATATAATAGTATACAATAAAGTAACAGTGAAAAATATGGATTACCAAGCTCATTCTTAACTAAACAGGGAGGGTGAGTTAACTGTTACAGCACTGTTCCACTTAAGCACACAATGAGACGGATAGTGACACGGGTGGCACTTGGGACCATGCTGTGAGCGGGAGGAAGTCAGTCATAAACTGACCGGCTCAAGCCTTGTTACTCAAAGCGTTACAGCATGTCACTGTTACTGACTAGCAGAGCATATCAGTGAACAACATCAAGCATCTTAATGATGCGGGTAGCGCAGCAAGATTCTAAGCTGTTGATCTGGCTGCGCCTGTCTGCTCGGTTAGTGAACAAAGACAAAGACCTAATTGCCACCACTGACGCGCATTGCCGACCAGTTCGGGTACACGCACAAAGACCCGGAAAAGGTTTACAAGCTAAGCAGAGTGAAAGTCTGCATGCCTAAGACTCGGCCATACAAAAGCCGGATCAAAACAGAAATAACATGTCTCACAGTTTATGCAATCACCCCTATGCACTAAACCATATTCAACTAGTAAACTAAACATTCCACAACTATGAAGTCAACATCTTCAAAGTGTTAGTCGCAATATACCACCGATTTCATGTAAAACATAGATCGGTAGAAAACTAAACAAATAAGTTATTCTGCACAGAGATCTGCACGGCCGCCCTGACAAAGGAACCATACTTTAGAGGGATAACTTTGCATCGGCAAAGCATCACTCAATCTGAACATCCCAACAATGGCAGCATAACATACTAGCTACGTATCAGCTAAACAAGGTTAGCTGCATACATGATAGAAACACTGGTCATCTTGTAGCATAAAAGATTAAGATTTGAATGCACAAACAATGTACACTGACGCCATGGTGGTGCAACCAGGCGGCAATCTGATGCCAAAATTATCCACATGTTCAAGAACCAAAATCAAGGCACATTGTGAACATGGTAACATTATAAACATACATTATTTACATCAATGAGAAACAACAAGCCATACAAAAATAACTACTTACAGGCTCTCCCGTTTAATGAACACATGAATGCTGGCTGCAGCAGCAAACAAACAACCTGCCTCTGCAGGAACACTGGGGGAAAAGGGACCCTGCCGGCACAGCACACAGGTTTTAACACCTTAGATAATTGGGACCATAAAACTCCCACCCAATCAAAAAGGAAAAAGACCAGAAAGAAAGGATTAAAGGGTCATGGCCCTAAACATGTATACAATACACTCGGTTACACATAAAATCCTACTTTTATGACAAAGCGGAGTAAAAGTTCAACACCACCACCAAAACACACACACGCACACACACACACTATATAAGTAATGTTCCAATGTAAAATACAGTCCTATGTCTGAGACTAAGACAGTGCAAAGTTAAAGTTCAACACACACACGCACATTTATAAGTAACATTCCATTTCATAACATAAAATCCTACTTTTAAGACAAAGCGGAGTAAAAGTTCAAAAGTACCACCAACAAACACACACACACACATATGATATTTACAGTTCTCTTGGCGTCAAATTGTTCAGTCACTTCCTCTTGGCAGCCATGCCTCTTGGTGTTGTTTTTTTGGACGTCCTGGGGTCCGAGTGGTGGCAGTAGAGGTAGCGGCGCTGGTTGAGGGCTTGGCAGGATCTTCGGGTGCAGGTGGGGCTGGAGCTTTGGTGAAGGATTGGGGAGACTCTGGGCACACCAAGTCTTGGTAGTCTTGATCGACAAATTCCTGGATCTCCTGAAAGAGATATCCTTTCCTCTGCTGGCTCAGGCCGGATGGTTGAACGATGGTGGGTAGCGTGTCTGGCAGGGCAGCAGGTCCCTTGAGCAGACTGAAGATCATGACCTCACTTGCCCCATTTTCACAGCACAGGACCTCCCCACTGGCTTTGAACTGGAAATGGTGGAACTTCTTAAGCCCCACCAGCTTCCGGAACCATTCAGACAGGAAGGCCATCCAGTCTCTGCTTGGAACGAGCACGTTGCCTGCCTCATCACTGCCCAGCTGGGGAGTGAGGATGCCTGTGGACAATGCTGCTGTGGTGACCTGCACAATGTCTGCCAGACAATCCACCCTGGTTCTGTGGAATCTTCTCTTAAAAAGTCCCAAACACCAGTCAGGCCCGAACTTGGTGTGGCCAGCCAACAAAAACAACAAAGCGATGTCGCTGTGGCAGCCTGTCATTACACGCCACATCAAATAATGCAACATTGCATTGTTTTTGTTCTGACCACTGCAGTTGTTGGCATGCAGATGACAAGCAACTTTCTTCAGACCATAATTTTCTAAAAAGAAGTCAAGTAACGAGATGATGGTGTTGGCGCCCTTCCCTATCTCCACTGCCTCATCCAGAAGAAACAGCACCACCTGGGGCAGTGCCTCAGTCATGACGCCAAACATGCCACACTTGCATAGTCTTGAAATATATCAGTCCTGGTTGCATGGGGTTTGATGGAAAGTGGACTTGTTGGGCAAAGTTGAAGCTATGGTGAGCCATCATGTCCCATGAGCAGGCAGGAACATTGCTTCCCGGAACCTCCAGCCGTGTCACTTCCTCCTGCAGAAACAGAACACACAAAATGTATGAGAAATTGTGTTTTCATCCTTTCAATGTGCTCTTTGGTCACTGGCTACTCAGTACTGCTTCTGAAAAGAGAATTTATGTCAATTTAACCAGCACGCAATTTAAAAACAAACAAACAAAAACCTCTGGTAAAACCTCTGGTTTGTACATCTGCCACAGCTTCAGGAATGTGCGCACACTGTGGCATAACATGCATACACTGATGCCTTCGTGCATGAGGACAGCAGTAGCTTGAGATCGTCTCTCTTATAGCCCGGTATTCTTCCAGGAAGAAGAATGCCATGCTCTTCTGTATAATTAGTGACAAAAGAAACCACCTTCTCCATTTCCTGGAAGGACAGCAAGTGCTTGGGCAGTCTGTACTTGTTGCCGTGTTGCCTGGGTATCACGCCATGGAGATGGTGATGTTTGATCAGGTTACCCAGCCTGTCCTTCTCCACACTGTGGATGAACTTGAAAAGTTTACGGCAAATGTTCTTGCCCTGGTGAGTGTACTGATTCCTCACTTTCTTTCATTCTGTGTTGACCTTGCACTTGGTGTTCTGCATCATGTCACCACACCGAAGACTGGAGCGCAGCTGACTCAGGACGACGAGGTCAACTGCGTCTCTTTCCAGGGTTAGGTGGTGCATGCGCAGATCCAAAAGTTCTTGGGAACTGAACTGCTGGAAACAGGGGCTTCCACTGTCCTGGGTGCAGGAGCAAGTGAAAAATGATGAAAGCTTTAAATCAGGCTTTCCAGCATTGGCACTGAAACATTCAATTTCGGTGTCACCAAGACAGCATTCCTCTGGCTTCAAAACAATGACAGGCTGGATCAAACAGAAGTCCTCACCATCTGAGGCATGGCCATCAGCATCTGGAACAAACAAATATTTGACCATAACTCATCTGCAATTGAAACTGCGAAAGAAAAACAAAATGATACATACCTTTTTTGCCGCAGCATTAAGCTGGAAACTTTCCACTGTATCATGTGTGAGAACATAATCACAGGAATGATGTAGACGTAACCGAATGAATTGTATACATGTTCTGGGCCATGACCCTATAATATTTTCTTTCTGGTCCTTTTCCTTTTTGATTGGGTGGGGGGGGGTTATGGCCCCAATTATCTAAGGAGTTAAAAGTTGTGTGCTGGGCCAGCAGCATCCCTTTTCCCCCAGTGTCCCTGCAGAGGCAGGTTGTTTGTTTACTGTTGCGGCCGGTGTTCATCTCAGGGGAGAGCCTATAAGTAGTTATTTTTCTATGGCTTGTTGTTCTGTTGTTTCTTATTGATGTAAATAATGTATGTTTATAATGTTATCATGTTCACAACGTGCCTTGATTTTTATTCTTGAACATGTGGGTAATTTTGACGTTAAATTGCCGCCTGGTTGCAGCCGCAGTGGTGTCAGAGTACCCTGTTTGTGCGTTCGAATGTTAAGCCTTTATGCCACAGGATGACTGGTGTTTCCAAAATGTATGCAGCTAACATTGGTTAGGTGATAAGTAGCTAGCATGGTATGCTGCCATTGTTGGATGTTCCGTTGGAGTGATGCTTTGCCGACGTCAACGGTTATCCCTCAGTAGGCCTATGGTTCCTTTGCGTGCGACCGTGCAGATCTATGCGCGGCATAACTTATTTGTTTAGTTTCCTACCGATCTATATTTCTACATGAAATCAGTGGTATATTATGGCTAACACTTTGAAGATGTTGACTTCATAGTTGTGGAATGTTCAGTTTACTAGCTGAATGTGGTTTAGCGCATATACTGAGGGATGATTATAAACTGTGAGACATGTTATTTCTGTTTTGATCCGGCTTTTGTATGGCCAAGTCTTGGGCGTGCAGACTTTCACTCTGCTTAGCTTGTAAACCCTTTCCGGGTCTTTGTGCGTGTACCCGAACTGGCCGGTGATGCACGTCAGTGGTGGTAATTAGGTCTTTGTCTCTGTTCACTAACCGAGCAGACAGGTGCAGCCAGATCAACAGTTTAGATTCTTGCTGCGCTACCCGCGTCAGTAAGATGCTTGACGTTGTTCACAGAGTATGCTCTGCTAGTCGGTAACAGTGACATGCTGTAACACTTTGAGTAACGAGGCTGGAGCCAGTCAGTTTATGACTGACTTCCTCCCGCTTAGGGCATGGTCCCAAATGCCACCCATGTCACTATCCATCTCGTTGTGTGCTTAAGTGGAACTGCTGTAACGATTATCTCACTTCCTGTTTTAGTTAAGAATGAGCTTGGTAATCCACATTCTTCACTGTTACTTTATTGTATACTATTATATACTGGGAGTTCATCAGTTAATTGACTGGCTGTCTCTTGTATACTCACCGCGACTCTGTGAGATACAGGTTTTAAGTGTAAGTCAAGCACACGATTTATGTGCTTGATTATTAATCATTTTGTCATGTATTATAGTAACCCACAGGTAAACTACATGGTTACTGTATTTATTAGATTAGTAATTGCTGTTGTTTAGACTTTACATTTGCTTTCATGTTCTAAATGTTTTGTTTGCTTGTGTCTTTTCCAATACAGACACTGTTTCCTGGTTGGTTGGTGTACAAATAAAAGTTATGTTATAGCAACCTCTGACTTGTGGCTCTTCATCCATGCTTCCAACCTGCTTCCCTCTACTCCCTACCCCACTCCCCTACATAAAAACAAGGTCAAAAAATGAATTTGATCACTGGAATACCAACCTCTAAAGATAACACACTACAATGGTACATCAGTTCACTTTCACAATCACATTCACTGATTCAGTATTCACACAGATTTATCTTGTTCCACTGAGTAACCAACCTACATATTTTGAACTTTAAAGGTCATGAGTATATATACAAGTCAGTTATGACATTTTTGGTGGGGCAGAACAAATCAAAACAAAAACAGTAGCCCCCACACCCACAAATGCACAGGTGACAGTCACACACACACATGAAGATGATGAACTCTTAAAATCAATAATGTGTTTATATTAATGATGTGACTCGCTTGCACACAATCCACAACCATACTGACAAGTTAATTCCTGAATGATTCAGGTATTTACATTAACATCAAGAATGAAAGAAAACAAAACAACTTCTGGTCTTGGTCTAAAAACAGACAATTTTGGACTTTTTTCTGCTTCGTCTGTTCTTGTTATCAATCTTGTTTCTCACACACACACACAATTTGAGTTGAACATTTCATGCTTCAATCATACTGTTATTGCAATTCATTCCCTTGGACAGCATGAAAACAACCTTGTTTTATGTTTCTATTCTTCATAATCATTGAATCAAATGTCAACAAAGACTCACCTTCACTTGCTTCAGTGGAATTTTCCTCCAACATGTCTGCTTCATGGTCACTATTCCACTCATCAGAGTCATCATGAACTCCAGTGTCACCAAAATATTCAGTCACTGCGTCTGTGATTTCACTCGAATGAAAGTTGATTGTTTCTGTCAACATCTTTGCAATGCGCAATGCCGTGGAGCCATCTGAACATTGACCCTCTTTCTTGAATTTATCTGGCTAATTTACAAATCAAATAAATATGAAATATATATGTATTTTGTGATAAAGAGTTCAACTTCTAGGAATATTAACAATTATACCATACGCAGCACCTGAATAACTTAATTTAGTCAAAATCAACAGACACGGAACAAGTCGCAGCTTTCTCAGTGAAGCTGAATAGAAGCACTTGAAACTGCAAATTACTACTCATTAACATTGATCAAGAGCACTAAAAGTAGTCCATGAACAACTTACAACCACTGAAGTATGTGAATACGCCAAATGCCAGAGTGACAAAGAATTTGTGTGAATGAGTCTGAGGGGACCTGCCATGGTCAAATAGTCCCACATTTTGAATGTTCCTGGTTCGCGTCACTTGTTGAAAAATCACAAATAAACAATCTTAGAGAGTGAGTTAGTGCTTAATACTTTGGATGTGTGTAGAAATAACCCTGCACAACCTGAAATACGTGTAATGTGGAACCAGATAATTTTGAAGTGTGTGACTGTTCTGGGCCGTACCATGACAGTGTGCTTTGCGACTAATGTCGGGTTTTCTCATGCACGGTCACATGTATCCCACTATGTCTCGTCCATTTATCACCAGTATTTTTTTTGTGTGTGTGTGTTTTTGTTTTTGTTTTTTTCAAGAACACTTACAGCAATTGAGAAATAAATAATTATATATCCCACTAAGTCTCATTCAGTAGCAAGAAACAACAGAAGTAGACACACAGCAAAAACATATCTTACCTGCAGGGTCTCATTGTCCTTGGAGAAAACAATGATCTGCACTTCCTTCACACTGCTGTCATAATGATCCTGCAACCATTTGCTTATCACAGAGAACATGATGGCTGCCACGTGGTTGCCAGGGTAGCAAAGTTTACCAGTGTCGAGCGTAGGGAATGCAATGCTTCTTGGCCTCTTCCTGCTTGCCTCTTTCAGGCACTCCTTGACAGCAGACTGCATTTTCTGAAATGGTCAAAACTTCAGAATTGTAGTCCTCCTTAAACAAAGCACTGTGTGAGTGCATGTGTGTGCGCATGCATGTGTGTGTGTGCATATGTGTGTGTGTGTTTGTGCCAGTGTGTATGTCTGCATGCATATGATTACATGCATGTATATATGCCTGTGTATTAGTTCTAGCATTTTGTGTGTATGTGTGTGTATACATGCATGCATGCGTGCATGCAAGCATGGGCATATGTGTGTGTGTGTGTGCATGTCTTTGTGCGCATGCATGTGAGCACATGCATGCAGGCCTGTGTGAGTGCATGTGTCTGTATGTGCACAGCATCTGACCGCGGTCATCACTCCAGGTGGGCAGACTCAGGTGAAACAGATATTTACAGTGCAGGTTGCCACCTGATGTTCGCACCACACTGCCTATTTGAGCTGGTCCATGTCTTTCATGGAAATTCCTTAGCTTCTGCTGGATTGTCTCCCCTCCCTCCTCCAGGATGCTCTTGGACAGAACACCTTTTCGGAGGTCCAGACTGGGATGTAGGGTGCACACGATCACATCAGCCTGAGGAATTTATTACATATGATCAAAATATTTTCTATGCTTCATCTAATGTTTGAACTGATGCACTACAAATTAACTGAGCAACCATCTACAAGATATGAATCTGGGACAAGAGAGCAAGTCTCAATGATTTCATAACATAATTATGGTTCATGAACAAACACACCACTAGGTTTATTAACAAACACACCACTAAGTTTATGGACAGACATAACTGGATGCATTTCTGTCTCCAAAAAATCTGTAAGAGGTCATTAAACTTTGCAATTTGAACTAAAAAAGCACATCACACAGAATGAAGACATCTGCTCAGATTCTTGAATCAAAACTTGTGATCAGGAAATTTATGACACACACTGCCAAAGCCAAACTGGAACATGCTAAGAGTACAAAGCAGCCTCACTCTTGACTTTGCGATCTCTCCTGAAACGATCTTGATTGGGAGATGGGACCTGTCGCTGTGGGCATCGTCTGAATGTGATCCATGGGAAGCTGAAGTGAAAGTGTAAAAACAACACGCAGGTTTAATACAGCTTCAATAAACTTTAACCAGAATTCCCCGCCCCCCCCCCCCCCCCCCCCCCAGCAGCTCCTTCACTTCTCTGACAGTGCCAGGCAGGTTGTCTTTAGGACCTTCAGCAACCATACCAGTCTTGTTGAAATTGACTGAAACACCCACACCTTTTGCTTTCTTATACACTTCTTTTATCTCTTCTGTGCAGTACAGAAACTTCAAGGGGTTCTGGTCTATCTTGAGGGTTTTCTCTTCCAGCTGGTTTTCAGCAAAGAAGTTTTTAAGTTTCCAACGGGTCTTTGTGACATTGGAAGGAGTGTCAACAATGATGATGTTACAACCTTCAGGCAACACCACTGGCACTGGGTATTCGGCTCTGTTTTCCTGCAAGCTCTCCAGAAATGACAACCAGGTGGGTGACTTCAGCAAGCACAGTGCTTTCTCTTCAAGCCTGACCTTGGTCTCTGTGAAAGCTGCTTTGAAATTTTCCTCCCGATGTACAAGATCAGAACTCTGACCACTAAGAACGATGTTTTCATTGCATAATTCCCAATGACACACCTGTCAGTCAAAGTTTTGTGGACCCAATCTTCGGTATCTTTTTTAATTTTTTATACATCATGGCAAGTGCTGGGTTCAGTGAAATCCTCCTTTCCTTGATGTTTGTGGTAAATGCAAGAACATCTGAGAAAGCTTGCTTCATCATGTCTTCGGGTGCTTTTACTGTTGCTGTCCTACTTTCTGGTTCTAAAGAAACTTCAAGCCCTGGATACTCTTTGTAAAACCTATCAAGAGCTGATGGGATGCTCAGTACTTTTAGCTGCCATGGTTTCAGATTGGGGATGGTGTCCTCCTGCATGCCCACAGAGCTAGGCTGGTATCTGCCTGTCAGTGGCTGACTGAGTGCAAGTTGTGGGTGACTTCAAAGCCTCAAGTGTTTTAGCACTTCCACCTCCCTTCCATCCTGGGCTATCTGGATTCTTTGCTGCTAAACATCTCTGAAATATGGCTGGTGTTTCAGCTGCATGCTCTTTTCCAAGTGAGTGCTGGTAAATAAATTTGGTCAACTGTTCAGCAACTTGATGCTCCCAATCACGTGGAGGATTATCAGTCAGACACTTGACGGTGATGTGATCCGGACGCTTCCAATTAAATTTTTCATTCACATATTTCATGTCAGTCACTAGCTTTTTCAGCAGCTTAGACTCATTAGTGATTTTGTCAATAATGTCTTCACCAAGTCTGAGTTTTGTGTCTCTGGTTTGGGGAGAGCTGGGCTGTGACTGCTCTTGCTTTAATCTGGCTCCTCCAAGACTGTGATTTTCATGGACTGTGCTGCCGGAGTGATTTTTGGGAGTGGTTGAACTGCTTTGGCTGTTGTCAGCTTGCCTTGTTTTTTCAAGCATTTGTTTGATTTTGCCATGGCTTTGCTGAGAATCAATCCAAGTGCTCTTAACTCTGCCAATTTGTTCATGGAAGCTGCCTGCCTTTCGTTCTGATTGACAGCTGGATATCTCTGCCTGCCTCCAGACTTCATGCTGAGAATACCTAGAGGGGAGATCAGGAACACAGCCTGTTGTACCAAGCTGCTCATTGGGAAGATGCTCCCTGTGTTGCACTTGTGCTGCTGCTGAGCTGATATATTGTTTTTTGGTGACATCTCTAGCATTGTCAGGCACTGAGGCCGGAAGGTTGTGTGTATGTGAGCCAGACCCAAGTTGCGTGGATTTCTTCTGATGAGATTGACCCTTGGACCACCCACCACTGTCCTTGTCATCAGATGAAGACTCATTAGCCCCAGCTGCAGGGAAGCCTCTTGTTGCCTTGTGTTGTCCTGGACTGTCCTCTTCATCAGATTCTGTACCTACAGTCACTTGCAGCTTATTCCCATCCAGTGAGTGATTCCCTTTCTTTGCCACAGACGCCACATTTGTAATATGATCAGTAACAACATTCATATTGATTTTACATTAAAGTAAACAGAAAGCATAGACATGCACTCATCAACATTTAAAAGACTATTAACAGCTGTGTGTTCTTTCTTGCAGGTGATAAGCAGTTTCCTGTGACAGACTTCAAAAACCATAGCTGGGAGTATTTGGCAAATATAGTTGGTTCTTAATTGGGCAAACTTTTGCTTCATGAATATAGTTCGGGGTATACATCCAAATTCAACGAAGCTACATTCAGGGTCCAAAAAGCTTTGCTCAACATGTTCTGGAAATATTCGCCCACTTTGGTGAACATTGCCTCTGAAAGCAGAGAGCAGAGAGCTCTCCTGTGAATGAGGAAGAAATAAAAATTAAAATGGATGACTGTGTCAATACTTCACTTGCTTCAGAGAGAACTGACCTATTTGTTGACTTATAGGAGGTGCAGCCTTTTCTCTGGGACCCAAAATGATATCGTAGTTTGCTGAATTACCCTGAGAGGAATGATGAAAATATATTGACCTGACGTGACTTGACTTTAGCCTACATTTTGTATCATGCTGTCAGCTGCGCTTCTGCAGCAAGTTCAGGCTGAAGCTTGCACCTCATTATAAGCCAGTTAAGAATGAAGTATAGTTTGTTGAACTGTCCAAACCATGTTTGGTGAACTAAAAGTTCAATTAAGAAATAAATCATAGTTCGTCTGAAGTATGTTCAACGAACAAACACTTTGCCCAGTTAAGAATGGGCTTAACAAGAGCCTTACCCAGCAAAAGTACATGACATTTGACCTTCATGTCATTAAAACACGCACACACACACACACAAAACAAACAAAAAATATACACCCACCCACCCCAAACTTACACTAACACTTGGATGACATGACAAGGGTGAGGGTTGAGAGTGGGGTATGACATATATATGTGTGTGTGTGTGTGTGTGTGTGTGTGTGTGTGTGTGTGTGTGTGTGTGTGTGTGTGTGTGTGTGTGTGTGTGTGTGTGTGTATAAAATACTGAAAGTCAGATAGACAAGATGATTCAAATATACCCCCCCCCCCAACCTTACACACACACTTTGTTACAAGGGTGAAGGTGGAGCATATGTATGATGTATATATATATGTTAGGGGGAATGGAGGATCTTAGATTAACCCCACTAAAAGAAGGAATAAATAATAAGTCATACTGCCAAGGGTAACAGAAGGGAAAAGTTCAGTAGTACACATCATAAACATTGCCCACAATAGCATTATCCTGATTTTAGGAATAAAATGATCAGATACCAAAAAACAACAACAAAATCAAAATAAATGCCTCTTGATATAATATAGTTTACACAATCCAAAAGAGCAATCCTTTCATAATTTCATTGACTGGGTTAACTGTTCACCATCAGTCAGTGTCCTTGCAATTGGACTCATTGTTCTCAGAAGATTAGCATTGTTCTCAGAAGATTAGCAAAGTACTGCAGTTCCACACAAGCATTGTTAACAGAGATCAAATGCAGATGAACAGTCTGCTGGTGAGCTTTTTGTAGGTAACTAATCAAAGACTACAGAGAATGGAATACTAAGACGCACCTGAAAGAGCAGTGTCACCTCCTCTGTCTCTGTGGCCACGCCCCCTGCCCCCTGTGTGACTTCCTACACCTCCCTCAGCTGCTTTGAAATCCTTCACACAGTTCATGAACAGTAACAATAATTGGTGCAAAATACACATGGCCAGCTTTCACCAAACATTTTCAATATAATGAATAATAGATGAGTCAATTGATCAATCAAACCACTACCCCTAAAAGTCCACTGGGGAAATAATGTGCAGAATGTGTCAGATAATATGCTAGTCACTGCTGATTCCATAAGCATCTGCCAAAGCATGAGCGTACATAGTCACTGAGTGCAGCTTATTTCAAGTATGAAATGGTCTGCAATAATGAACAAAAAACATCAACATATGCTGTATAAATTTCTGCAATGGCTTTGTTGTCAAAAAGTGAAGCATTCTCAGCTGTAGTCTTAGTATCACCAGTTTTTTTTTGTTTTTAGTTTTAAAGAACACTTACAGAAAATGAGATATAAACAATGTCTCATCCATATTATCACCAGGATTTTTTTGTTTTTTGTTTTGTTTTTTAGTTTGTTTTCAAGAACACTTGCAGAGATTGAGAAAGAAATAATTCTATATCCCACTAAGTCTCTTTCAGTAGCAAGAGAATGAGACACAGAAGTAGACACACAGCAAAAACATATCTTACCTGCAGGGTCTCATTGTCCTTGGAGAAAACAATGATCTGCACTTCCTTCACACTGCTGTCACGATGATCCTGCAACCATTTGCTTATCACAGAGAACATGGTGGATGCCACTTGGTTGCCAGGGTAGCCAAGTTTACCAGTGCCGAGCGTAGGGAACGCAATGCTTCTTGCCCTCTTCCTGCTTGCCTCTTCCAGGCACTCCTTGACAGCAGACTGCATTTCCTGAAATGGTCAAAACTTCAGAAGTGTAGACCTCCTTCACTCAAGTCAAACAAGGCACTGTGTGTGTGCATGCATGCGCACATGTGTGTGTGTGCGCGCGCGCGAGTGCGTGCGTGCGTGCGTGCATGCGTGTGTGTGTGTGTGCGTGTGAGTGCGCCAGCGTATATGTCTGCATGCACATGATCACATGCATGTATGCCTGGGTGTGTATTAGTTCTAGCATTTTAACTGTGTGTGTGTATGTGTATGCATGCATGCATGCGTGTGTGCGTGTGCATGCGTGCATGCATGGTGCATGTGTGTGTGTGTGTGTCTTTGTATGCATGCATGTGAGCACATGTGAGCATGCTGGCCTGTGTGTGTCTGCATGTGCATAGCAAGTTCTTTGTTTACCTGACCATGGTCATCACGCCAGGTGGGCAGACTCAGGTGAAACAGATATTTACAGTGCAGGTTGCCACCTGATGTTCGCACCACACTGCCTATTCGAGCTGGTCCATGTCTTTCATGGAACTTCCTTAGCTCCTGCTGGATTGTCTCCCCTCCCTCCTCCAGGATGCTCTTGGACAGCACACCTTTTCGGAGGTCCAGGCTGGGATGTAGGGTGCACACGATCACATCAGCCTGAGGAAATTATTACATATGATCAAAGTATTCTCCATGCTTCATCTAATGTTTGAATTGCTGCACTACAAACTAACTGAGCAACCATCTACAAGACATGAATCTGGAACAAGAGAGCAAGTCTTAATGATTTCATAACATATTTATGGTTCATAAACAATTAACAAACACACCAATAAGTTTATTAACAAACACACCACTAAGTTTATGTACTGACATAACTGGATGTATCATAGTTCAAGAGCTGTGTGAGAGTCAAGGTGGACGTCCTGGGCTGTTTGTCCTAATGAGCCTTCTGGTTTCCGTGGATGTAAATATTTATTGAACCGTGCTTCGGCATTGGTCACAACTTGTCCCGAATATGTCAACTGACATCTGAGGACATTAAGCATCAATTCATCAACTGGATGTATTTCTGTCTCTAAAAAATCTTAAGAGGTCATTAAACTTTGTAATTTGAACTAAAAAAAGCACATCACACAGAATGAAGACATCTGCTCAGATTCATGTGATCAGGAAATTTATGACACACTGCCAAAGTCCTGGAACATGCTAAGAGTACAAAGCAGCCTTACTCTTGACTTTGCGATTTCTCCTGAAACGATCTTGATTGGGAGATGGGACCTGTCGCTGTGGGCATCATCTGAATGTGATCCATGGGAAGCTGAAGTGAAAGTGTAAAAACAACACGCAGGTTTAATACAGCTTCAACAAACTTTAACCTGAATTCCCAGTGCCTCCCATCCCCCACCCCCTCCCCAGAAAAAAAAGTGCCAAAATGCATGCACAACTGCAGTTTTCACATTCTATGTTTTACATCAAGTCTGTGCTGCATAATATGTGCCCAGACCTGTAAGTGTGTTAAATGCTTGGAGGCCATTAAAGGACAAGTCCAAGGTTAGGGGTGATTTTTGACACGCTTTCTGTTAAAGCTCACTGAGAATGATGATGTAGGTGAAACTGTGATCTGAGGGTTATAAATGCACGAAAAAAAGGCATTTTCTGTTGTCCTGAAAGCATCGCCAAGACGCCCAAATCATGTGACCATATGCCTACTGCGTCACTCTGGGGAGTCGCTGCAAAATGGCCAACTTGAGCTCCGAAGACGAAACTGATACTTTGCCCGAGAGACCCACAAGGATACAGCCATATCAGTTTGAGCCTGTCAGGCAGGATTTTGAAAGAGTACCGGAACATCGTGTCAGCTTCGACATGCGGTATTCCATGGGGTTTGCGAAATCGCACTCGCTGAAGTGCTCGCTACACAAATGGGCTTGATGCGGCGCAGCAAGAAAGTCAGCTCGTTTGAATTGTATAAACTTAATCCACTTTTGCCTCACTGCAGGTCGATTGTGCGGGAGCTCATGCATTGTTATACCTGGGGTCATCTGTGAATTGTTACAGTTCACGGCAACACAGTAGGCCAGCATAGGTAACTTTTTTGTCAACCACATGCATACACAGTTTACTGAAAAATCTAACATGGCAACCGCACTGACTCCCCAGACTGACGTCACTTCCGGGGAAGCCTACAGAAAATAAAATCGATTAAAAACCCAATTAAACATTTTTTATTTTTTATTTCATTAAATCTGAAACAAGTGACTCATTTTTTTCAATCATTTCAATGGTCATTTTGCATACTTAAAAACCTTGGACTTTTACTTTAAGTTACAAAATACAAAAAAGCATACGCACATATAATTCTGATTAAGGCCACTAACACATTGTCCAAGAAAATAATCAACTTTCAAGGCTACTTTTGTAGCTTTGGATAAACACGTCCCCCCAAAAAAACTAACAAAGGAACACATATCTGTTGTTTTGATGTACACATAAAACTGACATCAACAACAACAACAAAAGTTAAAATAAGCAAGAAGGGCAACAAATCATGTACCCATACCTCTTTGTTCAGACCTGTGATCATCTCGATGCCTGCTGCTCTGAGTCCTTGGTTTGGGCTGATCCTTCACCTGCAATTGCTTGCCAAACAGAATCTTGCCAGCTGACAGGAAAGAATGCAGAGTCTTGTCAGTCATGTCGATCAGCATCACAGTTTTCAGACAGCTGTCTCTCCCATCCTCTGTGAAGAACATTTCAATGGCTTGCAGGATGATGCGAGTGGCCTTGTCAATTGGGTAGCGGAAAATGCCACAGCTGATGGCAGGCATGGCAATAGATTTCATCTTCATCTCGTGTGCTTTCTTTAGTGTCACCAATACAGTCCTTTTCAGCAGCTGATCCTCCTCTGTAAAAATGATGAGAAAAATGATGGAAACGTGCATTTATTTCAGTTAATCAGATTCTGGTACAGCAATTTTTTGCATCAGAGCTACTCATTTTTTGAAAAGAGCATGTTCTTTTCTAACTTGATTTGTAAATTCTGTGTGCATGTTTCATTATAAGTCAATATGATTGGTTTTACTGTTCAGTCATGACACACATATAACATTTCAATTCACAAATTAAACAAGGGAAAGCAAAAAGGTTGAGTTTTAACAATTAAAAATTCACCCCCCCACCCTTGAAGCAAGTGCAGATCATTTTACCTTTCAATCCTCCTTTCCATGTTGGACCAACAGCATGAAGAATCCAAGAGCATCCCAGTGAGCCTGCTCCAGTAACCACTACTTCTCCTTCACTGAGATCACCTTGTTTTGCGATCAGTTCATCAGACTCCTCCTGGATACAGCTTCCACCTAGAAAAACACACCAAACCAATCCCCAAAAAACAAACTGAAACCAAGAAGTTTGAACCCAATACACAAGTGCTGAAGATGACATCAGATTCTATTAAATGTAATGTTTGCCATGTTTTAATCCCACATCCAGTTGAAATGGTATCCTGCAAGGCTGTTGATTTCAAGCATGTTCTGCAAAACATGGTTCATTTTAGGTCAAGATAGTCAAAGTGACAAAAAACAAAAAACAAAAAACCACATTATTTTTCAAACAGTGATACAAATAATAATAATAAAAAATCACTCAGTTTAATGCATATATGTGCATGTACCATGTATACAGGTCTAAAATTATTCCTGGAAATGTTCAATCACTTGTACTTGTAGCCCAGTTCCTGGAAAATAAATAAACTTCAGATTCCAAAGGATTTCTGTCTTTAATAGCTTTCTCCCTGATGACTGCCAGATGTCATTACAAATGCCAGTATATACATCATGCACACTCTCCTAAAGCATGCAGTTTATTAAAGACTGTGCTCTGAATAAGAACACACTTGTTTTAAACCCCAAGGCATACTCCTGTATAAGCACTGACTGCTATATTTATTACTGCCAAAGACTTATAACCTTCAAGTCTGCACAAGAAAGATTCAAATTGTACAGAGTGTAAAAAGAAAGTTGTTCTACCTGCTTTCACAATGGCAGCTGCCACTCCACCGCCATGATTGAGTTGTCCATTGGCAGCATTGACAATACCATCAACTTCACACTGAGTGATGTCCCCTTGAACTATCAGCAGCTGTTGATCTGGGCCCAGTTTGACTTCTGCAAGGACTCGACCAACTGAGTGGGTTGAGCTCATCTTGCCATCATCACTTGTGGTGATGAAGCACTCTGTGGCTAGCCCTGTCTGCTGCAGGAACTCCTGGCCCTTGTCTCCTGTCAGATACTTGGCTGCTCCAGGTTTCTTGAATGTCATCTTGTCTTCCTTGATTCTGCTCAGCAGCTCCTTCACTTCTCTGACAGTGCTAGGCAGGTTGTCTTTAGGACCTTCAGCAACCATACCAGTCTTGTTGAAATTGACTGAAACACCCACTTCTTTTGCTCTCTTATGCACATCTTTTATCTCTTCTGTGCAGTAGTGTTTCAGAAACTGCAAGTGGTTCTGGTCTATCTTGAGGGTTTTCTCTTCCAGCCGGTTTTCATCAAAGAAGTTTTTTAGTTTCAAACGGGTCTTACTGACATTGGAAGGAGTGTCAACAATGATGATGTTACAACCTTCAGGCAACACCACTGGCATTGGGTATTCAGCTCTGTTTTCCTGCAAGCTCCCCAGAAATGACAACCAGGCAGGTGACTTCAGCAAGCACAGTGCTTTCTCTTCAAGCCTGACCTTGGTCTCTGTGAAAGCTGCTTTGAAACTCTTCTCCAGACGTACAAGATCAGAACTCTGACCACCAAGAACGATGTTTTCATTGCGCAATTCCCAATGACACACCTGTCCACACCTGTCAGTCAAAGTTTTGCGGACCCAATCTTCTGTATCTTTTTTTTTTTATACATCATGGCAAGTGCTGGGTTCAGTGAAATCCTCCTTTCTTTGATGTTTGTGGTAAATGCAAGAACATCTGAGAAAGCATGCTTCATCATGTCTTCAGGTGCTTTTACTGTTGCTGTCCTACTCTCTGGTTCTACAGAAACTTCAAGCCCTGGATACTCTTTGTAAAACCTATCAAGAGCTGATGGGATATGCTCAGTACTTTTAGCTGCCATGGTTTCAGATTGGGGATGGTGTCCTCCTGCATGCCCACAGAGCTAGGCTGGTATCTGCCTGTCAGTGGCTGACTGAGTGCAAGTTGTGGGTGACTTCAAAGCCTCAAGTGTTTCAGCACTTCCACCTCCCTTCCATCCTGGGCTATCTGGATTCTTTGCTGCTAAACATCTCTGAAATATGGCTGGTGTTTCAGCTGCATGCTCTTTTCCAAGTGAGTGCCGGTAAATAAATTTGGTCAACTGTTCAGCAACTTGATGCTCCCAATCACATGGAGGATTATCAGTCAGACACTTGACGGTGATGTGATCCGGACGTTTCCAGTTAAATTTTCCATTCACATATTTCATGTCAGTCACTAGCTTTTTCAGCAGCTTAGACTCATTAGTGATTTTGTCAATAATGTCTTCACCAAGTCTGATTTTTGTGTCTCTGGTTTGGGGAGAGCTGGGCTGTGACTGCTCTTGCTTTAATCTGGCTCCTCCAAGACTGTGATTTTCATGGACTGTGCTGCCGCAATGATTTTTGGGAATGGTTGAACTGCTTTGGCTGTTGTCAGCTTGCCTTGTTTTTTCAAGCACTTGTTTGATTTTGCCATGGCTTTGCTGAGAATCAATCCAAGTGCTCTTAACTCTGCCAATTTGTTCATGGAAGCTGCCTGCCTTTCGTTCTGATTGACAGCTGGATATCTCTGCCTGCCTCCAGACTTCATGCTGAGAATACCTAGAGGGGAAATCAGGAACACAGCCTGTTGTACCAAGCTGCTCATTGGGAAGATGCTCCCTGTGTTGCACTTGTGCTGCTGCTGAGCTGATATATTGTTTTTTGGTGACATCTCTAGCATTGTCAGGCACTGAGGCCGGAAGGTTGTGTGTATGTGAGCCAGACCCAAGTTGTGTGGATTTCTGCTGATGAGATTGACCCATGGACCATCCACCACTGTCCTCGTCATCAGATGAAGACTCATAAGCCCCAGCAGCAGGGAAGCCTCTTGTTGCCATGTGTTGTCCTGGACTGTCCTCTTCATCAGATTCTGTACCTACAGTCACTTGCAGTTCATTCCCATCCAGTGTGTGATTCCCTTTCTTTGCCACAGACGCTGCATCTGTAACATGATCAGTAACAACATTTATATTGATTTTACATTAAAGTAAACAGAAAGCATAGACATGCACTCATCAACATTTAAAAGACTATTAACAGCCATGTGTTCTTTCTTGCAGGTGATAAGCAGTTTCCTGTGACAGACTTCAAAAACCAAATGTTATACATTGATGACTCAGAATCCTATCACAAACAGAATATGTCAAGCAGCATTATGTTGCCTTTTTTTATTTTTATATTTTTGAATCAAATTGAAGTATAGTAGCAACATTCAGTATAGAAGCAATGGATTGTACTGCTGCAATAATATCAAACATAACATGCTGCACCAACCTCTCCATAAACCTAATGCTAAAATATCTGAAATACAGAAACAATTTACAAAAACAGATTCTCCATTTGCCCATCTATCTAAAATTGTGCCACTGTCATCCTTCATCAGGATAAAACCGTATCCCTTAATTGATAAAAATATACACTCCAAACTTCAAACTTCTGTACATATTGTCAAGTGCAATGCCAGTTATCCAATCCAACCTCTCTGATGAGTGACCACCCATTTTTTATGACACCTTCCTTTTCTCTGTGTGTCTGCAAGCCAGACCAAAAGTAGTGTGTGTATATGTGGAGCAGACTGACTCTCGGACCATCCACCGCTGTCCTCTTCATCAGATTCTGTACCTACAGTCACTTGCAGTTCATTCCCATCCAGTGTGTGATTCCCTTTCTTTGCCACAGACACTGCATCTGTAACAACAGTGAATACTGATTTTACATTAAGGAGACAGCATATATATATATATACATGTTACACACTCATTAACTTTTTTAAATGACCAATATTTGTGCACGTTTTACTGCAAATAATATGTGTGAAGCTGATGTGTTGTTTGAACATAAAAATTACTGTATACATGTAGTGTTCAGTATACAAGTAAAGGATGACACTATAGTAAGAATTAAAAAAAACAATGTTGCACCAGTCTTTTCATAAACCTAAGTGCTGGATATCTGGATGCAGCAACAATCTACAACTACAAATATTTCCCCCTTACATTTCAGTTTTTAACCATTGCTGTCACTACCATGCTGCATTGGGATCAAACCTAACACATTACAGACATTAAGTGATTTATGTTCTGTGCATCTGAAATTCAAACACTACAAAATTGTACTGAACACTAAGAAAGCGAGTTGTGACCAACCATCACAATTCTTGAAGTAAACAACAGCACTCCTTCTGTCTGAAGCCCTCTCTACTTTTTCCACTGGACCCCCACCGTTTCTTTTCTTGTTGCTGAAGTACAGTTTGATGGCATCATCCACTGTACTAGTCTTCAGACCAGTTACGAAAAGAGCCCCGGGGAGAGGAACCTCCTTGAACGTCATGTGAACACCAGGGCTCAAAGGGTTCTCTTCGCAGGCACTGAGCATCTCTCTTACATCTGAAACATACATCATCAGCACACGTAGAGTGATCCAGAACTAAATGCGGTCCTCTCATGTTTCTACAGCCCAAGGAGTTCACCAAGCTGCAAGATAATACCATCAACATGAAATGTGGCAGTAGATTACACGGCTCACAGAAATACAGTTGCACATGCCTATTTCTCAACTGCTCACAGAAATACAAGAAAAGCTGCATAATGCCGATTTCTCAATCTGCACTACACAAATTTGTATTCAAAATGGGCCTGGCTTACACTCATGCTGTTTGAAATAAACAAATTGTGCCTTCAGGTCAATACTTGCTTACTTATAGTCGTCTTCATATTTTTCGTAAAAGTGCTCTTCAGCCAGAGGATTGTGAATGTGATGCATGCGTGGGAATGTGTTAAGACCCTTCCTGTGACAGATTTCAAAATGGTATTCAAAACTGATCCCTGTCACTGACTATAAGGAGGCAAGCAGATGTGTTAAGAGTAAGACCCTTCCTGTGACAGACTTCAAAATGGCATTCAGAACTGATCCCTGTCACTGATTATAAGGAAGACAAATGAAAACACCTACTGAAATCCTGTTCAGAAGATTTGAAGATCACAAGCACTGAATCACCCTTCTTCTGAATGTCTTCCACAGCAACATCAGCCACACACTCAAGATAATTCAACAGAAGGTCACTGGTGGTCTCAGATGGTACACCCGACACTAGAACTCTGTCCTTGTAATGAGCAGGAGCTGATGGTGTGGAAGCGTCTTTAGACATGGGCATTGTTAATCTACCTTTGTATCCGCACTGCTGAGAGGGTGACCAAAGTTCAACCTGTATGGGACTCTTTTTCAGGGTATGCTCTCTTGAAGTTACATTCTTTGCAGCTGTAAAGAGAACAAACAGAGCAAAGGTCCATCATGAGTGGATTTTGGAGAGAAAAAGATTAATGAAAATGTTCTGTCTTAATTTAATAAACCTGATCTTAAACATGCTGCACCAACCTCTCCATAAACCTAATGCTAAAATATCTGAAATACAGAAACAATTTACAAAAACAGATTCTCCATTTGCCCATCTATCTAAAATTGTGCCACTGTCATCCTTCATCAGGATAAAACCTTATCCCTTAATTGATAAAAATATACACTCCAAACTTCAAACTTCTGTACATATTGTCAAGTGCAATGCCAGTTATCCAATCCAACCTCTCTGATGAGTGACCACCCATTTTTTATGACACCTTCCTTTTCTCTGTGTGTCTGCAAGCCAGACCAAAAGTAGTGTGTGTATATGTGGAGCAGACTGACTCTCGGACCATCCACCGCTGTCCTCTTCATCAGATTCTGTACCTACAGTCACTTGCAGTTCATTCCCATCCAGTGTGTGATTCCCTTTCTTTGCCACAGACACTGCATCTGTAACAACAGTGAATACTGATTTTACATTAAGGAGACAGCATATATATATATACATGTTACACACTCATTAACTTTTTTAAATGACCAATATTTGTGCATGTTTTACTGCAAATAATATGTGTGAAGCTGATGTGTTGTTTGAACATAAAAATTACTGTATACATGTAGTGTTCAGTATACAAGTAAAGGATGACGCTATAGTAAGAATTAAAAAAAACAATGTTGCACCAGTCTTTTCATAAACCTAAGTGCTGGATATCTGGATGCAGCAACAATCTACAACTACAAATATTTCCCCCTTACATTTCAGTTTTTAACCATTGCTGTCACTACCATGCTGCATTGGGATCAAACCTAACACATTACAGACATTAAGTGATTTATGTTCTGTGCATCTGAAATTCAAACACTACAAAATTGTACTGAACACTAAGAAAGCGAGTTGTGACCAACCATCACAATTCTTGAAGTAAACAACAGCACTCCTTCTGTCTGAAGCCCTCTCTACTTTTTCCACTGGACCCCCACCGTTTCTTTTCTTGTTGCTGAAGTACAGTTTGATGGCATCATCCACTGTACTAGTCTTCAGACCAGTTATGAAAAGAGCCCCGGGGAGAGGAACCTCCTTGAACGTCATGTGAACACCAGGGCTCAAAGGGTTCTCTTCGCAGGCACTGAGCATCTCTCTTACATCTGAAACATACATCATCAGCACACGTAGAGTGATCCAGAACTAAATGCGGTCCTCTCATGTTTCTACAGCCCAAGGAGTTCACCAAGCTGCAAGATAATACCATCAACATGAAATGTGGCAGTAGATTACACGGCTCACAGAAATACAGTTGCACATGCCTATTTCTCAACTGCTCACAGAAATACAAGAAAAGCTGCATAATGCCGATTTCTCAATCTGCACTACACAAATTTGTATTCAAAATGGGCCTGGCTTACACTCATGCTGTTTGAAATAAACAAATTGTGCCTTCAGGTCAATACTTGCTTACTTATAGTCGTCTTCATATTTTTCGTAAAAGTGCTCTTCAGCCAGAGGATTGTGAATGTGATGCATGCGTGGGAATGTGTTAAGACCCTTCCTGTGACAGATTTCAAAATGGTATTCAAAACTGATCCCTGTCACTGACTATAAGGAGGCAAGCAGATGTGTTAAGAGTAAGACCCTTCCTGTGACAGACTTCAAAATGGCATTCAGAACTGATCCCTGTCACTGATTATAAGGAAGACAAATGAAAACACCTACTGAAATCCTGTTCAGAAGATTTGAAGATCACAAGCACTGAATCACCCTTCTTCTGAATGTCTTCCACAGCAACATCAGCCACACACTCAAGATAATTCAACAGAAGGTCACTGGTGGTCTCGGATGGTACACCCGACACTAGAACTCTGTCCTTGTAATGAGCAGGAGCTGATGGTGTGGAAGCGTCTTTAGACATGGGCATTGTTAATCTACCTTTGTATCCGCACTGCTGAGAGGGTGACCAAAGTTCAACCTGTATGGGACTCTTTTTCAGGGTATGCTCTCTTGAAGTTACATTCTTTGCAGCTGTAAAGAGAACAAACAGAGCAAAGGTCCATCATGAGTGGATTTTGGAGAGAAAAAGATTAATGAAAATGTTCTGTCTTAATTTAATAAACCTGATCTTAAACATGCTGCACCAACCTCTCCATAAACCTAATGCTAAAATATCTGAAATACAGAAACAATTTACAAAAACAGATTCTCCATTTGCCCATCTATCTAAAATTGTGCCACTGTCATCCTTCATCAGGATAAAACCTTATCCCTTAATTGATAAAAATATACACTCCAAACTTCAAACTTCTGTACATATTGTCAAGTGCAATGCCAGTTATCCAATCCAACCTCTCTGATGAGTGACCACCCATTTTTTATGACACCTTCCTTTTCTCTGTGTGTCTGCAAGCCAGACCAAAAGTAGTGTGTGTATATGTGGAGCAGACTGACTCTCGGACCATCCACCGCTGTCCTCTTCATCAGATTCTGTACCTACAGTCACTTGCAGTTCATTCCCATCCAGTGTGTGATTCCCTTTCTTTGCCACAGACACTGCATCTGTAACAACAGTGAATACTGATTTTACATTAAGGAGACAGCATATATATATATACATGTTACACACTCATTAACTTTTTTAAATGACCAATATTTGTGCATGTTTTACTGCAAATAATATGTGTGAAGCTGATGTGTTGTTTGAACATAAAAATTACTGTATACATGTAGTGTTCAGTATACAAGTAAAGGATGACGCTATAGTAAGAATTAAAAAAAACAATGTTGCACCAGTCTTTTCATAAACCTAAGTGCTGGATATCTGGATGCAGCAACAATCTACAACTACAAATATTTCCCCCTTACATTTCAGTTTTTAACCATTGCTGTCACTACCATGCTGCATTGGGATCAAACCTAACACATTACAGACATTAAGTGATTTATGTTCTGTGCATCTGAAATTCAAACACTACAAAATTGTACTGAACACTAAGAAAGCGAGTTGTGACCAACCATCACAATTCTTGAAGTAAACAACAGCACTCCTTCTGTCTGAAGCCCTCTCTACTTTTTCCACTGGACCCCCACCGTTTCTTTTCTTGTTGCTGAAGTACAGTTTGATGGCATCATCCACTGTACTAGTCTTCAGACCAGTTACGAAAAGAGCCCCGGGGAGAGGAACCTCCTTGAACGTCATGTGAACACCAGGGCTCAAAGGGTTCTCTTCGCAGGCACTGAGCATCTCTCTTACATCTGAAACATACATCATCAGCACACGTAGAGTGATCCAGAACTAAATGCGGTCCTCTCATGTTTCTACAGCCCAAGGAGTTCACCAAGCTGCAAGATAATACCATCAACATGAAATGTGGCAGTAGATTACACGGCTCACAGAAATACAGTTGCACATGCCTATTTCTCAACTGCTCACAGAAATACAAGAAAAGCTGCATAATGCCGATTTCTCAATCTGCACTACACAAATTTGTATTCAAAATGGGCCTGGCTTACACTCATGCTGTTTGAAATAAACAAATTGTGCCTTCAGGTCAATACTTGCTTACTTATAGTCGTCTTCATATTTTTCGTAAAAGTGCTCTTCAGCCAGAGGATTGTGAATGTGATGCATGCGTGGGAATGTGTTAAGACCCTTCCTGTGACAGATTTCAAAATGGTATTCAAAACTGATCCCTGTCACTGACTATAAGGAGGCAAGCAGATGTGTTAAGAGTAAGACCCTTCCTGTGACAGACTTCAAAATGGCATTCAGAACTGATCCCTGTCACTGATTATAAGGAAGACAAATGAAAACACCTACTGAAATCCTGTTCAGAAGATTTGAAGATCACAAGCACTGAATCACCCTTCTTCTGAATGTCTTCCACAGCAACATCAGCCACACACTCAAGATAATTCAACAGAAGGTCACTGGTGGTCTCAGATGGTACACCCGACACTAGAACTCTGTCCTTGTAATGAGCAGGAGCTGATGGTGTGGAAGCGTCTTTAGACATGGGCATTGTTAATCTACCTTTGTATCCGCACTGCTGAGAGGGTGACCAAAGTTCAACCTGTATGGGACTCTTTTTCAGGGTATGCTCTCTTGAAGTTACATTCTTTGCAGCTGTAAAGAGAACAAACAGAGCAAAGGTCCATCATGAGTGGATTTTGGAGAGAAAAAGATTAATGAAAATGTTCTGTCTTAATTTAATAAACCTGATCTTAAACATGCTGCACCAACCTCTCCATAAACCTAATGCTAAAATATCTGAAATACAGAAACAATTTACAAAAACAGATTCTCCATTTGCCCATCTATCTAAAATTGTGCCACTGTCATCCTTCATCAGGATAAAACCTTATCCCTTAATTGATAAAAATATACACTCCAAACTTCAAACTTCTGTACATATTGTCAAGTGCAATGCCAGTTATCCAATCCAACCTCTCTGATGAGTGACCACCCATTTTTTATGACACCTTCCTTTTCTCTGTGTGTCTGCAAGCCAGACCAAAAGTAGTGTGTGTATATGTGGAGCAGACTGACCCTCGGACCATCCACCACTGTCCTCTTCATCAGATTCTGTACCTACAGTCACTTGCAGTTCATTCCCATCCAGTGTGTGATTCCCTTTCTTTGCCACAGACACTGTAATGGTATAGCCCTATTTCACACTTAGCCTCTGCTCCCTTACTGCCCTACAGTCTGGAATTGGACGCTCCCACCCCAACACATAAACAACCTGATAGCAGCTTCCAGACTGACATGAGTGTGGTCAGTAGTGACGATGCCCCCGAGCCACTCCCTTCCCCCCTTCCCCTCTCTTCATTGTTTCTCACACACTGGCCTGCCACTTGCTCTTTGTTCCTGCTACCCATCACACGTTCCTCTGTCCTCTGTCCTAGTTGTTATATGTCTATGTCTCTAGTAATAAAGAATGCTTTGTGACTCAGCCATGTGTTAGTGTATTGAATAAAAGAGAACCCCAACATTATTGTGATCAACACAAACACCATAACAATACATGGTGGCAGCAGGGTTCTGATACATAACTAGTTGTGTGTGCTGTGGTGTGACAATACTTCAGTGACAGTGACTCTGAGGCCTGGAACGGCACATCTCCACTGCGATTCACTTGCGGATTACCTGATTGTGACTGTCTGAGAGTATCACACTCTTCACCTCCATCGTCACATCCGTAAGTGGTATCGTTTTCCACTTTTTTGGCAACCACACACCCACACGCCAGCATGGCTGACAGCACACTGCCTCGACCTACAATGGACTGGTCAGCATCCGACCGCGCCCAAGCATTGCATGACTTTCAGCAACTGTGCGAGATGTGGTTTACAGTCAACCAGACAGCAGATGCCCTCCAACATAACTACATCATGCTGTGGCTAGGAAGTGAAGGGCTCAGACTGTTGAACTCATGGAGTTTGACGGCCGACCAGCTCCAAGATCCCAAGAACATCTGGGACAGACTGGCTCTCTTAGAACCCAGCCAGAACTTCCGCATCCACCGTCTGGAAATGCAACGTCTAAGCCAAAAACAAGGGGAATCAGTGGAAGATTTCTACATCCGCATAAAGACGCAAGCGCTGAAATGCAAATACGCGTCGGAAGACATCACACAAGAGAGAATCCTAGAACAATTCATAGCAGGAACGGCCATCCCAAAAGTCCAGCGGGAGCTCCTATCAAAGGATGATACCCTCACTCTAGCACAAGCATTAGACATCGCAAAGGCACATGAGGCGAGCATCAAGCACATGAAGCAGATACAAGACCTAACACCCACACCAGCAACATCAACCATTGATGCGGTCAGCAACAACAGGAGCCACAAGCAGTGTGGAAACTGTGGCGGCACTCATGCCCCACGCAAGTGCCCGGCATACGGTACAACGTGCTCACGGTGCCACAAAAAGAATCACTGGCGCCAGGTATGCCGCTCGGGCAGCAGCGGCATAACCAACACCGGTGGAGGACAGGCAGCGCATGGCAAAGCTTCAACGAAGCCAACGAAGAGGCATGGATGGTCACCCTGCCGCCCCGGACATCGCCGCCAGGCAATTCACACCGTCACCGACGACAGCGATGATAATGTTGCCAGCGGACTGGAATGCCTTGAATTCTCGTCCATCGAGAAGAACAGCGGTGACAACCGTGACGAACTTTACGCCAGTCTGGACATCCAGTACAAGCGCCCGGCGTCCCTGAGAGTAGTAAAGGTCGACACAGGAGCACAAGGAAACATTCTCCCGCTCCGTATATTCCGCCGAATGTTCCCCGGAAAACTGGCCCCCAACGGATATCCAGCAGAGGGAACTACGAAGAAAAGACAAACCATACTGCAGGCGTACAACGGCACCACAATAAAGCAGCTTGGTGTCATCACCCTCTCTTGCAAACACAAGGACACTGAGTGACATAGCTCTGATTTCTTTGTCACGGAATCGGAGGGACCGGCGATCCTGGGACTGCCGAGCAGCGGCAGGCAGCTGCGACTGGTGACAATACACTGCATGGTTCAGACGGCAACGACACCAGATACCCAGCCAATCCACGACGCCATGGACCTTAAGCGTCTACATCCAGACAGATTCAGCGGAATCGGGGACTTCGAAGGAGAGCTTCACATCACTCTCCGGGAAGACGCCCAACCAGTGGTACAGCCCCCACGAAAATACCCCATCCAACTCCTGGAGGAAATCAGAACAGAACTGGAGAAAATGGAGGACCTTGGAGTTATCACCTCCATCACAGAGCCAACAGACTGGGTCAACGCACTTGCCTTCAGCAGAAAGGCCAGCGGCGGTCTACGAGTTTGTCTTGACCCGAGATCACTGAACCAGTGCATCAAGAGGACGCACCACAAGACCCCCACACTGGAGGAGATCACCAATCGCCTCAGCGGCTCCAAGGTGTTCAGCAAGCTGGATGCGAAGCATGGCTTCTGGTCAATCAAGCTCGACGAAGAGTCATCGAAGCTCACGACTTTCAACAGCCCCATTGGACGCTTCAGGTTCAAGAGGCTTCCCTTCGGACTGAACGTCTCACAGGATGCATTCCAGCAGTGCATGGATCAGATCTTCAGTCAGTGCCCAGGCACCATCGGGATCACCGACGACGTCATCGTCCACGGCAAGGATGACAAAGACCATGACAGAAATCTCCACCACCTTATGAAAGTTGCCCAGAAATGTGGACTTGTTTTCAACGCTGCGAAATGTTTCATCAAGACACCGCAGATCAAGTTCTTTGGAATGGTTTACGACGCTAATGGCGTGCACCCTGACCCGGAAAAGTGCGCTGAAATCCAAGCGATCCCCGCTCCAAAGAATGTCACAGAAATTCAGCAGTTTCTCGGCATAATCCAGTTCATGGCTCCATTTATCTCCAAACTTGCAGACCAAACTGCCCCTCTGAGAGCTCTGACCAAGAAGGACGTGCCATTTGAGTGGAACAGCTCCCTGCAGAAGGTTTTCAAGAACGTCAAAGCCTCTATCTGCAAGGACATTGCTCTCACGTACTTCGACGTCACCAAACCAACCACCATCCAGGTAGACGCATCAAAGATTGGAATCGGCGCAGCTCTTCTCCAAGACGGACGACCGATAGCCTTTGCCAGCAAAGCCCTGACAGAGACCGAGCAGCGGTATGCCAACATCGAACGCGAACTCCTGGCTGTCGTTTTCGGCTGTGAACGCTTCCACACATACGTCTACGGAAAACCCTTTGCGGTTGAGACTGACCACAAACCCCTGGAGATGATCCACAAGAAAAGCCTTGCTAGCACTCCCCCACGTCTACAGCGGATGTTGCTGCGTCTACAGCACTATGACGTCAGCATCAAATACCGTCCTGGCAAAGAGATGGTACTCGCGGATAGCCTCTCGCGCCTCAGTCCCATCCCTGACAAAGAGATTCACCTTGAACAATCAATATACGCAGTTCAGTTCACTCATGACAAACTGCAGCAGCTGAAGCTTGAGTCAGAATCTGACCCAGAGGTCACTGCTATAAGGAACATCATCATTGATGGTTGGCCAGACAGCGCCAAACAACTGCCCAAAAATCTGCGAGAATTTTGGTCATGTAAGGATGAGCTTTCAGTAGAAGATGGACTCAGTGGTACTGAAAGGAGAGCGAGTGCTGATTCCTACTACCATGAGGAGCTACATTCTGCAAAACATCCACGCAGGACACCAAGGAATGGAGAAGTGCAAGCTACGTGCCAAGACGTGCGTGTACTGGAAAGGCATCAACGCGGACATTGAGCGTACCGTGAAGACGTGCCCAGTATGCCAGACCAACCAGAGCAGTCAGCAGGCAGAGACACTCCTCCCACATGACATCCCAGACGGTCCGTGGCAAGTGCTAGCCACAGACATCTTCCACCTTGATGGGAATGACTACGTCATTGTTGCTGGCTACTACTCAAAGATGCCCTTTGTTCGACGTCTGACCTCCAACTCCACCAGCACCACGGTCATCTCAGTTCTGAAGCAGCTGTTTGGAGAGCATGGGATACCACACAAACTGCTATCTGACAATGGACCGCAGTACGACTGCGTAGAGTTCAGGACATTTGCAGCAGACTGGGGATTCAAGCACGTCACAAGCTCACCCAGATACCCCCAGTCCAACGGATTTGCCGAACGCATGGTCCAGACTTTCAAGAAAACCATGCTCAAGGCAAGGCAGAGCAGAACTGATCCAGACCTCTCTCTGCTGTGCCTACGCACCACCCCCATCGACAACAACCTCCCCTCCCCTGCCAAACTCCTATACTCCCGGTAGCTCAGATCCAACCTCCCTCTCCTCTCCTCCCACACACCCCAAGATACAGCTGTCCACAAGAACCTGCAAGCCCGCCAGCAGACGCAGAAGAAGTACCATGACCGGAGCGCCCGTGACCTTCCACCACTCCACACCGGCCGACATGTCCGCCTGCAGGAAGCCAACGGGACCTGGACACCAGCCACTGTTGTCGAGAAGAGGCCCGAACCGCGTTCGTACACCGTTCGCACTCCAAATGGTGGTCTCTACCGTCGTAATCGTCGCCAGCTCCGGGACTTCACAGCACCACCCAAACATATCACATGGGCAGACCAGACACTGACCAGCCCCGACACCAACCACACATCCTCACCGGACCAGCAACAACAGATAAACATGCCAGCGACAACAACAGCTCCACCGCCAAAAGCAGACAGCTTCACCCCTAGTGGCCAGACCAGCGACAAGCCTGCGCCAGCGCAGACACCTCTACGATGTTCCAGCAGACACACAAAACCACCTCAAAGACTGATCGAAAGCATGTAGGATTCAGAAGATCAAGCAAGAAAGAGGGAGGAAGAACATGCATGAAGACAAAGAAGAAAGAAGAGAAAAATGAAGATTTGACAAACATACAAAAATGCACCCACGGAACTGTTTTGCATGTGTCTCCAATACAATAGAATATATATATATATCAGTAGCATTTATGCACATATGTACTCCTGTTGAATCCATATATAATGTTTTCTTATTGGACCCACCCCTAATTATTTACAACGAAGGAACTGTCTCCTGACTCAGTGACTGCAACACTTAGCAATACCAAGGTGTTAAAAGAAACAATATTTTGTACTCTGGAGAAATTCATCAATCAAAAGAAACTGTATATTTTATAGTACCTTAGACCAATAATCTTCACACATGTATCCAATTTTCTAAGTAGCCTATAGAGTATACTGATTGTCAAAACTTTGCTGATTACTAGTCTATTCTTTTCCTTTACCAAAGAGAGAGGATGTAATGGTATAGCCCTATTTCACACTTAGCCTCTGCTCCCTTACTGCCCCGGCTACAGTCTGGAACTGGACGCTCCCACCCCAACACATAAACAACCTGATAGCAGCTTCCAGACTGACATGAGTGTGGTCAGTAGTGACGATGCCCCAGAGCCACTCCCTCCCCCCCCTTCCCCTCTCTTCACTGTTTCTCACACACTGGCCTGCCACTTGCTCTTTGTTCCTGCTACCCATCACACGTTCCTCTGTGCTAGTTGTTATATGTCTATGTCTCTAGTAATAAAGAATGCTTTGTGACTCAGCCATGTGTTAGTGTATTGGATAAAAGAGAACCCCAACATTATTGTGATCAACACAAACAACATAACAATACAGATGGGATACTGCCTCCAAAACTATGCATGGGATTGACTGGACCGGGGCCAGTGCTAGTGTCTGGGCAGAGCACTCACCTGTTAGTGCTACAGGTGAAAACGACTGTAAATGTAATCGCTCAGCAAAACAAAGTCCTCAAAGTGGCCTGTCTCGAGATTTCTGAGCAGGCTCTGATTTAATCCACCACAGTAATCAGATAACTGTTTCGGTTTCAGTTCTGGGACGTATAAGGAAGGTTCCAACTGAAAATTAGTCTACCCTTCTGGGAATTCCAACATGCTTTCGGTTTCTGTTTATAGAAATGATGACATTTCGTGATGGAAAGGGTTTTTTCTTCTTTATTCTCTCTCCACAAATTACAGCTGAATGAATTACGAATACCCGACTGCACAGTAATTTTAAAATAAAGCAGAAAATATACCGTAATTTCTATTGTGAAAGCTCTCATGTTGTCACATGTGACAAAAGGAAACGCGGCGGTTGGTGATTTTAGGATATGAATATTCATAGACTGAACCGCCGGAAAGTACACTATTACTAGAACTGGCTGGGTTCCCATAAAGGTTGAAATGGGTGCGACATTTTTCCATTGTTCTTCCTGGTTATAGTTCATCTCACCTACAACGGCTAGTCCGCCATGAGTCTGACGTCTGAGCTATGGAATTTCGGTCTTCTAGCCGAGGGTTTGATTTCTGTTTTAATCAACAATGAGAATACTGCAATTTCTTAATATATTAAACTCATCAGTAACACTGTGTGCATTTCTCCAAGTGTTTTGCATTGAATCAAGTTAATGTTTTGTTTGTGAAGTGAAGAAAAAGAAAGGAAGCTGTGATGTCAAGCAACGACTGATCAGTGTCAGCATCGCGCCTGTGCCGTCACTGTCACTGCACCTGTATTTTACTGAAGGCATGATCTAGCTGAATATATCAGTTGACAACAGAGAGACCAAGCTGACATCTGAGGATAATGAGCATTATAATGAGTATATTTTTTTAAAAATCAACAAAAAAAATCTGCTTCAATAAAAGCCACGTGTTTAGCTGTAACTTGCCACCTTTTGGCAGAATGACCGGGATTACGTGCTACTGTGGTAACACGGGGGTGGAACGGATACCGAAATAAGAGTCAGCACAGAAAGTCGACCCTGGATCCAGCAGGGATTCGAACCCACGACCTTTCAATCACGAGTCCGGCGCTCTAGCCACTGAGCTATCCCCGCCCCCCATATCAGGAAGATCATATATATTATATATATAACCGAGTGTATTGTATGTGTTTAAGTTTAACCTTTTCTTTCCTGTCCTTTCTCCTTTTTGATTGGGTAGAAGTTTTATGGCCCCAATTATCTAAAGTGTTAAAACTTGTGCGCTGGGCCCGCCGCGTCTGCATAGTTCAGGAGCTGTGTGAGAGTCGAGGTGGACGTCCTGGGCTGTCCGTCCTAACGAGCCTTCTGGTTTCCGTGGACGTAAAGGTTTATTGAACCGTGCTTCGGCATTAGTCACAACTTGTCCCTAACATGTCAGCTGACATCTGAGGACATTAAGCATCAACTCATCATCATCACCTCCGCGTCCTCTTTCCCCTAGTGTCCCTGCAGCTGCAGGTCGTCAGTAATAGTTTGAGCTGCTGCCTATGCATCTGATTCAGGGGAGAGCCTGTAAGTAGTTATTTTCCTATGGCTTGTTGTTCTGTTGTTTCTCATTGGACACGTGGGAAATTTCAGCATGATTGCCGCCTGGTTGCAGCTGCCATGGCGTCAGTGTACATTGTATGTGTGTTCAAATCTTAAGCTTTTATGCCACAAGATGACCAGTGCTTCCATCATGTATGCAGCTAACCCTGGTTAGCTGATATGTAGCTAGTATGTTATGCTGCCATTGTTGGATGTTCAGTTGGAGTGATGCTTTGCTGATGTAAAGTTATCCCTCAGTAAAGTATGGTTCCTTTGTGCAGCCGTGCAGATCTCTGTGCAGCATAGCTTATTTGTTAATTGTTTTGTTTCCTATCGATCAATTTCTACATGAAATCGGTGGTATATCATGGCTAACACTTTGAAGATGTTGACTTCATAGTTGTCGAATGTTCATTTTACTAGTTGAATATGGTTTAGTGCATGGGGGTGATTGTAAAAACTGTGAGACATGTTATTTCTGTTTTGATCTGGCTTTTGTATGGCCAAGTCTTGGGTGCGCAGACTTTCACTCTGTTTATAGCTTGTAAACCCTTTCCGGGTCTTTGTGCGTGTACCCGAACCGGCCGGTGATGCGTGTCAATAGTGGCTATTAGGTCTTTGTCTCTGTTCACTAACCAAGCAGACAGACACAGCTAGATCAGCAGCTTAGATTTTTGATATATATGCTACCCATGTCAGTAAAGCCCTTGATGTTGTTCACAGGATATGCTCTGCTAGTCAGTAACAGTGTGAGTAAGTAAGTAAACATGGTGCTTAACGTCCACAGAAACCGTACGGCTTCTTACTTCTTAGGGAAGGGGGTATGGAGGTGGGGGAGAGGGAGATTATATATTTATCACTACACTGTCACCACCACAGTGACTTCTGCATTAAGATGGGCAGTGATGAGAGCCATTTTAATGTTTCGGTAGGAAATGATGGACAAGGTCACAAGACAGTGTCCACAAACCACAACCTTTCTGAAGAGAAAGGAAAGCCAAAGCGGTATCGAACCGAGGTGCTTCCGCTTACCAGCCTAACGCCTTACCGCTAGGCCAAACCGGCTCACGGTAACAATGACATGCTGGAGCCCTTTTATACACGCATTGAGTAACAATATAAGGCTGGAGCCGGTCAGTTTATGACTAACTTCCTCCTGCTCGCAGAATGGTCCCAAGTGCCACCTGTGTCACTGTCCATCTTGTTGTGTTCTTAAGTGGAACTGCTGTAACAGTTATCTCACTCTTTCTGTTTAGTTAAGAATGATCTTGGTAATCCATACCTTTCACTGTTACTTTATTGTATACTATTATATACTGGGAGTGGGAGTTCATCTGTTAATTGACTCGCCATCTCTTGTATGTACTCACCATGACACTGTGAGATACAGGTTTTAAGTGCAAGTCAAGCACACAATTTATGTGCTTGACTGTTAATCATTTTGTCACAGTTACCATCATGTATTATAGTAACCCACAGGTAAACTACATGGTTACTGTATTTATTAGATAATTGCTGATGTTTAGACTTTACATTTGCTTTCATGTTCTAAATGTTTCGTTTGCTTGTGTCTTTTCCAACACAGACACTGTTTCCTGGTTGGTGCAAATAAAAGTTATGTTATAGCAACCTCTGACTTGTGACTTCATTCATGCTTCCAACCTGCTTCCCTTACTCCCCACCCCGCTCAACTACAAAACCTGGCATTGGTGAGCAGGATTGAAAGTAGAAGAGTCACACACCGACCAGGAGACAGTGTAGAGGAGATGGCAGGGGGCACTGGGACAGTGTAGTGGAGCTGTTAGGAGGCACTGAGGCAGTTCAAGGGGACCTGACCACCAAGCTTTACCTACACTAATGGCTGATTTACAACTACAGCAACAGGCTCCAGTCCTTCGCCCGGTGCTCACAGCCTGGCCAGCCACGCGCTCCAACATGAAGGAACGCTCCACGTGGGCGTTGGTGCAGCTGTACCCTCGAAGGTTCCTGAAGAATGGGATCCTCTGTTGTGGGCAAGCTGACCAATGTTGTGGTACCCTTGAACAGCTGGTTCTGCCCAGCTCACTTCCGCCTGATGTCCCAAGAGAGGTCGGGGACTACATCAGCAGCTGCGAGAGATGCACTGCAGTGCCATGCTTTAGGAAAAAGGAAAAGGACAGGAAAGGAAAGAAAAGTTTAAACGGTCATAGTCCGAAACACATGTATACAATACACTCAGTTACACATAAACCCAGAAAGCTTCTTCCAACACTCTGCCCCTAGGACCAGAGGAGCACAAAGACTGCACCAGGAACAGACATAACACCATGTCCTCTTCCACTCCTTCCCCCATACAGTCTCTGATTGTCTGAATGGAACCTCCTCCCCATGGCTGTCTCTTCAGCCCCTTCTCTCCAGTCCTTCCAGAATTGATTAGGCCACAGTCGTCACAACCTCTAGCCAGTCCCCACCTCTCAGTGAATATGAAGAAGTTCATGTAGATCATATAGTTTTATCTTTAGCTGTCTTATTAGTGTTTTAATAATGCCTGAGACACTGACACTGACCCTGACCACCTTTAAAACACACATCACTGCAGGACTTGTAACAGAGAGCCCAGTCCTTAAAGGAAGAAGATGAAGGATCCTAGGAGTAGGACAGTGGCATAAAATCCAGAATTAACTTTCATGGTGATTTTTGCATTTCATGTTCCTTACACTAGTTACAGACTTGTGCTGTTGGGGAGAAAATGAACACTTACATACATGTACTGACACCACCCGCTTACCACTGAAGACCACAGACTAGTCAAGAAATCTGGATTCATGCATCGTCATATCATAGTCAGACAATGAAGAGAAGGACAGGAACATCTTCAATGGGATTGGGAAAGGGTCATTTTGGGGGTCACAGACACATCAGCTACAGTGTTGTAGTGCTTCTCACATTTTGATGCAAAACATTGAAGGAGAGCCAGACTTATAATGATGTGTAGCTATCCGCCTTCAGTAGTACTCTGTGGGGCCTTCTAGCTAATCAAATAAATCACCAGCAATGGAAAGATCCAGAATGCAGGTGCTCATATTGTGACCAGAAAGAATTTCAAGAGCATATTTATATATATATTACCCCAATTTTGCAGTCTCTGTACTGGTTGCCCCTCTCCAAATGGATCAAAGATTCAAATGTAAGATTCCTCCCCGCTCCCTGCCCCCCCCCCCCTCCTCTTGCATACCAGTGCATGCATGAAACTGCACAATGTCAACAGGAACTTGTTTCTCCATACACTCCACCTCATTCTCACCACTCCTCTACCCAGTGCAGACTAACCGTCTCTGGATTTGGCAAGAACACACAAAAAAAGCACTCAGGCATAAGGTCATTCCACAAAGCTGTGCCCACCCTCTGGAACAGGTTGCTAGACACATTTCAAAATGAGAAGAAATGGCATTTTTTTCAGCAGCATCTGAAATTTTATTTATTTTTAACTTCTTAGTTACCCACTGCCCTCCTCATCCCCATTACCACATATCTTTTCCCATAGTCCCTCCTGCATCCCTCTTCTCATTGTATCCTCCCCACATCCTTTCTCCATCATCTTCACCAACAGGGGTCTGCCGTAACATTGTAACAAAGCCACAGGTCAGAGTCTCAATCACTTTGTCAGAATTACGTTACTGAGATTACTTGTACAGTTTTTGTAGTGCTCTTGGTTTGGGTTTGATTTGCAGAATTGTAGATGAATCATTTGTGGCATCTGTTTCTTGATAACTCAAGGCAGCAGTTGTGATTCCTCTTCTTCTTTTTTTTATGGAAGAAACAAAACAAATAAAAACTTACTTGCACGCAGACAGTCAAAAAATAATTATGTGTGCAGATTGATGTCAAGCTTGTCTTATATGTTTCCAGGCTGCTGGAGAAAATTCCCCTTATTGTGATCAAAAAAAATTTGAAGTTGTATAATTTGTAACACTGTTACCAGATCAGATGTGCAGCTTTGTCATCATCATCAGAAATGACACACTGCCTTGGCTGGAGAAAGTTGTACTCCATTAATTTTGTAACCATCCATTGACTAACACTCTCATGGACACATTCCATTCCATGTATTTGTGTGCATGACCATGGTATGTAGGTATCTGCCCCCATGTCACACACACACTGACATATTTCAACTGCCATTCCTTTCCTGTTCTTCCATGGATGCTTTCTAGGTTCAGTTTTACTTGTTTTCTCTATATGTGCATTTATTTTTATTTGTATCCCCCATTCTGCACAATGTACATGTTATGCATGTTGTTGTTTTTCCTGTGCACTATAAAAGTCATCATCATTTTTTTCTTCTCTATTCATAGCCACTGTTTGAATCATTTCCCAAAGCAGATCTATCTATGTGATCATCACAAATTTACTGATGGCACTCAATCCCTCCAATCATCAGCTCCAGGTGTCTTTCATGTATTGAATGTTGACACTGAGCAATGCAGTTATAGTTGGAAGAGAGATGACTAGCAGTAGATCAAAGATAAACATTAACAAAGCTGGCAGCTCTTTGCTCTTCAACAATACCTGTGACTGTAGGCACCAACTTGACAACATTATTTTTCACAGAACCATGCTGTTTCTCAGTAGCTTTTGTGAGGCAAGGAGAGAGTAATTTTAATATACAACCTTTGTATTCCATTTGTTTGTGATTGATGCTAACCCACTGCTGACATATTTGTCATCATGTCTGTCAGCATACATCCTATCTCATTGTTTCTGTGGTGGTTCTAATGGAAACAAATTCTCATGTGCAAAATGGAAACAGTGTTCTGCCCTTCAGTCCAAAGCTTTCTCTTTACCTCTGAGTTATTAACCACCAGAAAGATGAACCAAAAGCAGCAGCTGTAGGTTATATCCAAAGACAGGTTTAGGATCAGAATGTATGTGCGTGCATGGTGTATGTTTTGTTTGTTGTACAATGTACAGTATTCAACAACTTCAAGTTTACTGATTTTTGTACAACAAAACTACACTCTTTGTTGTTATGTACAGAGCTTTTAGCCTTGTTAAGTTGTACTCAGTCCATAAGATATGTATCATTATAGGAGATACACAGTCAGTGTGGTCATTTATACTGTTACTAATTATAGTCTTTCAGGTTAACCAAAGCAACAACAACAAAACAAAAACAACCAAAGCAATAACAAATAAACATCATGGGCCCTGTTGATATGAATGGAATTTTAAAAAGACAGTAGATACTAGATACGCAGATTTCTTCTTCTGTTGGTTCAAAATTGACATTTCAAACAAAGTTGCAAAAACACAGCTGTGACAGTGAGTGCTGCCATTTTGTGCCCAGTAGTCTGTATCAGGGACATCAGAATGTGGCAAATTATCAAATATGTCGCCAGCCAATTTTGTCTGCTCTTGAATGGTATAGAGCAGACCAACATGGTTAAAAATGAGGAACTAACATTTGAAGCAAAATACTGCTTTGGTATGAGTGCTGGCAGAACAACAGAATGAAGCCTGTATATGAACATTTTCTGTGTGTTCAGGCCAACTTGCTTCTTGATTTCTTCATTTCACTGCTCCTTCAAGCATCAACTTAAATTAATTTTATAGTCCTGAAAATCATACCATGTGCAAGTGGAAACACCCATTGCTATATATTCTTGATTGCCCAGTGCAGCTCTGTCTGACTGAAAGTATGTGTGTGTGCAAAACTTTCATGCATGTATTTTGGTATGCATCTTGTTTTATGCAAGCAATTCAGTCAAGTTCTCTAATGCAACATTTCATTGATGGTCATCAAAATATTTTCTTTCTTCTATTTGTTTGCAGACCAGAAACGATGTTTGCACAATCACAGAACTTTACATATACCAGCTGAAAATGGACCTCTTCAGATCAAGTTGACCATCCCAAACCTACAGATGAACTCCAGCCCTCAATAGCTGAACTGGATTAGAGTAAATGAGGTATTTTTCAAAACAGTTGCCTGAACATACACTGCAAAAGTGACGCAGCTATGGTTTGTTTTTGACAGCAGTGGTCACGTCATCCACTGGTACACTGTAAATGAGGAGTGGCCTTCACTGAAGGATTTATTCGCTTTGATGTAATTGTACAGCACTTAATTATAGTTAATACATAGTGTATACTGTCTGCACAAATACAAATTAATATGAGGTGACTGTTTATCAGAATAAAAGTTTGCAGTGTTTTTAACCATAATTTTCAGGTTATTGAGCAACACATTTTCCCTTCAACTTTTATAATTTATAGAATGAATGTGTTAGAAACAAAACAAAACCCCCAGAAAGTTTAGTTCAGCTAACTGATCTTTTCAACAACAAAACTAACATACTGTATACAATTGCAGGCCTGGGATTTACAGTGTTCACAAGTTGCCTGTTGCAGTGACTGGTGTGGAAGACCATGATGCCAAAAATGAAGTCCATGTGAAACTATACTGTTTTTGAAAATGTTCATAGGATGGTGATGACCTCGATTTAGTTTTCATATGTAGTATTGCACACACACACACACACACACACACACACACACACACACACACACACACACACACACACACACACACACACACACACACACACACACACACACAAAGTAAAACATAGGCACACAAAAGTGACAGGTGACACACATGCACATTCACATGTGTATGCTCAGATTTAAAAAAAAACTTGGGTATAAACAATAAGAAACTGATTTTGCCAGTCCCAAAATCTTCCTAATACATCTGACTTCTACTGAAACTGGCTTTTGGTTTTGGTTTAATTTCGCAGATTGGTTTTTCTTTACAGAAGGAAGAAAGGATGGATTCAGTGGCAACAGAAGACATGTTTGGTGATGGAGATGAAGACACAGACTTGACAGATCCTAAACACAAATGGGCAGAGTATAGGTCACCCAGGTCAGATGGTACCTGCAACATCCCTCAGCCTGCTCATCCGGGACCTGCACAAAACATAGGACAAGGTCCATTGCAGTATCCTTGGATGCCACCCCCAGGTCAACAGTTCTACCCAGAGAATGTAAAGCCTGGCATGGGTTACCCAGAGCAGCCCCAGGCCTTTCAAGGATACCCTATGGGACGTGGGCGTGGAATGGGGTATCCTCATATGCAGCATGAAGGGCAGCAATTCCAACCACCAGGCACCTACAGTGGTGTGCCCTGCTTTGACAGCAACCCGACCTATCCTGCCACCAGACCTTTAGGGGCAGAGGTGACTGGAAGTCTTGTACAAGGAGTGGGTGACCTCAATCTAAAGCAGGAGCCATTTCCACACCAGCAGTCATATGAACACCAGCCTGAAACCTTTTATGATGCTGACATGATGGGTGAGGAACAAGATTATCAGTCAGGTGTGTTTGAATTTGCATGTGGAAAAGTTATATTTTCATATAATATTATAGTTGCCCTTTAAGACCTCTTCCAGCACCTTATTCTATTAAACTTTTTTAATTACAGGTCAAGCGTACTGGGAAAGCAATTTTAGAACAAAAATGACAGCATTAACACTATTATTAAAATATTGAGACAAGATAGAAAGGATAGGATACATGTAGGATACATTCACGCATATAGAAGTACATTACCCAGGTAACATCTAAACGCAGAGTCCTATTCCATCTTGGCATCCATGCTTAATGTGTGCATGCACACACATGCATGTGCTCTTATGTAAGTGCTTGTGTGTGGTGTTAAGTACGACTTGCAGCCACAGAGCCGGTACAAACAATAATTGTAGAGTCTTGTCATGGACCAAGTGAAACTCTGCAAGTGTGTGTGTGTGTGTGTTTGATTTGAACGCGATTTGAGTTAAAACAATAATTGTAGAGTCTTGTCATGTCATGGACCAAGTGAAACTCTGCATGTGTGTGTGTGTGTGTGTGTGTGTGTGTGTGTGTGTGTGTGTGTGTGTGTGTGTGTGTGTGTGTGTGTGTGTGTGTGTGTTGATTTTATTTCAACACAATTTGGGTTAAAACGTATTGTAAGGGAGTTTATTTCACTTAATGGAGTGGAGATGGAGAAAAGAAACATTGTTCTATAATGTTTTTCCCTTTTGTAATGGTATAGCCCTATTTCACACTTAGCCTCTGCTCCCTTACTGCCCTACAGTCTGGAACTGGACGCTCCCACCCCAACACATAAACAACCTGATAGCAGCTTCCAGACTGACATGAGTGTGGTCAGTAGTGACGATGCCCCAGAGCCACTACCTTCCCCCCTTCCCCTCTCTTCACTGTTTCTCACACACTGGCCTGCACTTGCTCTTTGTTCCTGCTACCCATCACACGTTCCTCTGTCTTCTGTGCTAGTTGTTATATGTCTATGTCTCTAGTAATAAAGAATGCTTTGTGACTCAGCCATGTGTTAGTGTATTGGATAAAAGAGAACCCCAACATTATTGTGATCAACACAAACAACATAACAATACACCTTTGTATTGTGTAAATGTTAAGAGAGGAATACAATGAACTTGATGAATATGCAGATGAAAAAGATTGCACAAGTAAGGTGGGGCAGTATGTATCTGAGACAGTATTGTAGCATATGGCCAAAATATTTGTGAGTTTGAGATATGGGAAACAAATGCAATTTCACCAGAATGTGATGAACAAACTGTTTGGATATTCAGAAGGAAATGTCAATAGCAATATCAAATGGCCACTCTGGTAGAGGTCTTTGTGACACCATATTTCATCAGCCATTCATTTATTTGATACTTGTCTGCATGATGTGATGATGTCACTTAATGCTCAGCCTAGAGTTGTTGACATCTCACTCTTGGCTATGGTATTTCCAGACATAGAAATATTTGAAGGAACCATTTCAAAATGGTGTACAGCAAGGTGGAGATGCAACCACATAATTTTGGTGCTACAATAGTTGCACAAAATTTTGGAGTTAGTGTGACTGCATGAGATGAAGCATGTGCACTTGCACACACACATGTGCATGCATGCTTACACACACACATACAGAGTAACATGTGGAATGAAGTCAGGTGGGGAGTTTGTTTCATTAAGAACTGCATTCATACAACTGCAGCACTAGTCCTACTAAAGACAAGAACACACAAGTTGAGTCCGATTGATGATTTTCATAATGTAACCAGTATAAGTTTATTTACAACATGGTGAATGCTTGAGTATTTGGCCCTGCTTCATAATGGATATAAATTATAATGATTGTTTATTTATAGCATGCTGCTAACAAGTAACATCCACGGAAAAGCTAAGCTCATGGTGCTTACTGGGGCAGTCTCTTTGCCAAATGATGAACAAAGGCACATGCACAGTGAAAAGAACAATAGTGAAAGGAAAAGAATTTAGAACTTGCTATGGATACAAGACAGTGCCATACAGATGACAACCACAGCTACCCTAGTTTTGAATGAAAAAGGTTGAAAAGAAACATACTACTATTTCATTTTACATGAATATGTTTCAGACTTTGTGCTTCTTGATGATTCTGGTCATGATGACAACCCTCAGCACCATCACTTCTGCTTGCTTGTGAAAGAATTACCAGATCACATTACAGAGTCAGAGCTGCGTGAGTTTTTCCAGGACCGCAGACAGAGTGGAGGGGGACCAGTTGCAAAGGTGGATTTCAACCCTGCAAAAGGATCTGCAGCTATTTTCTTTGTCAATCCTGAGGGTATGGTCCAGTGATACCTTTCATAATTTTCAGATTATGACTAGCATAACGCGACATTTTTCCCACAGATTTGACCTATGCATCTTATAGTTGGTAGCATCTTAATTATCTTTTAATCAAATTATTTTGGCATGCATGCTTTTCCAAAGAATATTTTGAACCCAAGCCAGTCAGCCTAAAAGTCAGCCTAAAACAGAAATTATATACCATTGGCATTGCAAATTATCTCTTCTGTCCTGCTGTGTTGGATAACTTAATTCACATTATGTTCAGGATTTCTTCATTTTATATACATCATTATTTTTATCTTGAAACTTACATAAATAACATTCTAGACATAATTTGTGCATGCCTGTCATGTCATTTTAGTATGCATGCTAGTTTTTTTGTTACTGTATATTGTTAGCATTCCTCAGCTTAAGCCCTGAGATTACCCTATGTTTGGTGTAACAGTACTATGTGCAACCATTTTCCCACACCTGTACAAACTGTCATACATAGTAACATACAAGTGCAGGTCATGCTGGGGCACTGGCCAGAAACACCATTTGCTTGACACTAGTCAGAAATGGACAATGCACAATTAAACAGAGACTTTTTGTATGTTGTACTTTTATTTGTTTTCTCTGCAGTAACTTGTTGTTATTAGTGGTTATCCTTCCTCCTACCATGTTGACTTTACAAGAACTGGGACTCTGTGAGGCCATCTGGGTGTGGCAAAACTGTAACACTGCATTTTTATCAGAAACTAAATATTATGGCTCCACAGAATGCATTAATTGTGCATAATTAACAAGTGAACCTTCAAAAGCACTCTTTAAAATTTCTGATTGTGCCGAAGATTTTGAATACCCTTTAAAAATGTGTCTAGAAAGATTTTTTGTTGTTGAATTGATTCAAACCACAATTGACACAGCTTTGGTGTTCCAGATCTGGCTTTTACCACACCAACAGACAGATATTTGTTCTTGCAAAAAATAACTGATTCACCTCTTTGTTCTTTTTGTGACCAGTAGGAGAAAGCCATTGATCCTGTACTCTGGAGTTTAATGTAGAAGTCCGGAATGAACACCAATCAAAGGTCAAAGAAACTTACATAAATTACAAAACTTGGACTTTACTGAAACACTATATTGTTCAGGGTTGCAGAGAATGTAATGAGATTGTCCCTCCTGCCCAGATTTGGCAGGGAGTAAAAATACCATTTACAACTTCAAAACATGGGTGAACCCATCCCTTTCAGTCACAAAATGTGGGGAAGCCTGAACATAATAACACTATTTATTGAGCTTTTCCAATTCTGTTCATGCCACCTTTAGTGGCATTGACCATATTTCACGCTCTTCTTCTGACACCCACATGCTGGAAATCCAGCAATACAAATGCAAGACTCATGGCTTTCACACCTTTTTTTGCTTTGGACCCCACATTTGGAATTCACTCCCACAAGACTTTAGACACTGCTCAACCCATGCAGTCATCTTTTAAAGCCAAACTGAAAACCTTCCTCTTCTCACAGTATTTCCATCCTAACTAATATCAGTACCCAGTTTTGCTACAGTCATTGTGTGTGTGTGTGTATATGTGTTTGTAGTGCTTTTTAGTTTTTGTTTTTGTTTTTTGTTTTTTTGTTTGTATAATACTTTATGTAAATTGTTTTGGTAGGACTATGCTCTACATGTGTATAGGATATATTTAGGTTGATACATATCATGTGAGCGCTCAGGGCATTGATGAGCGCATGATAAATGTACATTATTATTATTAAGTAGTAAAGAAGTGGCTTTTTCTAAGGTCTTTCAAACTTTTCTTGATTAAAACCTTGTTTGATGTATGCTAATTTGTCCCAGATTTGGATGAACTTGGCCTTGTTTCTAGGTCACAGTTGCATTGGAAACATAAACTAGCTAAGTGTTTTCTTTAAACTAGGTTTATTAGGGACGGGAGCCCAGGACATCCACCTCGACTTTCACACAGCTCCCAAGCTCTGATATTGTCTGATCTAGAGCTGTTTATTAGGACAAAACACTACATGCAAATTTTGGGAGTGATCCTCTTTATGAAGCTACAAAACCACACGTAAGCAACAGTTAAATGGCAAAAAAAGTAAGATTTAGAACTAAGACACTTGTCTGGAAGAATGTTGCCATAGCAGTGATCTGTCTGATCTAGTTTAAATATTGTATGTTTGTTAATATTTCCATTAAATAATAAATATGCTTTGTGTGAGTGGTGTGTATTTCAGGAAAGTAATGACATTTTTCTGTGGTTTTGCAATGAAATGTGAGTTGCTCATGCATCTGTACTTATTGTTTTTGTTTGTTTGGCCACCATTCCCATTTCCAACTCCTGCCCCTTTCAGCTTCATAACTCATGTTCATCCTGAGGTGACCCTGTGCAGTGGAAGGGACATTGAGCTTAAAAAAACAAAAAACAAAAACAACTCATTCTTCATGGTCCCTTTCATTGTCCCATATTTTGTCATGAACAAAGGAGCTTCAAGTAAAAGTGAGAGCAAAAAAGAGGTTAAGCTCTTGGATAGACTTAGATGTGTGTAATTTCAGTCTTGCCTGTTTCATTTCTTGTGATTTAAATTGCTGTTGTTATTGATGTTCTTCACTTCAGGTTTTTCAGCGTGTATATAGTTTATATTTTTATTTTGTACAGCATAGCAAGCTCAATTTTTATGTTAGAGGTTTGTTCTTTATGAAAATTCAGTTTTTGATATTTGGTTATATTAATATTTTTCACATCAAATATTTCGACTGACATGGTGACAGTTTAGTTAATCTGCATGTGTGGTTTTTTTTTACATTGTTGAGCAGTCATCACACGGGTTGTACAGAAGAGTCCACTGTTGCTGAAGGATAAGATGATTCATGTGGAAACAGCATCAACTGAACACCAAGAGGCAGAGACTGAGGTAAAAACTGTGGAGATCAGAGGTCTGCAGACAGAAGATGAGACAGAGATGTGCACCTACTACTTTGAAAATCCAGCGAAAGGTGGTGGTGATATTGAAAGCAGTGAGTGGAATGAAGAGGAAAAGATCTTCTACATCACCTTCGCAGATCCTAAAGGTATTTTTGCTGTCTTCTTATGATTTTTTTTACTTGTTTGATTGCTGTGCAAGAAGTATTAGTAATGATTGATGTTTTGAAAGCACCTACACTACAGCTTAAAGTGCTGAACACTGTACATTGTACATAACAGAACAAACTTGTGTGTCTTGATAAAGATTATTATCAGTTTAACATATTGTTATCAATCTGACATACAGCTTACAAATAATATACTCATTAACACAGGTAGAGAAATACTTTCATACTTTTTGCTTATTCATGTTTTGGGGTTGTTGTTTTTCTTCTTCTTCTTGCACACAGATTTGAGTGTATTGTGACTTCTGTGGAAAAAAAACCCAGTGAATTCTTTGTGTTTCAGTGGCTGAAGCAGTATGCTCCAAAGGACACAAGCTTGGAGACAAGGTTCTTGAGGTAACCCTTTACACTCCTCCTGCTGATGAACCAGAAGATGGCCAACCACAGTGCACTGTGGAAGTGCGAGGGTTTGACCCTGCTAAAATAGACCTGTATGAAATGTACTTCTCCAACCCCAGGAAAGGTGGTGACAACATTACTGACCTGAGTGTGAATGAGGACCAAACTGTCATGTACATCACATTTGAGACACCTGAAGGTGAGAATGTAATCACATAAAGCAATCTGTATATAATGGAGGATTGAAACCCCCAAACTGCAAAGTTTTCGTGTTTTTTTGTAACAGTCTACATCATCAATTTGTTAATCATACACCCATTCTGTCTGCTTCTTGTTGTTTTGGGGTGTGGTTTGTTATGTGATTTTTTTATATTTGTGTATGGTAAAAACAACAAGCTTGCACATGTGTAGTGGGGAATTTATGAAAGTGTATTTTTGTAGAATTCTTTTTATTCCCTGAAGGGAGGCCAGGGATGTCCAACTTTACTCCCCTGTCTAGAATCTCAGGGTTGTTATTTGATTCCCCTTTCCTATCTCTTCTCTTGTTTTTCTGCCTGTAGTCCCCTTGCTCTTTCTGTCTTATCATTTAAAAAACTAAATTGTTATTGTTTCTGGCCATTCCTTTCTTATTTTCCTTCTTCTTCTTTAAAGTTTAATCTAGTGTCAGTAAATAAGACAGAATGATCAATGGTACCAGCATGTCCTAGCCTTATGTGTTCATTTAGCAGGGGTAATATTGAAGGAACCAAATCTTCCAAAATATGTGTTTGATATTTGTGTATAATTATATATATTTAGTTTTATGTTTGTGTAGGGACTGGTTTTGTGGACTGACTTGAGAAAGTTTATATATGTGAGAAGAGTTTTGAAATGTGCCTGTGCTTTTGACAGAATTTGATTGTCCTGAGGTGACCCTGACATTAAAATCCAATAACTAACTACCTCTTTTAAATCTGGACATTTTCAGTTGCTGAGCGTGTGGCTGCAGGATCTCACAAAGTTGGAAATCGCCAGCTTGAAGTTACGGTCGCTCCAGTTGAGGTGCCCACTCCTCCTTCCACTGTTATGATCAGAGGCGGTGATCTGAGTAAGGCTGAAATGTACAGGCTTTATTTTGAAAATCCCAGAAAGGGAGGTGGAGATATCACAGACTTCACTGTGGATGAGGAGCAGCAAAGCATTCTCATCACTTTCGATGACCCAGAAGGTAATTCCTTGACATAGTGTCATAAATAATATGATGGTAACATGTGACTAGCATAGTGTCACAAATAATATGACAGTAACATGTGACAGATCTTAGCATTGCTTACCATGCGGTAAAAATGGCATAGGAAGTAGTAATGGTATGTTTGAACTTTAATATTGAATAACATATTTGCCTTGTCATAGTCCTAGGCCCGTTTCAGTAGCAGTTTTACACCAGGTTACACTGGTTTGAAACTGTTTCAAAGTATAGAGAACCAGCACATGTTGTCCCCTTTTCATTATAACCACACAGAAGAATTCAGTTGTGCCCATGGTAAGTACTGAACTATGAAAATTTGCCAAAATTAAATCACACTCAGACAGTTTGGATGATGGCTGTATTTAAATACAAGAAATTTTCAGGAACTGAATTACATTCATTTAGCTTGAGAGTTGCCTGCCTGTCTTGAGAGATGTTAAGCTTTCACGTTCACCCAGATCTTTAAAACATCCACACACAGAGTAAACATGTCCATCTGAGTGACATTATCATACATGTAAATCACTTTTGTTCCAGTGGCGCAAACTGTCATCACCATGCAGCACAAAATTGGAGGCCGCAACCTTGAATTGTCCATGTACACACCAAAGAAAGAAACACCAAAGCGGCATAGGTCTCATGAACCTACAGAAGAAGAAGAAGAAGCTCCACCACGGACAGTGGTGATAATGGTTGGTCAGCAGCCACTGGAGAGTGAAGATACATACACTCTTTACTTCGAAAGCCCTCGTCATGGAGGTGGAGAAGTAGAAGACGTTGACATTGATGAAGAGAAAAAGCTCATCTACATCACTTTTGTAGACCCTGCAGGTTGGTCTTTTGAAGAAACAAAATTCACTATAGGAGCACTCATTGAGCACCTCATCTTAAGATGAGCCCTAAGTGCTTCACAATAACAACTCTGTAGCACTGTTCTCTGCTTCTCTGTGTTCTAGTCACATGTGAGTTCAAATGAGTGCCTATAGCTTTGCACTACACCATTTTGCACAGCTTGCTGTTGAATATCCACTGAAATTACGTAATTACAACATTGTTTGGTTGTTACATGGCTGATGCCATGTGAAACTGTTGTGGTCTCAGTGCATGTTCTGTGTACACCATACAACCATGCCCCAGTTTACAGTGTCACTTGTTTGAAGCCATGTATGTAGGGTGCATGTCACTGATGTGTGTTTAGATATAACTTGCCACCCTCACTTTGGGCAGGATGATCACAACCTTTTAGTTTCACATATCACTGCAGTAACATAAGGATAGAACAGAGACTGAAATGAATTAGCATAGAAAATTGATTGCTGGAGAAGAAAATATTCACGCTTGTGCTGGGTCTCAAACCTGTGACCTTTTGATCAGGAGTCCAGCACTGTACCACTGAGCTATCCCTGCTCCCCAGTAGCAAATGATCTTGGTTCTGGCAACAGCATTTTAGAACGAATATATAAGCATTGCGATTAGCATCCATATATCGGAATGCCACACTCTGAGTTTCAAAGATATAGCGGTTTGCTAGTGATCAGATTCAGAATACCAGTTTGAAAGTAAGACACGTCATACATCCGCAGCCTTTGACACAGGAGCCTCTCTTTTGTTTCTGAATTCCTGTTCACAAATAAGTGAATACTGTGCACGTAATAAACAAACATATTCTACAGTCAGTTTTTATCCTCTGTCACCAAGAAGTTATTTTATTTCACCACTTATTTGCCAGTTGAGGGCATTGTTTTGACATATATATATTAATGATGAAATAAAATTGTATAAACATTGTTTAAATTTGTAGGATGGCGCATGATTGTAAAAAGTTTGGTTTGCTGTTCTTAAGGTTACAGTCACTGTGATGGTTGAAATCCTCAAAAAATAAAAACTTTTATATATTCTCTCAGCCACTGGATTTTGTGCAAATAAACTTGATTCTCTTGGTATGCTGGCCTATGATAAAAAAAATGTGATGTGACAAGTGAAGGCAGCAAGTTGCTTTAAGCAAAGTTACGGTTGTTGGTTCAAACTGTTGAAAGGATACCATCTGTGTATCTTCTGAACTGAGATATATCTTCTGAGCTGATGAACAGTTTGCAACCAAACTGACTTTCCTTGTCTATTGCCAATACACAGTACCCAAAGCATGGTTTACTGTCTTCAGGGTCACAGTCACAATGAGGTACTAATCTTCAGATAAAGCAATGTGTTCTCGACTTTGACAAAACTCAGTATTTAAACATGTAAGTTATTGCCTTCATACCAGGTGGAATGACAGTTGTTATGCAAAATGTTGTGATTGCTTTTTTCATGTTTCAGAATAGCAGGGAGAGTGTGAATTGTTGCATACTGTTTGGATTGATACATCTCAGTGGTTGAGTACTGGACTCATGATTATATAGTTACAGATTTGATTCCAGGCGAGAGCTGTGGGAGAATTTTCTTCTCTGAGTTAAATTTCAGTATCTGTTCCAGCCATGTGTTTACTGCAATAGCATTTAAAAGACCTGGTTGTTCTGCCAAAAGTGCAGGTGGCAGATTACAGTTACAGACTCATACACCCTTGACCCAACACAGTTGGAGTTGGCTGTCTGTGCTGCCCAGGCATAGTGTGGGAAATAGGGAAAAGAGTTCACATGCTTCCCGGGGAGTCAGGATAGATCAGTGGCTAGAGTGCAGGACTTATGAATGAAAGGTCACAGGTTCATGTCCCTGCCAGAGCAGCAGGAGAATTTTCTTCTCCAGAGTCATATTTTTGTGCTGACTCTTATTTTGGTATCCTGTTCCACCCCTGTGTTAATTAATATAATATAAGAATGTACATTTATCATGCGTTCATCAACGCCCTGAACGCTCACATGATACATATTAACCTAAATATGATATTCTATACACATGTAAAGCATAGTCCTACCAAAACAATTTACATAAAGTATTATTTAAAAACATAAAATATAAAAATAAAATAATAATAATAAAAATGCACTACAAACACACACACACACGCACGCGTGCACGCACGCGCGCGTACACACACACACACACACACACACACACACACACACACATATACACTGACTGTAGCAGAAGCTGGGTACTGATATTAGTTAGGATGGAAATACTGTGAGAAGAGAAAGGTTTTCAGTTTGGCTTTAAAAGATGACAGGGTTGAGCAGTGTCTAAGGTCTTGTGGGAGTGAATTCCAAATGTGGGGTCCAAAGCAAGAGAAAGTGCGGAAGGCATGAGTCTTACCACAGTAGTGTGTAAAAGATCCCATTCATTCTGCCAAGAAGGCAGGTGGCAGATTACAGCTAAACATGCATGCACCTTATGGATGTGGCTCTGCATGAAGTAGCATGGTTGTATGGTGTACAAGATAGCAGCAGTTTCATGTGGCACCAGCAGTGTCAGTGTTGTAAGTACACCACTTTGGTGGATATTCAAAAAAACATGCTATAAAAAGCTAGTCACTCATGTAGAATCACATGTGAGCACAGTGAATCTGCTTAAGAGTGGAGAATAGCGCTATATAAAAGCAATCAACAACAACTTTTCAAGGAACTCTTGTTCACAGCCTAGGCTTGCTGAGCTATTGTAAACTGACCCTTGGCCTAAAAGAGTGAAATTGGTACATATGAGCTGGGCCATCAAACCTTCCCCATAATCCTCATATGCAAGAAAAAAGCCTCTGCCACCACCAGAGTTTCTTGGTCTGGCTTTTGTAACTTTTAACTTTTTGTGATCATACTTTGTATCCTGGTGCATTATTGCTGGACAGAGTGTAAAGAAAGTGTGTGTGTGTGTTGATACTAACTGGCCACACATGAGGGGGTGTCTTAATTTCCATGCAAGGCAACAAATATTGTTTGTTCATTTCGTGTTACAAAACCAACCTGATGTAGACACTTATGGTTGCATTCTCATGGACTGATTGCTGACTTGTTGATGATGTGCAGTGGCAGCAAGAGTGGCTGAGGCACAGCACAAGATCGCAGGCCGTAAAGTTGAAGTAAAGCTGTATGTACCTCCCAAACCCAGACCCACCTACCCAGAGAAGTTGCTGTTCAAGAATGTGGCTGACAGCACCACTCGAGACTGCCTGTGCATGTACCTTGAGCGCGTCACTGGCCTTGAACCACAGGAAGTTCTCTACAGTGATGAAAATGGGACAGTGCTGGTCACTTTTGAACAAGAGCCAGGTTTGTGGGATCCACATGGTTAGGACACTTATGTCAGTATCTAGTCATGTGCTTATCCTGTTGATTTAGAGAATGTATTGAAATGTTCCTCAGACAAGGAAGCTAGGGTTAAAAACAGTTATGGAGGGTTTTAGGCTGACAACCACCCAGTCAGAACATTGCAGTTAATATTCTGTGCTGAAAGCCCAAAGAATGGCTGCCATATGTTTGCCTCACAAGCTTAAGCATAGCAACACAGTGAAAGACTGATGATTTCTGAGTGGAAGGTTTGAAATGAGTAATGGTGTACATTCATTGGCTGCAAGATCTAGATCTAGATTCATTTGAATACTGGAAACAGACTAAAATCATCATGCATTTTGCCAGCTGACGCAGTACGTGCCACATGGTGATCTGACCAAAAGCTTGCTAGGAGGGAGACAAGACTTAAAGCTCAGCAGGGAACCATCTAATGTTTACAAAGGCTGGTGTTTGCTTGTCTTAGTATAGCAGAGTCATGATATGACTGTTGTTCACTGGAGTCCTGAGCCAAGGTCTCTTTAGACAGACAGTTGGCTTTCCTGTGGTTGAACTTTACTTTATGTGGTATATTTGTTTGTATCAAAATGCACTTTTAAACAAGTTCCATTCCTCTTCCAGTTGTTTGATTTACAAAAAGAAATACAGGTATGCCTGCTGCCATAGGCTATGTGTGCGGAGACTGTACTTCTAGGCATGGGAATTGTCATCAAAAATGAACAAACAAGAAAACTTGCTGCTACTGAGAAAGGTTGTTTTGTGATACTGATGCATTCCCAACATACACACTGTCAGTAATGTGGCAGCAAGATGGGGGTAGGTTCTTTGGCTGCCTTTTTTTTTTTCTTCTTCATCTTCTTCTTTGATCTACTGTGATTTTGTTGGGAATGGTGAATGTCACTGTTGGTAAGAAGAGAATCAGTAAAGTTCCTCACTCAGCTTTTCAGATTATTTGAGTTATTTTGTTTTTGACAGTCTCCCCCCTCCCCCTCCCCTGCCCCTTGTTTTAGTTTGCACCTCCCACTTTTAGTTTGAGCCTTACTTTTAGCCATCCCACACTCTGCTCTTTTTTTCTCTCTTTTTTTCTTCGTTTTTTAAACATGTTTACTTTTGTAGCACATACCCATATTTATCTTAGATCCACATTCTGCTAAAGGTTTCTGTGCATTTCAGATCTGGTTAAAACATGTGAGATGCTCAGAAAAAGGAAACTTGGGGGACGGCTTCTTACTGCGTCAAAAGTACCAATCTCCAACTGCCTGTTGGTGGAGAACCTGAACAGCGTGACAACGGAGGACACTGTGGCACTGTACTTTGAGAACAAGCGCAGCAATGGGGGCCCTGTGGAGAAAGTGGAGATGGCCGCTGATGGGAACAAGTGTTTTGTTTACTTTGAGAGCCATGAAGGTGATAATAATTATTGGCACTGGAACATTTTGTATTTTGTATTTTGAGAGCCATGGAAGTGATGATGACTGTATTGGTGTATATTTGTAAGCTAATGTAATCTTTCCAGTCAGTTGAACATGCTGTAGACATAACTACAAGATTTGAAGTCTGCAGCTTAAAGGAAAACCAAAGCATAGGAATGGAATAGAAATATTGTAAAAATAGATACACAGGCATTGGGGGTTTTGACTTGATTTCTGGTCATGTTTGTTAACAGATCGTTATGTGAAAGTTACAAAAACACATCTGTGAGTACTGCCATTGTGTGTCAGCAGTCTATGAGTGATGTCATGAACAAGGTTGAAATGTGTGGCAAAGGTATCAAATACATCACAAGCCAGCATCTTTTTGCAATTTTTTGTTCAAAAGCAAACGAGTCCGGCCATGGTCCAAGGAGCCCAGATTCAATGCAGAATGTAAATATTAATAGAAGAATCAAATGAAGCCTACAGATGAAGTATGTGCACATTTTTTATGTTTTCAGTCCTAATTGTGTCTTTGCTTTGGTTCCCCTTAAAGTTAAAGCATGTTTGCAGAATTTTCCAGAAGAAGAAAACAGAGAAAATGAACTGACAGAAATGGAGAAAATAAACATATGTGAGTAAATGTACAGTCAAAAAAAAGTCAGGAAAAAATATAAGTAACAAATGTGTTACTGAATAAGTACCAAAAAAATGGACAAGTGTATGCATCAGTGAATTCATGAATGCATAAGTAGGGAAATAATATATATAGATAAACACATATAGGTCATATAGATAAACACAGCAATCAGCTGTACAAATAAAAAATCAATACATCAATCAGTCAAGAAACGAATAGATTTATTACATGGGTCATTCTCCTGAAAACTGGACAAAGAGGGTGTGTCTTTCCCAATGAAATAAAAACTGAACTAAAACATGAAACCTTTTAAACTACCGCTATATTTCTGATGTAATTTGTTTGGAGAAATAAGGGAAATGCCACAATAGGTAAATGCATAATTATTTCTTGCGCTGTGAGCCTTTTTTTGTAAAAATCGGACATTTTCATGGTCAACATTTGTGGCATGGCTTTTGGAAGGTTAGCTGATAGCAGACATTTCCTTTGAATTGTTCATGATTGAATACAAACAGGTTTCATGAGAAAGAAGGAGGCCAGTTTTTACATACAAATGGTATTTATTGTGTGTTGCTTGCTATTAACAGCTCCAAACAAAAGAAAGATAATCAGTGTCTTGCACATTACCGATGGTGTCTTCTGAGTGTGTATCACGATATTGTGACTTGTTCACAACGGAAACTAAAAAAACTCTTTTTTTCATCAGCTTAGTAGATAACCACATTTCACCTTATTTTTAATGCTTGTTTGATGACAAAAGAGTAAATATGAAATAAATTACAGTCATTTCTTCAGGGGTGGTTGACGTGGTGACTTACAATGGTGTAACTTGCGAGCACACAAAATAATTATTTCTGCTTGTACCATTGACTTTTGACCTACCCTAACATACCAGTCCACATCAGCTGACTTGCAGCAGCAATGTTTGACCTCTTTTCGTGCAGTGTGTGGTGTATTATTATACTAGAAAGGGGAAAGCACTGTGGTGTCTTCAGGGGTGAGGGATGTAACGCTTGTGACACGTATTTATTCCCACTTGGCTGAGTGTTTGTTTGTAACCTTTTGTAACCAAACTTGGCATTGTGGTGCACCACCATGAGCTGGAATGTCATGCGAAAAAATGGGATTTTATCTTCAAGGTCAAGGTCACAGTGTGGGCTCATATAATCAAAATAAGACAGTTTTAACTATATCTTTTATTAGTTCTAAACCAGTGAGTCTTTTGCAACCAAACTCAATTTGAGTTTAGATCATCAAAAGCAAAGAAGTGTCCAGTGAAAATGTTGGACTGCTGTGTTCAAGGTCAATGTCACGGCCAAGGTTAAAACTTTTAGTTAATGTTAGTTTGGATGATATCTTATGCATGCTGAACTACTTGTAACCAAACCCAGTATGGTGAGACATCATTATAAGCCAGAGCATTATATGCGAAAAAATGGTTTCTATCTTCAAGGTCAAGGTCGCAGTAACTGGATTTTGGTTCATACGATCAAATATGACTATTTCTATTATATGTTCTGAACTGCTGATTTTGTTGGGCGACCAACTTAGTTTGACAGTGCATAGCTGGAGTGTCTTGTGAAAAGGTTGCTTTACTATAGTCAAGGTCAAGGTCACAGTGAAGGTTCTGAACTTCAGTGAATGTTTGCCTGGACAATATCTCTGATTGGTCAAATTTAGTATGGTGATGCATCATCATCAGCCAGAGTATCATTCAGAAATGTCATTTTGCGATGTTCAAGGTCAAAGCCACAATCATTTCTACTAGATCTTCAGAAATAGTGAAACTTTTGCAATCCAAATTAGTTTGATGGTACATAATCACAAGACAGGGTAAGACACTGTGAAAATATTTTCTTGCTTTTGCACAGGGCGTGAGACAGAGAATATGGCTTGGGGGACTGTGGACTAGATTGCTGCCTCTCTTGGCTATCCTGATATCTAAAGCAGGGGTCAATACCCATTCCAATCAAAAAAATGTGGAAAGAGCATTGCTTTTATAATGAATATACTTGTTTATTAAGTTTTTTGCTCAGTGTGTTATTCTTATATCCTTTTGTACTTGTGATGATGTCCACATAAGATGTGAGACAGATTACTAATTAAGTGCGATTGGTTATTAACTTTAGAAAGCAAGAAACAAATATCCCTCTGACATGTATATTTATATATATGGTTCAGACCAAGTTAGTGCAATGCATCTCCCCCTCCTCCAAATTACTTTGGGGGGAAAAAGAAAAAGAAAGAAAAAAAGAAAAAGAAAAAAAAACACTAAGGAAAAGAAATGTGTAATCTATTTTGTGCATGTCTATACTTCGAAGAAGACATTTTAAACCAAAATCGTTAAAAAGGCAGGACACGTTTTTTTAATGTCAGAAGTGACAGATATTCCTTTATTAATTAGGAAATATTGTATAATAAAAAAAACAAGACTCAAACTGACCACTGAGCCAACTCTATTCATGCATTTTTGGTGTCTTCTGTAACACGCAAGACACTGACCTATGACGTAACATAATGCACAATTAACCAAGTTCCTGTCACCCTGTCAATTTATGTCGTATATTTATGGACACAAGAGATGTCATTAAAAAATTCACACTTTGAATTTTTACCCTCTATGTCACAATTTTGACCAGTTTTCAGGAAAATGACCCCTATATGTATATATGGGAGAAGTGAATAATGGAAATGCTCAAATACACAATACATTATTTAATACAAACGTAAATAACAAGCATATTCTTTACACTGTACATAAGAAAATTGATTTACAAAGAAGATTAATTGGCACAAAAATAAATGTGTAAATAAGCATAATGGACACACCAAACATTAGTGTAAGTGTGATATAATTGTGAAAACAGCCTCTGGTTATCCTTTACTAATGGCAGTTAAACAAATCATGCTTGCAAAGCCAAAGCTTGCTTGTGCAAAGCCCTTTCCTTTCTTCAGAAATTCTCATCTCAAATTTCCATGAGCAATGTCTATAATCTCTTTCCTAATAAAGTAGTTGCCCCTCTCTCCTTTCAGACTGTTGCCCCTCGGCCACTATCTTTGTCCCCCAGCTTTAACAAAGGATGTTATTTAAATTGCCCACTTCCCTCAGGTTGGCTATTCCTAAACAAAAACAAAAATAAGTTATTTCACTTCTCATCTCATTTTTCATCATTTTTAACCATTTAACTGTTGTTTAAGTGTCATTTTTTTAGCTTCACAAAGGGGATTACCTTCAAAATTTGCAGTCTGTGTCATAATAAATGAGCATTCTTTTGAACCTTTTTTTGTTTGGATCTTGTCTAGTCCTTATTCATCATTTTCCTGGTACAAAAATTGCTGTCCTCTTGTAAGTATATAAAAAAAGAACATTGTGAGTAGGGAAAAGGGTGTGAAAGAGCTGCATGTGCTCATGTTGCAGTTCTTGATGGTGTGCTGAGCAAGCAGCACAAGATTGATGGATCTAAACTGCTGGTGAAGCGCTACATGGAATGCCTGGGTCCATCTGGTGGTAGTGAAGACCCCACAGCCTTCACCATGCCCAAACCTCTGGTGCTGGAAAGCATTGACCCCTACAAGGTGGCCTTTCTCCGTTATTCCCAGGCTGCCAAAGCTGGATTCCTTCAGGAGCTCTCCCCAAATCATGCCCAAGCTAAATTTGAGGGGGACAGTCTCAGAATAGTGTGCACCCTGACACCAGCTGTCCCCAAGGCCCGCATTATTGCACGCACCTGGGCTGTAGATGTTAAAGATATTGCGGAGAGTTACCTGAAGATGATAGAGGTTCTCAGGCGTGATGTGATGCAGCAGCTGTGGCAGGAGGTGGAACAGGCAGTGAGTGCAGCAGGCATCAGCAGCCCAGAGGGAGCTGTTCTGTTCCCACTGTCAGCAGAGACAGCCTTTGTTGTGGTTGGTATGAAGAGCATGGCTCAGGAATTGTTTGACAAGATCTGTGCTGCTGCCAAAGCCAAGGAAGATGAGATTGAACGAAAGAATCAGGAAGTCACAGAAACCAATTCCAAACTGGCTTCACACCAGTTGCGTTTGCTTCTGGCTATGTCTTTCCAGGTGAAAGCTGGAAAGCGTTATGATGGTCTCAGGATTGATATCAACATCAAGAGGAACTGTATTGTTTTCCATGGTCTGCTGAAGGATGTGAAACAGGCTCAGCTTGATATGTATAAAGACCTCCAGAAAGTCAAAGGCGACAAAATAAGCAACATGACTGACATGCAGAAGAAAGTCTTGGAAAATAAAGAAACTAAACCACAGATTGTTCAAAAATTCAAGAGTGAAAAAATATCTGCTGTGTGGGAGTTGGATAAGAAAAATGAACTGCATGTCTTTGCTTTCGATGTTCCATCTTTGGTGAAAGCTGTTCACATCATCAGAAAGTCTTTGCCTGTACATGTTTGTCAGTTGAGTCCAGAGTCATCTGAGCTGCTTTCCTCCCAAGGCTGGAGGGATCTGGTGTCACGTCTCACTTCAGACAACCCGGGTGTTCTGCACATTGCTCCATCCCATGACAATCAGCAGGTTTTCATCACATGTATCGACAGCATCATGCATGGAGTGGTGGAAGACGTGGAGATGTTTTTGCAGGAGAACACCATCTACTCACAAGTTGTGCGCTTCTCTCCAAGTCGCCAGCAGTTTCTCAATGAGAACTGGCAACAGAAGCTGGTTGCACTCCAAGATAACCTCAGGGCATACAAAGTTCAGATCAGTTTGAGGGAATCTGGAACAGAGATCTATGTGAAAGGCACCAATGATGGGTTGCGGGAAGTGCGAAAGAAGCTGGAGGAGATGAATGCACAGATTGTGTGTCATGCAGAAACATTCACTGACCAGGCCAAGGTGAAGTTCCTGACTTCCTCTCAGATCAACAAAGACCTGAAAATGTTGGGTCAGACCCATCATTGTGTGGTAACACTGAAACCTGAGGCTGCTGACCTGGAGGTAAATAAGTTTGTTTTGTGAAAGTGGTCTTAAAATCAGGTTTGTCCTTGGCCAGAGCTTCATTTAAATGGGCATGCAACGGGAAGGTTTAAGAAAATGTGGTCTTGAAAGAGGGGTTGTCTTACATCAGGGTGGCCTTTCCACAGGGGTTTCAGTGTATTCTATTTGTAAAAAGGATTTTTCAAACTTTGCATTATGGTATTTACCTTTAAGTTTTACCTTTCATTACCCCACTTTTGATGACCTTGATCTGATTTCAAGGTCACAGTGGTTTGGACAGTTATGCCCATTGAATTTCCTTGTAATGTTCATATCTGATTACTGCAGTCATTGCAGTCTGATCACATCATCAGCAAGACTGCTTTTAAAGTCCTTTTCAAGTCTTTGGCATGAATTTCTGGATGGTAACAACATATGTGTCCTGACTCCTCAAAAACTTTAAGCTGAGTTTTTAGTAGGTGACACTCTTCTGTCTTGATATGAAAATAATGTCCATTGAATCCCACACTTTGTCACTTATTCTGGTGACTTTTTGAGTATTTTTGTGTGTTTTATACATGTGGTGTTTTTTGTTGTTGTTTGTTCTTTTGATAGTTTGGAGCCATGTCCTGTGGTTGTCTCTGAATGTTGAAGAAATACATTTGCCCATTGCACTAAAGTTTTTCAAATATTTTCTTAATGTTGAGGTGGTGCAATCAGGTTCCCAGGGCAGCACAAAAGCAGTTCAGATTTCAGCTGGCATGACAACCCTCGCCAGTGTGCAACTCAAAAAGGGTGAATCTGTTTCGGCAATCCAAGGGGACATCACCCAGTTGCGTGTGGATGTCATCGTGAATGCTGCAAACAACAGGATGGACCATATTGGAGGCTTGGCACGAGACATTGTGGAGAAAGGTTTGAGCTCTCTGCCATATTTGTAATTATGACTTGGTGCCAACAGGTGTGAAAGAGGACAGAGAGGGCATGAAATGAAGCCTGACATAAATTATTGCAAAATGTATTTGTAAGATGTGCACAGCATTCATAATGTATCTGTAAAAGAAGAAAATAATGTCTTTACTCGTTTCTGTGAAAATTACCTTTGAAAGTTGAAGGTTACATAATGTTGGATGATGTATGTCAACAATAGCTACCGAACACAGTTGTGTTTTATTTCATCCTGTTTTACACCACTGCCACCACCACTACCAAAAACAGCATCAACAGAATGCAACAACACAGCGCACACTTAAAATTTTACTCCCAAATTATTTTCACTCCACATTATCCAGTTACTTCTCTTCTCAAATAGCGCAGAGTAATTGTTGCAAAGAGCTGTTCGGTGTTTGTAATGAATTTTGGGGTTGTAACTCTGGCTAGACTCTACCAACTGCCCTTCCTAGTTGTGACCTTCCTGATGCATTTGCTGACTATTTCATCTGGAAAGTCAAAACAATCCATGATGAACTAGACAGTCAAATGCCTGTGCTAATCCTACCAACAGATGACCCATACACCCAATCTTCTTTGCACTTTTTTTAACCTGTGTCAATGCAATGTGTCAAAAACATTATTTTGCTGTCCTCCCAGAAAATGTGTTCACAAGACCCACTTAATTTCCCACGTCCTCTTTGTTGAATGCTTGGAGCAACTGCTTCCTGCAGTGACAGCCATCATAAATCAGTCTCTGCAGATTGGTGTCTTTCTATCTGTTTTTAAAGAGGTCATTGTAAAACCGCTTCTGAAAAAGCCATCTCTTGACCCAAACAGTTTGAAAAACTACCGGCCCATCTCCAATGTTTCTTTTTTGTCAAAAGTCACTGGAAAAAAATCGTCCTCTCACAACTCTTTGCATACCTCAACACCCACAACCTCTTTCCTACTTCCCAGTCAGCCTATAGGCCAGGGAACAGTGCTGAAACTGCCCTGCTCAATACGATGAATGACATGCTGCATGCTTTGGACAATGGTGATGTAACTGTCATAACTCTTCTTGATCTGTCAGCTGCATTCGACACCATAGATCACAACATTCTCTGTCAAAGACTTGAGCACCTCTATGGAATTTTTGGTACTCCTCTCAACTGGTTCAAATCCGACCTTTTCAACAGAACTCATACTGTTACCATCAACAACAAACTTTCACAGCCAACCTTGCTCAACTCTGGTGTTCTGCAAGGCTCTGTCCTGGAACCGATTCTATTCATTTTGTACACTAAACCTCTGACTACACTCATTTGACCTCACTCCATTTCTAACCAGTCTTTCGCAGATGACACCCAGCTGCACAATTCCTGCCGTCCAGATCAAATAGATACCTGAGTCCAAAGCATGCAGGATTGCATTTCAGATGTAAAGACATGGATGACGTCAGACAAACTCAAGCTGAATGATGATAAAACAGAGTGTCTGTTCATTGTCTCCATCCAGACAACTTCACTCCATTTTTCACACCAGAACCTTCCACATACCTTTCACGAAAACAAAAACCTTTGGACAATGAGCTTTTTCTTTCACGGGCCCGACACCATGGAACTCATTACCATATGATGTTCATCACTCGATCAGCATTAACATCTTCTTTCAAGCAAGCCTTAAAAACTTATCTCTTCAAATCAGCATATAATTAATGGCCTCAAACCTTTATATTTTGTCTATTGTATGTGTTTATACATTTTTCTGCAGCTTTTTGTCCAGCACATTGTGCCCTAGAACTTGCTAGGGATCATGTGCCATATAAATGTCCATTATTATTATTATTATCATCACAAAACTGCATTGAATGACATTGATTTAAAAAAGTTTTTTTGTTGGTTTTTTTTTCAAATACAGAACTGAAGTATTTTCAAGTGAAAATTTGAAACAAATTAAAAAAATATTTGGTGAAGAGAACTATGCCTGTGGTGAGATCTCTTAGTTGGAAGAGAGTTAAAGTGAGTAAGATCAGAAAATCAACTACATTTTTGGATTGTAGGTGATATGAATTTGTATCTGTAGTATTAATAAGCATTTTCCTTGGTCATAGGTGGACAGACTATTCAAGATGAATGCAACCAAACCTTGAAGGCCAGGGGAAACCAGCTTTCAGAAGGAGACATCTTGGTGTCTGGTGCTGGTCAGCTTCCCTGCAAAGCTGTCATCCATGCCGTTGGACCAGTGTTTCAAGGTGGTCACAGAAGAGAAGAGGATTGTCTTCATGAGACCATCATGAAATGCATGGTGGCTGACACAGAAGCAGGATACACTTCCATTGCTTTTCCTGCCATCAGCACAGGGATTTTCCAGTACCCTCCCAAGAAGGCAACACTGGTCATCACAGAAGCCATAAAAACATACTTTGACTCTCACAAAAAATCCACTATCAAGAGTGTGTACTTGTGTCACCTGAATGCAGACATTGTGCAGATGTTTTCTGAAGCTATTGGCAGAGTTTTCCCTTCAGCTCGCAGCTCATCCACTGTAGCCAGAAAGCCTGTTTCTTCAACCGGAAATGGTGAGACTCATTCCTTTGCAAACATGCATACAAACTTTTCAGGACCACAACAGGTACAGTGGTGTTCAGGACCACTATGCCAGAAATGTTTAAGAATATGTCAGTCTTCTTGATGGCTGATCCTCGGCCATTTAAGACTAGTTCAGTTGTATTTGTTTGACAGGCAGATGACACACAATTTTCATAGAAGCCATGAAATCTAGTAACCTCAGTGTCTTTTCATCTGTGCAGGTTGCTGACATCTGCTTGTGCATGTCGGTACACATTTTGGGGTGGGTAGGGATGGGGGCTCCTCATTTTGCAGCTACTTTAGACATGAAGACTGATGTCGCATAATGAATTTTGACACTAAACTGTTCAAGTGTCTGGAATTTTTTTATAAATAATAATCATTAACATGTATAATAAAATATGCTGTGTTTATTGCACAGATGTTTACCATTGTTCAAGTAAATCAGGCTCATTGTGTGTACACAGTGGTATTTTCTGCATGTTATAATATATGTACATAAGTTGGTTTGCAAAAACAGAAAGTGCAATAACAGCATTGTGTTTTCTGGCAGCAGGAAATGTACCGGCTGCTGTTGCAAGTGGTGGTGCCAAAAGCAGACACCATGTGATCGACGTTTCCATTATAGCTGGGGAGATTGCCAAACAGACTGTAAGTATAAAATTCCTGTACGTAGGTGGATGCAGAAAGTACTGAATACTGTACAATTGTAGAAGTTAAACTTCGCAGAGGCCATTTGTTGTAAGTGTTGCTGCTGCACAAACACCAAAAGATGCTTTTTTCAAGGGAATATTGCCCCATGGACTGTATACACAGGCATAGGGATTGTCCATGATTACAGCATTTTCAGAGGTTTGGCAGTCAGCCATTTGACAGAGGAAACAAATCTTTGAGGAAGAAAAACATTACAAAACATTTTTTCTTTGGTGACGTTTTTGGTTACATTTTTGGCCAGGATGTTTATGGATACAGTTTAACTGAATGTTTTGCTTAAACCATGGAACCATTTTACCCACAGTGTGTCATTGATAGATGACTTTTGTTGTGCATGGAGGCAATGTTGAGAGCTTGAAAAGTGCATGGCAGTGGGACTGGGCAGAAAGGTCAGAGAAAAGAATTGGCTAGTTTAAGTGAAAGGCTGACATTCGGGCCAGGTTCATTACATGTTGAAAAAACCCACTGAAACAAGAATGACTGCTAGCTCATTCACTCGCGATCAGTATGTGTTGTGTAACCAGTGTAGGATACATGAAGTGAGATGATACATCTTTGGCTGAACACCTGCATCAGAGCAACTGCACAGCATTAGCAGGTAACACCATGCTACCTATTCAGAGCACATTCTAATGATTATTAGGAGTTTAATCACATTTCATAAACACATAAAATAGATTTGATTTTCAACTACTGGAGTGTCATTTTAAACCCAGAATTTTTAACTGTCCAGATACCTCGATCCTGACTGCATACATTTTGTCTAGTTTTCAAAATGTTCTGGAAATGTGCTCTTGGCATGCCCTGGTTACCAAACATTCAGATAGCAAGTGACTGGGCTGTAAATAGACATGAGGGGCTGGTTTGTTGCTTGGGGAGTAAAGGGCATGGAAAACCAGTGTTTGATCAGATTGAGTGCAAATGTAAGCTGATTGTGTTATGTAAAGTATTAATAAGCATGGAAGTAAATGCTGCAATGAATACAAGTTGTTTTAAACAATAGTTTAGATAGCTCTGAACCTTTAAGGAAGTGAGATGCAAGATATATATGATGCGAGGCACTGCTGAACCATTTTCATATGAAGAACCACTCCCAGGTACATGTGCAGCATGGAGAGACACATCAGGTAAATATAATTAATAAGAGCACTTTGCAGTTTTATTGTTTACAGTCCTTGGCTTAGTTATGCCATTTACTATGTTGTCATATGCATGTCCCCTGTCATACAGGCAGTTGTGTTTAGTCTTGACATAAAGTTAAGAGTCCTGTGCAGTCAAAAGGTTTATTGACTGATCATCCCAAATTTATGAAAATGTAAAACTTAACAGTCATATGCATAATATTCTGCATTTCCTCCCGTCACAGGCTGATGTGATCATCAACTCCACGTCCAATGGTCTGGATCTTCAAAACGGCACTGTGTCTTCATCCATACTCAAGGTGGCAGGAGCAGGACTGCAGGATGAGTGCCGGGCCAAGTACCCCAAGGGCATCCAGATGGGGGAAATTGCCTGCACCAGTGGCCATGGGTTGGGCTGCAAAGAGGTCTACCACTTGTCCCTCTGTAACTGGTCCAACCCCAACGCTCAGCAGGTGTGTGTGGAGAGAAAACTACAGATTCTAGCTAATGTGTTGGATGGTGGGCATATTTTCTGGTCCATCCTGCCATGCATGAAAACGGGGGATAGCTCAGTGGTTAGAGCGCCAGACTTGTGACTGAAAGGTCGCTGGTTTGAATCCCTGCAGGAGCGGTGGGAGAATTTTCTTCTCCAGGGTCGACTTTCTGTGCTGACTCTTATTTCGGTATCTGTTCCACCCCCGTGTTACCGCAGTAGCATGTAAACGATCCCGATCATTCTGCCAAAAGTGCAGGTGGCAGGTTACAGCTAAACAAGCATACACCTTATGTAAGTGGCTTTGCATGAAGTAACATGGAGCATGGTTGTATGGTGTACACAGAACTTGCGCTGAGACAGCTGCAGTTTCATGCAGCACCAGCCATGCCAGTGCTGTAAGTACACCACTTCGGCGGATATTCAAAAAACGCACTATAAAGAAAAAAGCCAGTTACTCATATAGAACCACATGTGAGCGCAGTGAGTCTGCTCAAGAGAGCGGAGAATAGCGCTATATAAGTGATCATCAATCAATCAGTCAATCCAAAAAAACTGAGACTTTTTGACTTGTGTGGAAAAAATGTGCCTGTTTGGTAGATCTGGGTAAATTATGCAAATGATTGAGGAATGGTTTTGTCTATGCCACTGTAAGTATGTGTTGGCAATCTAACTGTGAACAGGTGAATATAAGCACAAATGGACAGTGCAGTATTTCAGTCTAAATGGTGAATAGCCTCTTTGGAAATATTTTGATTTGTTTCAAGCAGCAAAAGAAAATCTATCATGCAAGCATGAACAGTCACAAGCCATTTATATGAGCAGCAAGAGCCAAGAGCACATTGCCATGAGTTTGTGATGATTTTGTCAGATGGCATCAACATCTGGAACAAATATTTGCACCTACTGCACTGGCAAACAGTGTATGCATAGGGAGTAAGATTTCACAGCCCAAAGTCATGACAGTTGGTTAGGTAAAAAAATGTATACAGTTTCAGAAAAAAATTAGACAGTTTCAGCTTACTATTGCCTGCTCCTACAGCATTGGCAAACAGAGGGTGCTCATAGTGAGTAAGATCTCATGGCCTAAAATCACTGACAGTTGGTTAGATAAAAAGTTAAAGTTTCAGCTGACCATTGCCCCACAAATCTCCAGAATGAGAACTAAATTCTGTGATTTAATTTCCATAAAGAGAACCCATTCCAGCCAATAGGGCCCCATACTGGGGTGCAGTCCACCCTAAAATTGTCTATAGTCTTAAATGGTGCTTCTTCCAAGAACCACAGCTGTCTTGTATGTATAGACACTGAGCTTAGTGACTTAATTCAGCATTCATGCTTTTCCTTGTCTGTCAAGGTGATGTGCTTTGGCAAAAAAAACTTTGTGTGGGTATATATACTGTTGCAAATTGTTTAGTCAAGATGTTACAAATTATGTGACACAATGATATGCTGTATGCTGTATTAAGCTTCACTTTTATTCTTTCTTTTACCATCAGGTTCTGGGTAGCTCAGTTGCCAGGTGCCTGGCTGAAGCCAGTAAACAGCGCTACACTTCCATTGCCTTCCCTGTCCTGGGCACTGGGAACCTTGGCTACCCACCAGCCACTGTGGCTGAGACCATGCTAGGTGCCATTGACCAGTTCCAGCAAAACACTCCTTCCACATCTCTGAGGAATGCCAGCATTGTTATCTATCATGCAGACAAGGGCAACTTACAGGTATAATACCTAGTAAATAATCTGACTTTATGTTCAAAATATGCTTGTGCACACATTTTTTTCTCAGTCTGCAGCATCAGTCTTTTGTGTTGTTTTTCTTGTGAAAAAGGTCTGTTTCAGATGGTGTGTGCTGATTTTTTTCTTGTTGATATTTTTGTTTTCATTACAGGCACATATTTTATTATGTAAGAGAGAAAAGTGTCAGTAAGAAATACACCTGAATTCAGTTGTGACTGATGTAAACATCAGTTGTTGCACCTGATAAAATAAGGTCTTCATAAAGTATTGTACAAATAAATATTGTACAGATTTCTTTTTGCATGCAAGCGAAGGAAGGTCATGCAAATTTAAGTGCAGTTTACTAATCTGTTCTGACTGTTCCCATGTGCAAACTGCCAAAGTAACACTACTGTTTAAGAAACCTGAAGTGCATTTAGCTTTAACTGCTCATACTAATTTACTAACTCTGAGTCTGATCTATTTTAAAGGCACCATGATGTAGGAGCTGTCAAATTGAAAGTTTCTCTTGAAGCAGACCTCAAGCTTTGTATGGTAGATGTGATTATGTATACATAATGTTTTGGTAATATGTTTTATTATCAGAAGAAATAATTGACACATTTTGATACTCAGCAAGCATCTTTAAAGGGGAATTGAACCAAAGAGACAAGCTGGCCTGAAAAGGTAGAAGGCCTGATACTATGTCACAGACTGTGTTTCAAATTTCAAGTAAATCCAAGCAATAGTTCCAATGGCTGTCTTTGTTATAACACTAACTGGCCCATGTCTGCACATGTCATTTTGGCAAAAAATTAGGCTTGTTCTCTATGAGTAGTTCTGTGGGCTTAATAAATTTTAGAAAACATTTATTGTTTAGTCTTGAGTTTTGCTGTGTCAAAGTCAGCATATTATGTAATTTAGCAATTCAGCGCATTTGTCTTTTCAAATTTTTAAGGGTTCACTGTTCTGGATTTTGAACTCTATTTGTCTTGTAAATGCATATGCTGTATCTCCTGGTAATAAAGAAACAGACCTTAAGATGTATTTATTGTCTGTTACTATTCTATGCTATTGGTGAGTGTGAAAATGGCCCATATCACTACTTTATAACTACGGAAATGACACCAGTCTTGAAAACCTAATATTTCAAAAAGTAAACAAAGTATCAGCATACTTTTTGCTGTATTCTGTTTGTATTAAAAAAGATCTTACTGATTAGCATAAATAATCTGAAACATCCATTTAAATTTTGGCTGCCGCTACCTACTGATAGATCATTTTCTTTTGTAGAAAGCTGCGTGCTTCATCATGATTTAAAAAAGGTTGTTCGATGATAAGATGTATTGTGATCTGTCTGGTCATACAGTGACCATAACCAACTTACAAGGCCTGACAGGTAAACTAAACAGGGTAACAAGCCAAATACAGTGAAATACTTGTTAAATACTTGATATTTAATGTCCAGTCAACCGTGGAGGTTGTATTAGGGTGAAACAAAATTCATCAGGTCACTAGAAAATCTGATTGACCGTTTACGGCACATATCTTATTTTAGGAGAATTGTTGAAAACAGCTTTATTGAACCAGAAGCATTTTCCTTTCTTCTGAAATATTGTTTTTTTACTATTATTTTTTAGGCTTTTACTTTTAGTTTTGATTTTTATAAATATTTGTTTGTTTGTTTAAAACAGGTGTTCAGTGCAGCACAGAAAAAGTTTGGACTTGGAGGATTTGTTTCAGCATCACAGGCATCATCATCTGGAAGTCGACAAACACAGAGATTCTCCAACACTGGAGAGAGCCCACCAAAACCATGTAAGTGTTGGCTGTTCCTCGTGGTGACTGAAAATAATGTACAGTTGCAAAGAGTATCTTGACTTCATGTTGACTGACCTTTTTCACCTGCAAAGATGACTTTCTTGACTAAACAATGGTTGTGTTGTTTTTGTGGTGGGAGAACTGTTGTTCCCAAAAAGGTACGATCACCTTCAGTTCAGTCTGAGGTCTGAGGCTTGGAAGGCACAGCCCGATTGTACTCCACCCCATCAATCAGAAGTTTCTTCAGTGTGTCTCTTCTATAGTTCAGAGTGGGTAGACTCGACTGTTACGCTCTTCCTTTGTGTTCTAAATCCTTTGAATCATGCACAAGTCCAGTGGTTCTTCTCTGTAACTCTGTACCTGTTCAGTTAGGAAGACTTTCATATTATTCTGATGATTATGTAATATTAATTAGATATTATTACATATATGCATCATTGTGCTAGTCTGTGTTTAATTGTGGATGTGGTGGTAATGAACATTAGTGTGTGTTGGTTCTCATTTTCTTTTTCTTTTTTCTCTTTTTCATCATTGACACATTGTTCTTCTCCTCTCCTCTTTTTACTTAATAGTAGTTTTGGGGTTGGGTGTTGTGGGTTTTTTGGTTGTTTTTTGTTTTGTTTTTGTTGTTGGGTTTTTGTTTGTTTGTTGTTGTTGTTTTGGGGGATGCATGCAGTTACAAAACATGAAATAGTGATTGTGACTATTAAATATGATCTTTTTTGTGATGTGCTGTTAAGCTTAATGATGGCATGTTTTTGTGTGTTTCTTTGTGTGTGTTTTCTTATATATTCATTGTTTTATGTACACATGTGCAGATCTGTTCTTGTGAATGTATGAAAACTCTTAGTCTTTAACACCATTTATCACATATGGTGTCATATCATAACTACACTTTTTTTGTCTTGTGTATTGATTGCTTTATGCACACATTTGCAAACCTGTTAACTTGAGTCTGTATGTGAATGCTCTCAACACTTTACCTCATTCCATGTGCATTTTTGTTTGACAGCAATAAAGACAAACTGAATTGAATGATATCATGGTACTCAAGATGAGGTTGAACTAAAGGCTGATGAATATTTATGGATCTAAAAATAAGAATAACCTCCTGATTATACAGTTCATTTTGTTTGCCTTATTGACAGCAGCTTTGGACACATTTAGGCAAGTCATTAATAAAGATTGTAAATATTAGTGACTTGTCATAATGCAGTTCTATGTGGGATACCATTCATTGACTCAGTGTGTCAGCTTTTGTTGAAGAGTCATTTAATTCCCACTCTTATTATCTGACTTGATATAGAGTGCTTTCTTTAAGTTGTAGTATATGATATCAGTAGGATCGCCATTATGGGTTATACCCTATTGGGCAGTTCAGTGAAGCTGGTTTGCACGAGTGAATGCCCTTTGTAATCTTTCACGCAATAAGTCGTGAGAGGTTGCAGCATCACTTCCAGGCTGATTTCCGAGTAGGCATTGCTTCATGCTGTGTATAACAATGGAAGTTGAACCTAGAATTGCAAAGCAATACAAATGCCACCACCATTGCGGCTGCAACAATTACCAGGGATAGGTGATGGAGGGTGGAAAAAAAGTGTCTTTGCATAATTTTTTGGCTGACCAGATCGCAAGTTCATGGAATTTTTTTGTTTTGGGGCATCCTATAGCATGAGCAACAAGTTATTGCTTGTTGCCGGACACATTCTGACTACAGGCCTCCAAAAATGTCTTTAAAGTTGGCAGTGTAAAATTCACAAATTCACTGTCACCGCCTTCCATTGTGAAGAAAGTACGCACCAGAAGTAAAAGCAGCCAAGGGACTTAAGCGATGCCAGGCAAAAGTCAGGGGAGTTAACAACCCTGCCTGAACTGCCCAATAAGCTGAATTAAAGGTCTTCCATAACCTGTAATAGTTGGGTGACACATGATCGGCACTTCTGAAAACCCTTGCCAGCATCCTGCATACAAATTAACACAACAGCTTAATCTTGTGCCAATGGCACAAACAGTTTACTTGTGATGTGTCAGATTCAGTGGTCTGTTATTTCCTGGGTCAAATTTAGTTCCCTTCTAATCAAATTCACCTCATTCAAAGATCCAACCAACAATCACAAACTCAAAGTTGCTGCTGAAGGCCAAATGAGGTGACAGTTTAATAACTATATTCTCTTTGCCTGATTATTAGTCATACTTCATGACACTAATAATTTAACCAATTTTGCATATAACTGCCTAAACCTTTATTAACTCTGACATGGACATCAGTCATATGTATGAGTGTGACTTGCTAAAAGCTTTCAGGGACTATCAGCCGTGACATAGTCTGATTGGAGCAATTATTCCAAGTAGATTGTGCAGTCCCAAAGTGATGGGCTTGTCCCAGAATGGTCAACGGACCACATTTGTCATTTCATTAATATTAATAAGTTTTGATCGTTAGCCAGCATATGAGTTATTATGGTTATGAGTGTTGCAAAAAGTACATTGCTATTGTGAAGTGCATTGGGCTTATTGTAATGGACATGCTGTCAAAATTGCCATAATTTTTTTCAGATGTTTGGTTAGTAAATCTCTCATAACATCACCACAAATATGTACTTATTTTTCTGGCTGAGCACCACCCTAATTGTTCCCCACATTCATCACATGAAACAGCTCAAACACAGATATTGCCACTGTAGGCCACAATTAAAGTTGTAACACTTGCTTCTTTTACTGGCATTACTCTCTTAAGCTTCAGTGGCGTGGAATGTTTTCTGAGGTATTGTTTGGAAGCTTTTCTCTTTTTTTAATCAGATTACATTATGTTTAATTAAGTGTGGTGGCTTTCTGTTGAATGTTTCAGCTCCTCAGGCAGCAAGTAGGTCAGCTGCTAGTGCTGTGTTTGAGATTGGTGACCTGCGCCTTGTCATCAAACTGGGTGACATCACTGAGGAAGCAGTGGATGCTATTGTTAACAGCTCTAATGCACAGCTTGACCTGAGTCGAGGTTTGTTCTTTTTATACTCTATGTAAGGAGTTGGGTTGGGGGGTGGGGGTGGGGATGCATATAATTATTGGAATCACTGCATCCATCTGTCTGTCTGTCTGCTGTACGTGGGGTTTGTACAGACAATATATTCTGCACAGTTCAGCCTTTTGTAACAAAACTTGTATGGTGGTACATCATCATGGGCCAGAAAGGCATGCAGAATGATTGCTTTGCTATCTGGAGTATGTCAGAATATAGCTTGGAATACATCACCTACTGTCATGTAATGAATTCTGACTTCATCCAGCTTTATTTTATTTTTACCAAATCTCTTCTAGCACAAAGTAACAGAATAGGAAATCAGAGTTTCCCTTTTAATTTTGTAAACTGTCTTTTGTTCTAATATCACCTTCATAGTTCACTGGGAATTAAAATTTGAAATGCGTTAACTAGTTTCTTCATTTTGTTTTTGTCCTGTCAAATGCCCAGTGTTAGCATTTTGAAGATTCTCTCACTTTAAGGCTGGATGCAGAACAAACAGAAATGTCTTTGTCGCTAATGGGACAGTGAGAATTGAAAAGATTTTTGAGAGGGTTCTGTTTCAAATTTTGCTGAGAGATCTCAAAATCAGCAATTGGTCATACATACCAGCTGCTATTGCACATGATTGGTACCCCCCTCCCCCTATATAAATAAACACAGCACAAAGAGAGAGAGAGAGAGAGAGGGTGTGTGTGTGTGTGCATGCAGTGTGTGTATGTGTGTGTGTGTGTGTGTGTGTGTGTGTGTGTGTGTGTGTGTGTTCTAGATGGGGGAAGAAACAGGGTGTTTGCTAGTAAAGCTCTAGTAGCAGTATCTATAGGTGGCAATGTGTTGATTGACTGACCAGTTTCTGTGAACCACTTTCGTTGCCTTGTAGATGTCACACATGTTTCAGAAATATGTAGTGTGATCATTGGACAAAATTGCAAACAAACGAATACACATTTTTTGTGTCCCTTAGGACTGAGGAAGACTGACAGGTAAATGTTTGAGGCAAAACATTGGCTGAATTTGTACTGTGTATTTTTTGTACCTGTGATGCAATTCTTTTATATCTGACCTGTGGAAGGTGACATAAATTGGCCAGCAACAATTCCACAGTAAGGAATTGTATTTAAAAATGTAAATCACTCAGTGCATGTCATTTATAAATGAAATTACATTTAAATGTTTTGAATGTTTCTTTTTCAGGCAGTGTTGCTGGTGTGTTAAAAAGCAAGTGTGGCCCAAAACTTTTGGCAGAGTGTGCTTCAAAGGGTAATGTTTTGTGATCTTGTGGTATTCCCGTACCTGCCTATTGGTTCTAAAAGACTTTATTAAAATACTGTGTAAATAAGATCCAAACAGAAACAGGTTAAAACAAATGCTATTTAACACAGACATAGAGTATGCACATTTTTGGGGAAATCCCCTTTATCAAGCTACAAAACGACACTTAAACAACAGATAAATGGTCAAAAATGATGAAAAATTAAAGAAAAAGACTTATTTTGTTTTGGTTGAGTTTTTACAGCTTGTTCAATGCTTGGAAGATTAAAAGCTATAAGTACCAAAATCTGAAAACCTTCCACTACAAACCTGATATTTTGGAAGATGAGTATTGACATGGGTAATGATGATGATTAAAAAAAAAAAAATTAGATAAAATATAATGATAACAAACACCTACACAAATTGAGTGAATAATAAGTATTATATGTTTAATATTTAAATGATTGAATATACTGAACAGGTATAAAAACGAACTTACACTTTGGATGTTTTTCAACATCCTGGCTGTGTGGGTCTGTGAGTCATTTGGACCACTGATGGCTGTGTATTTTTGATTCACATGAAAAGATGTGAGTCGTCGTAATGAGTTGTGTTTGGGTATTTGGCTGGCTTGCCAGCTGACTGACCAACCAATCAGTTTGGTGAAAACTTTATTGCTTTCAGCGAAAACATTATTGCAGTTTTCATGGAAACTATTAAAAAAGCCATGATTTCTATGGCAACTTTTATGTGAGAGAGAGAGAGAAGGAGCAGTACAGTCTCATAGCACCACTATAGAGCTCTGTGAAGGGCTTAAGAATTAGCCAGTGGCACAAGTGCTGCAGGTCATGTGCTGATGCCAGTTGGTGTAGCATCTCTTTAGCTGGAACCATTAGCCAGCTAAGTTCTGAACAGTTTTTTTGTCCCTTCCCCAGCCTGTGCTATCCCCATACACTTAAAGGGTTACATCCCAGGAAATGTTCCTAGACAAGGGCAACTTTAATCTCAGTGTCAGATTACAAGACCAGGGGTGAGTCAACATCACACATTTCAGCTGTGGTGCAGTGCACATGCACTTCCTGTAGCATCTCTAAACAAATATGGTAGGTTACAGTGCTTTTGTTTCCTCAGCTAGAAATCAAAGCCAAATTGTCTTCTTAGGCTATCCTGCACCGGGTGAAACATACTTCCCTATTGCCTTGCGAACTTTGGATTAGCTGGCAGCTCAGGTTTTTGGGGTTTCATTAGTAATGTATTAGTATTGACATGAATTCTTACTTGAATCATGCCACTTCTGTGGTTGGCAGTTACAGCCCCAAAAGGAAATTGATCAAGAGGTAAAACTTCAAGATTATGTCATTATGGGAAATCACAGGAAAATATATTCTGCTCTAAAAAATTAATGCTTCTTGTTTGTTGCACATCCCTTGTGTGGGAATAAATTGGTTACATATCACAACTAGTGACCCACAGCAGCAGTTTCTAGGTTTGGGCTCTTTTATGTGATGAATCATGGGGTTACAATTAGCTCAATTATCAACCAGCATAAAATGTGATAAATGGCCAAAATTTTCATGGTGGTTCTACTCATAGACGAGCTTTTTTTCATTTTTTTTTTCTTTTCTTTTCCATATTGTGTTCAAAGGAGATAATTGGTGTGTGTTTTGATTTGGCAAAAGAATTACCATTTGCTATTACCAGACGCTGTTTGAGCAAGGTCTTTCAAAATGTGCATGAATGGGCCTTGTTTGGGGTTTATCCAAGTGTTTGATGGCCTTGATCTTGTTTCAAGGTCACATGTGTCTCAGAAACATAAATGCAAATATTGTGTGTGTGTGTGTTTTGTTGTTGTTGTTGTTGTTTTTGTTTGCTGCAGTTTAAATGTTGCATGGTTGTTACAGACACAACTTTAAAAAATAATAAACATACGCCATATGCTTTTTATGACTGGTCTGTATTTAAGTGAGATGTAAATACGTGTTTACAGTTGAATATGAGTCGTCTGAATGTAATTTGTAACTGCTTATCTTGTTTGTTTGCTGCAGTTTAAATGTTGCATGGTTGTTACAGACACAACTTTAAAAAATAATAAACATACGCCATATGCTTTTTATGACTGGTCTGTATTTAAGTGAGATGTAAATACGTGTTTACAGTTGAATATGAGTCGTCTGAATGTAATTTGTAACTGCTTATCTTGTTAAGTGATCCATAGGAGATAAATTTGTTCTGTTTTGTGTGCTAGTGCTGATATGATAAGATTATGGATGTTTCTGTCTTTGAAATCATCAATGATTGATACCATCACTTAGTAGCTTTACTTTGTGAACTTTGTTTACTGTTTTCACAGTTGATGAAATACAAAACAGAAACATCACCCACACAACAGCATACCAGTTGAAGAGCAGAATAATCCTGCACATCAATGCAGAGAAATTTTCAGAAGACTGGAAGGCTGGCATCAAACTTTGCCTTCAAGAGGCAGAAGCTCTTGGCATCCAAACCTTGGCCATGCCAGCTCTGGGGACAGGTATTACATCACCCCCTTACCCTTCTTTTTAAAACTTGATTGCTTTGTGTTTTTCACCGAAATGTTATGAACTATTGTAGCAATGTGTAGTCTTATAGTCTTAGTAATATTTTTTAAAGTATCCAACTGGACTAAGTCAAGATCTGTGTGTAGTTATGTCTGCCTGTCTATAGGAGATGTGGACCAGTTTCCAGGATCATGATAGCTAGAGTCCAAAACAATAATGAACAAAGGAATAGTCCAAAAAAGTTCATGATTGTTTACCTTGGGTTGTTCTTATTTGATAGGAGCATATGGACAAACCCCTGCCCAAGCAGCAGATGATCTGTTTACTACACTGACCAAGTTCTTCTCTGGAAAAAGACACACTCTGCAGGAACTGAGAGTGGTGCTCTTCGATGTTAAAATGATACCCCACTTTGTCAGTGCTGTGGAAGCAAAGGGCAACAAGCATAACCAGACACGTTCAGGAGGCATTATAAACTGGTTGAAATCAGGTAGGGGATTTCTTTTTGTTTTTCAGTTTTGTTTCTTTTCAGTACCAGTGGTGCTGTAACTGACAGTTCAGGGAGACTGTTTAAAGGTTTACAACATGCTCAAAGAAGCAGGTGCACCGTAAGTTGAGGCTGCACCTTGATTTTAGTAGTTTCAAGCCGATTGCGCCTTGTTTTCCTGTCTTGAGCCAATTCAAAATGAGGGTTGTTGACTTTATAGATACTGTGCAGGTAATTTGAGAAAGATGGTGTCTCTCACAATGAAAGCCAATCCCCTACATCTCACTGAATGAGGGAACAATCACATGCTGTACCCAAGGGACATCATGTCTACACACTTTGCCTCATCTCCCTGACATCTCAGCCAGGTTTCTGTAATGAACAGAATGTCTATTTGCTCATCCACCACAAAATGCTTAATATCAGTTCCATTTTTCTTGGTGCTTATACTGACAAGCATTAAAAGAAATTTGTAGAAAAATCTGATGCTGTTATGACAGTCACTGAACTCACAAAGTCCATGATAATCACTTTCTGTGGACTATCTAGCATGGTCAGTACAGGGATGTGACACAACACCAATTATTTTTGCATTCCTTCTTCCCCTCTCTGAGTGTATCTTCAAGGCAAGCCAAACCAGACATCAAGAGACTGTGTCAGAGATCAAGCAATAAGGCCCAGCCTTGCAAGTAGTGTAAAGAAACAGGCTAACTGCACTCTTCTCTGGCAGCCACATATGTGTGTGCTAGGCAAGTGACCCCTGCTGAAGTGAGGGGACATGATTTGTGTGTGTGTGTGTGTGTGTGTGTGTGTGTGTGTGTGTGTGTGTGTGTGTGTGTGTGTGTGTGTGTGTGTGTGTGTGTGTGTGTGTGCATGTACATATGTGTGTATTTGCAAAATTCCCAGTATCCTAAATAATCTTTAGTTTAGAAATTAAACTATAGTATAGCCTTATGCTAGGAAAGAGATGTTACTTGGAATTATTATGAGTCTGTTGCTAGGAAGTGGAAGTTACATGATGTGACATGAGTACTGGCATGAAGCATCTACAGGTCAATGTTTAAAGTAGTGGCTGCTAGATTTAGCATTTCTTCAGGGAGGGCACATTTAACAAATTATCTGAGTCAACTGTAGGGTGGGCATGTAACTTCACCCTTCCTAGCAACAGACTCATAATAATTCCAGTTCAACATCGCCTTCCTAATGAAGGCTAGTTTAATTTCTAAATTACGCTTTGCTTCTTGCTTTAGTCAGGTGAAGTCACATATGTGACATGAAGATTTAGAGTATCTAGTGGACACTCATCATTCAGGCAATGATCAAGCAGCATGCATGGAGTGGCTGGCAAACTGCTCCATGTGTATTGTCTACTGCCGCCAGCTCAGCTTTGATCCAGTGGGAAATGGTTTGTCTGGCCACAGGCACATGCAGTCAGACATAACTGGTGTTGCTGATGAAGTTGGTATGGCTGTAGTTGTTGGTGTGAGTGTGCATTGATTTTCATATGCTATGGGTGATGTTATTACATGAGACACAAAATGAACAGGCATTTCTTTGAGGTTGATATGGCCGGTGGTGTAACAGGTGGTGTAAAATTAGTTTTTTGGGCCACCCACCTTTTTTCACAGGTCTTCCTCCTCTGTTGTGTGGCACAACTTGACAACACGGGGCATTCACTAACTGACAAGTTACTGTCATACCCCATTTATAATTATATGTATAAACAACAACAAATTTGCATGCACAAAAATGATATTCATGAAAACACAGAGCTGTCAGTAGACATGACTTAAAGTCTCCAATAAGTGGAACATAAAACAGTCATTACAATACACACTGTCAGACAACAGAAAGATGGGTAGACAAAGCTGCTTCCATAACACAACACAACAGTGTCTAATAAACTCACATGTTGAATGTGGTTGTCACAAAAGCTCAGACACATATGAAAGAAAAGACAAAGAGAATGAAAATGCATAACAAACACTGACTTTTAATACTGGACAAATAAGGAAATGGCTAGGAATCTGCCCTCCCTGAACAGCCATGCCCCATGTCCTCCAGCCTGCATTGTGCAGCCAGGGATGTGCAAAAACAAAACATCATCTGACATAATGCTACCTGCCTGGCATGGCTGCCATTGTGTAGCTGGTTTGCTAATTAAGGAAACCAACTGGTTGGCAATTTCATCAACATTTGTGTCACAGCCAGTGTCATCTCCCAGCAGCAGACTCAGGATGTCTGTCCTGTGTCACTATAGAAGGCTTAATTGTCATGATGATGAAATCAACAGTCATCTTTCCACCTTTCCCAAACATTTGTACTCAAGCCATCTCCTTCATTTTCAAGGAGGGCTACATTCTGGCATCACAGCCAGCTTGTATGTCGACCAGCAAGTGCTTACAGATGGATTGACCACAGATGATCATGAAAAGAGTCATCCTTGCAGTACGAACAGTACTGAGGAGTGAAAAATAAACAGAATGAAAACAGCTTATCTTTGGAGGTGATTGTGAGATTAAATCTTTAAGTACAAGAAACAGGAACAAAATTTTGCTGGATTCAGCTCACACATGGTCCCAGCCAGAGTGACTACTACCCACTGGCTCCAGCATGTGACTAGGGCGTTTGTGCCATTTTAGCCAATTCTTAGCTCAGCATAACACCTCTTCTGGGATGCTATAATACTACTGCTGTGCTCTTTCATTCAAGGGAAGCTGCCAAAACTCATTTCTTCTCTTGTTGTCTCTAGGCTTGATTATTCATGGAGTCTAAACCAACCAAACTGGAGTAATGTGCGCAATATACTTGTCTGTGAAAATGAACCCAAAACAATAAACCTGTCCAAATATCTTACATTTGCTTTGGATTTTAGAAAAAAAGAAATTAGAGATAGAATAATTTTAGAAAGCGGTTTGAATTGTACTTAATTTTGATGTACGGAAACAATCACTGTGGGTGGTCCATTTCATATGTTTTAAATGTTTTGTTTTAGTATGTTCACATACATAACTGCTATGCTTTTTTTCTTACTTTTTTCTCTCTAGCTTTATTATTGTGATGAACTGTGTGTGTGTGTGTGTGTGTGTGTGTGTGTGTGTGTGTGTGTGTGTGTGTGTGTGTGTGTGTGTGCATATGTGCATCAGTTCATGTGCATGCATGCGTGCATGCATGTTTGTGTGTGTAGCCGTGCCAGCCTTTTGAACATGTTTTTTTTCCCTATGTCTTCTAGTTTTGACTGGCAGCTCAGCACCATCTGTCAAGCAGACATATGTTGCTCCTGAATGGAAAGAAACCACGCTCTATATCTACGCAGGGGACCATAATGTTATACCAAAGGTTCTCAAAAGCTTTGATGATTTGATCCAGGAACGGTTTGTTCGGAAGGAGATCAGAGATGACATTTTGCTGACTTTGGAGCCTGAAGAGGTATGAATGAATTGAGTTTCTTTTAAGTGTAAAACAATGGGTACCATAGTCTTGTACATTTGATGGATATGAACCAAGTCAAATTGGGGGTAATTAAGTTATGGAAATGGATAGGCATGTTTATTCTGTTCATATTTCTACTAAGAAATTCATCAGAATTTCAATTTCCAATAAGCAACAGCGTAAAAGGTAAGTCTCGCGACAAGGGGGTAAATCTACACCAAGCAGTGCCCATGAGATTTTAGAACAGTTGCAAGCTGTTATGTCAACACTCACACAGAAATTGGACTCATAGACCTAGCATATGCTTTGTTAATGAAGCAGTCTTTGGTAGCCTGCCCCATACTAAATTTCCTGCTATAAACATGTGTATTGTAAAACTGGGTAAACATGAAAAAGATTGACCAGCCAGCTGCCTGCATTATAACATTATTAAGTGTTGTGTGTTGCTCTGTTGTGCTTCCAATGTGCTGGCCCCTCTTTTATAATTGTGAGCGGTGAACACAGATGTGTGTGTGTGTTCGAAGTGCCACTTAAGTCCAGTTTAACTGTTGGCAGATGGTATCCCTGCTGGCTGGTTTATGTGGTGCTTGTAATCCAATTCAATAGTTTAGTGCACTTTGTACTGTGGGTGCATTTTCATGGTAAGTACATGGATAGTGACAAAATTACACACATGTTTTTGTGGTCTTAAAAGGAAACAGGATCCTCATGGACTGTGCTTTAACACCATTTTATGAGACTTTACACTTGTTGTCCTTTGGCTACATGGGTGCTGTGTCTAATGCACAGGTTTGGCATCCTTGCCCAATCATTATGGCTATAACTAGTATAAGTATCATCAGCTTCATGGTTAGCTCCTTCAGGGTAATTTTTCAAGACATCAGAGTATTTGCTCACTACAGTTATATATATTTTCTGTAAGTTGGTCTACCCCCTCCCTTCCCCATAACTAAGTTATTGAGGGATGTAATGGAATCACTGTATTTGTCTGTTTGTCTGAGATTCCCCAGAAAACTGCCATTAACATCTTGACTCATTGCCCCCACCCAGCCCATTTGGACCTGGTCAGAATGTCAGTACAATTTTCTAATTATCCAGACAATATCTTCTAAACCACACAACATTAATTAATCAAACTTGGTGTGCTGGTGCATCATTATGAGCCAGTGTCATGCAAAAACACTGGTTTGCTGTCTGTGAGATTATCAAAATATGACTGATACTACTATAATTGTTTGTCTCTTCAGAACTGCTGATCCTTTTGCAACCATAGTTTGATGGTACATTATCATAAATAAAGGTCATAACAAAGGGTCAACATGTTAATGAATGTTTGTCTTGGCAAGATCTTCGGAACCTCTGAACCTTTTGTATCTAGACTCAGTGTTGGTGATGCATCATCATAAACCAAAGTGTCATGAGGTGAGACTGGTTTGCTACTTTCAAGGTCAAGGTCACAGTGAGGTCTTGTGTAATCGAAATATGACTGCCTCTACCATATCTATTGAACTGCTGACCCTTTTACAATCAATGTTTTATTGTACTTCATTATCATCATTGTCTTGTGAAAATACCAGATTGTGGTGTTCAAGTCAAGGTCACAGTAAAGGTTCAAAACTTGTTTGAATGTTTGTCAGTGGTATATTTTGTATCCCACTGATCTCTTTACAACCAAACTGGTTGTGTTCATGTACTGTTATGTACTGTTACTGATAACCAGACCAGTGCAGGCTAAAGGGCATAAACTAACAATATGTTGACAGCAACACTGCAACTTACAGTATTTCTATGCATGCAATGGGGCAGTATTTTGCCATGCACAGCAGCAGACCTTGTTTCTATTTGTCTTGGTTTTTCCCACAGTGAGTGATTCCTTTCTCTTTTAAATAACATTTCAAGACAGGCATGCAGTTGCAAAATTCACTCACCACATTGGTGATAGGGAGGGCTGTCTTAATCTGCTGCTGGTCATCATTTGGCCCTCCCTTCTTCCATGTTTTCCACACTCCACTTTACCCATGCCCTAAAAAAGTGCCACTGTTGCTACTGTTTTCATTTAACCGGTGGTGGCCCAGTCACACTCACAGTCATGACTTCCTGGTTTTGATGGCTTAATTTTGACATTTCTCTGGCTTTCATCAGAGAGCAATGGCATTCTGTCTTGTGGGAATATAACCATTTAGTGCATATGAGCACACAAGTTCTGACACTCTCCCATACGAGGTAGAGTTAGTGTAACTCCTTCCTTTTTAGGCTTGATGTTTATAGCTTGTACATGACCAGTCATAGCCAGGGCATTTGGCACTTTAGCCATGCAGTCTTACAGTCCTTTGCAGCTTTTATTTTCCATGTCAGTTTGCCCTGAGATGGACATTATTTTACTAAGTTTAACAGGTGTAGAGAGGATATGCTATGTGTTACCTAAAGCTAAAGATGTGTCTGCTTTCCTTGCATAAGCTTTTAGTGCAGTGAACATTCCTTGATTTGTACAAGGCACAGTCTTGAGCACAGAAATGAGCAGTCTTGAGGTATTGGGTATTTTAGCAGCTTTGATTTCAAATCAACATCTTCTAGTCTCTTACAAAACTGCTTGCTCTTTCAGGACTGAGGCCAGCTTCCTTGGGACTTGTGACAGTGTTTCTGGATATATTTTAAGGCTGATGAAATTTCAGAGAATATATACGATACTCTGTTCTTCTTGCTTGACTGTTACTTTGACCTTTTATATCCTAATCAGATTTATTCTCAGCAGTGTCAGGGTCATCTTCATCATCGGTCTGCATTCTGTTCATACAAGATAGGCTTTGGTATAGTTTTCTACCTTTTGGGGTGTGGGCATTATTTGGTATACTCTGTTGCAGTAGTTTTGGTAGAGGTAAGTCCACTGGCAGCCACTTCCTCTTGCTGTGGCTGGTGAGGGTAGGGGGATTTAATATTGATGGTGTCAAAGCTGTGATATTTCAGACTGAGAATGAGACATTGCTTGACCATGGATCAGAAAAAAATAAAAATTTGACTGAATAGAGAACCAGTAAAGTGACCCAGGGGGTTATGGAACAGGAGGCAGAAGCCATTTTGTTTCAGTATTGCAGCACAAGGAAAACAGTGTTTGTGTCTCCAAATAGTGGTACTAATCCTAGTATTGAATCAAAAATGTGTGACTGTTTGGTGGCTGGGCACTGACTGATGGCTGACTATAGTGGCACTTATCTCATAGGCATTTTTTAGTGTATGTTTACACCAAGGAGTTAGGATTCGTGAGGCTTAAAATTGTAGGCCATTGTCTTCTGTGCTTTGGTGCAAAATAACCATGAATATTTTAATAATTATACTTTTACACCATATTGGGTTCTTTAGTGAGTGGAGTAGTCCTTTGTGAATCTGTTTCACCCAAACATTGATTTTCCATCCTACAGTACAGATTATGCAACAAAACTTCACAGTCACTGCTTTTTGTTATGGAAGGATGAATCACACAGCTTGATAAAACATTTTTTGATGAGCAAACAAATGTAAAAAAGATGCACCTTTTTCAGTGATTTTTGTTGTTGTTGAAAACTTGACATGCTGTTCTTTGGAAAATATTGCAATAACACTACTATCACTATGCATTCGCACTGCTAGATGTCTTTGCCATTGCCACTAGCAGACAACAGTGCTGGACATGCACACTAGAGAATTAATGAATGTCTCTTAGTCTTAGTGGTTCAGTGGAAAATGTTTGATTGTTGAGTAACTTGCTTTTGGTCTGTCATGTTGAGGAAGATTGATGCCTGAGACAGTATGACTGCCTCATGTTTGTTCTCACATTAGATCTTCAGTGGGAAAAAACATCCAAAACAAATTGATTTAAGGTGCAGTGAAGTATGTAGACAATAAAGCATGCATTGCCTGAAAATCTAATGTCAGACTGTCCCTTTTAATTTTTCGCAGGTGAATTTTGTCAATACAAGTTTTGCAGAAAACTGTATGTCTTATAGTTTCTCATGAGGCTTCATTACATTTTCAGATAAATCAACTCGGTCAGGTGGGTCATCAGTTCAAGGTTGAAATCAATGTGCGGCAGGCTGCAGGTCAAGTGGTGATTGATGGACTTCAGCCTGATGTTTTTGATGCAGTGCAGAAGATTTCAGAAGTTTTGCGGAAGATTGATCGCCAACAACAGGAAGCACAGACAGCCTGCATGCTAGCAAACATGGTGCAGTGGTCCTTCCTGGAGGTAAGTTCTTCATGCAATACCTTGTGTCTGCATGTGCATAGTGGCATGTGGACCATAAAAAGAAAGCAGGAACTACAGTTCAGTTCAGTTCAAGATGATGTCTATACACTCAGAAGTTTCCACAACATTGTCTTTGAAATGGTTCCAGTGTTCATCTTATCAATGATGGCCCTCTCTCATCCTTTCAAGGAAGATTGTCTAGCACTTCCTCTTTCCATACCTCTCTCCTCCAGGCAATGGACAGTATGATGTCATTTGCTTTGTGCCTGCAGGTAGTGTCTTAAGCTCCTCAACACTTAAGATCTTCTGAGAATCAATTAGCTACTTGTGAGGGTTGCTTTGCCTGCCAGTGTAGCTGCTCGGTCATTTCCCTTTACTCCAGCATGTCCTTTACTCCGGCATGTCCAGGGAAGTACACCCACAGGAGTTTTTGACAATGGATGTTGACCATTGACATATTTCACTTCCTGTCTGGTCTTCCGATTCCACTTCTCACTTTTTGTTGCAAGCTCATTGAATCTGTGTGGATTATGGCATGTGTGATCTGACTGTTGCCTCTTGAGGCAATCCAGCAGAGGTCACGGGTCACTGCTTCCACCTCCATTGTCATGCTGGAGGTTGAGACCCAAATTATAGTGTCACCTTCCAAGAAAAGAAGACCCTCATCAGAGCAGCCCATTGTCAAGCTGGAGGTTAAGACCAGATAGGCTGCACGGTCTTCATGAATAGTGGTGAAGACAGATCTAATGGAATGAAAACTAAGAGCATTTCTTGTGACCAGCTAATGGTCCAGATGTGGCCAAAAAAATGTAAACTTTGTCATTTTGTCAGAGTTTCCCATTCACACTGCTGCAGTTGACAGATGGCACATTTTTATTGAAGGAAACAGCAGCATCAGTGACTTTCAGGTGGAGAGAGCACCTCAGCATTCAGCCTCCTAAACAAACTCTTCTGTGTACCTTGCAGTCCTTGACCAGATTCCCCAGAAAACTGCCTTTAACATCTTGACCCCTTGCCCCAACCCAGCCCCTTTGGACCCGGTCAGAATGTCAGTACAGTTTTCTAATTAAGTAAAATTAGAACTAATCATAGTATGGTGAAACACAAGCGGAAGCATGGCACTTCACTATGCAAGTGGTCTTCATGATATCATCCTCTTCCTGACCAGCTCATAAATGTAAGCATAATATATGTCATGTTTCTACAAGGCTATATATACATCACCCAGTATGGGCAAACTGACCACTACACACAAGTTATACATAATGCACTGAATGACAGCAACAGCAACAACAACAAAATCACATGCAAAGGATGAGAAACTGTACACTGAGTGAAAAAAATACTAAAGACAAAACTGAGCTGCATGCTTGATGTCTAGCTCATGCAGCCCATGACCCACTATTAGTACTGCCCACCAAAAACCATACAGGCATCCAGCACCATACCATTGCACAGCTACAACTCCACATCTTACTAAATAACAAAACAGCACACAAACATTGCTCTTTCCTTCTCAAGCAAGGCAGCCTCCCTACAATAGGACTTCTTCATTTTGCCCCAAAGAGTACTAAAACAGACAACAATAATAATAATGGAAACTTGTGAAGTGTCTACACCGTAGCTAAAAGCACTGAATAAATATAACACACATAATATACATAATTGAGATACATAATGTTATCCACAATTTAACAAACAGCTAACACATAATGTGTACATCAGCAATGGTTCAAACATAACTGTGCAAGATGCAAACATGCGCACACACATGCATGCATGCAGGCATGCATGCACACACGCACGCACACACACATGCATGCACTCACACATGCACGCATGCACGCACGCGCGCACACACACACACACATGCACGCACACACACACACACACACACACACATTGATAGGGGTGAAGGATAGTGTTGCTTAACTTGACAAATATCAACTATGTCTCTCTGAAAGAAGTACCATATCAAAAGCAACAAGATAAGAATGCATCAAAGATCAAGAATATCTGTACCATATAAGTGACAGGTCTTAGCATCCACTGGAACTCTAAGGACACAATGCTGGGGCAGACACCAACTCACACACACAAAAATGACAGCCTAACATAGCTACATTCCAGCCTCTGAACACAACACTAAAAAATCGAGAGAAAAAAACTGGACTTACAAACCAAACCAGCAAATTTGGGGAAGAACACAAAGGAGAAAAAGATGTGAGCACTGATCTAAAAACACACAGTAACAGAGGGGGAGGGGGCAGGAGTAACCTGCTTCAATCTCTGTGACTCTATATGGCAGGTTACTCTCAATAAAAGAAACAAAACTATATAGTGCTAGAGGGATGGCCCAGATGCGAGAAAGCAGTCCTCCCCTCTCAGCAATCTGTGCTAGAGTGTTTCCAGTTCTGGTATGCACTGCCAGAGATGCTGTGTCTTGATCATCTTTACATAGTACTATTCTCTGCTCGCAAGCAGACTCCCTGTGCTCTTGTCACATGTGATTCTGAATGAGTGGCTGTAGCTTTTTATCGCACTTTTTGAACATCCACCGAAGTAGTGTACCTACAGTGCTATTTGGTTGTTACATGGCTAGTGTCACAAGAAACTGCTGATATTTTGGTGCACATCCTGTGTACACCATACATCCGTGCACCAGCTTACAGCATCACTTCATGCAAAGCCATATACATAGGGTGCGTATATGTTTAGCTGTAACCAGCCACCTGCACTTTTGGCAGACTGACTGGGATCTTTTACATGCTACTGCAGTAACACAGGAGTGGAATGGATACCAAAATAAGAGTCAGAACAGAAAAGTTACCCTGGAAAAGAAAATCCTGCTGCTGCTGCTGCAGGGACTCAATCCGTGACCATTCATTCACAAGTCCAGCACTCTACCTCTGACCTGTCCCTGCCTCCCAGAGGTATAATTATGCCCTTTGTTACAAAATTGGGCCCAGCTTTCCTGGATGATTTATCTAACTTGCAAGGCCAAAAAGGGGGGTGGGGAACTTTCCTTTACTGTCCCTATGGTTCAAGACCAAAAAACAATAGACACGTAATTTTTGGAGAATCCTAGGGTTTTAGATAATGCCAGGCACTGAGTGCAGTCCAAGGAAATAGTCTGACCACACTCACAACCCTCTAGAGAAAAACATGCTAAGAACTCCAACTAACATGAATAAAGTACTGAAGTACTGGATAAAAGACAAATAATAAATTTAGAGAAAAATCATTTGGCGACATGGTAATTCTTTGCATAAATACCTAAAATAAAATTAAAAAAGGTTCAGATGATTTGGAAGTATATTTTGCCTTTGTATTTGGCTTTTTGCTGAGTATTGTTGCAAGTATGATGTTATTGTTGTCCCAGTTTTAGCAGAAGAGAGATTGGTGTTAATTGGGATTGGATAACTATAAAGCTTCAGGTTTTTCTGATCCTAATTCTTCAAACTTGGCCCCTTGAATGCAGCAGTATTTATTAGTCTGGTTGCCATCTTTTCACTATTGGTCTATGCTAATCCATTCTTTCCAGTGATGATGATGAAGTTGTCCACATTTCATCTGTTGTGAGCCCTCACTGATCATAAAATGTGACCAGTTAACCCTATAATAATAATCAAAACACAGTAGTAACATCAACTGACCATTTAAACATCTTTAATTTGAGAGAGAGAAAAATGGTTTTATTACTTAACATATTTATTCAGTGCTGTATGACAAATACAAACATTTTTGAGTACATGACAGCTCATATGCAGGAACTGCTCATTCATACAGATGTAAAAGTGTTTTATAGGGGATATTTGAGCTCAGTGGTAGTGTTGGACCTGTGATCAGAAGGTTGCAGAACTGATCCCTAGCAGCAGCAGGAGACTTTTCTTTCTCTGTGATGAATCTGATCTTATTTCTGTTTTTGTTCCAACATTGTACCAAACCATGTTATGCTGATTAGAGGTTGCAGCATTCAGTCTGTCAGTATCCAAGTCATGTCCAATGATAACTAACAGCATGCTCAAATAATATGCAGAAACAACTTTGACTGCCACATAGGCCTACTGCTTAGTCAGATGTGCCATGTCATCTGCTCAGATTGTTTCATGACAGGCTTTATACCTGCTCTTGAATTTTCTGTCCAGTTTCACACTGCACTCTATGGAGATAATGATCTGACAGTGATCTGACACTTTTCCTCCTCATTTTCTCTAAATGCTGTTATCCAGATGCACTCTTTGTCTCTTGTTTATGACAATAAAAAGACTAGACACATAGATACATTTGACAGTGAATACACTGAGTATGGGAGTAATTCCTTATAATGCACATTCTGCTGTGAAGACTGATGGTTTTGTTGTCATTTGACACTCAAAAGTGAGAACATTACCAGATGATTTAGAGTTTATAAAAGTAATAAATAGCTCACATAATGGGTTCTGTTTGTTGTTTACAGTGAAGTAAGAAACACTTATTTTGTAAGTTTTGTTTTAGCCAGCTTGTCAAGACTCCCTAGCTATGACAAAACTTATACAATGAGTGCTGTAAGCCACTCAAGCCCACTGTGTGAGCTCTATTTATCTCAGTCTTTTCAAGTAGATTTAAAGCATGGAAAACCTGGAAGACTTCAAACCTGCTGCCAAGGGGTGTTACTGTGCAAAGCAGCACCCTACTATTTACATTTACTGTGTTGAATATGCACATCGTTCTGTAATCTATGTGGCAGAAGTTTGAGAGAGAGAAAAATGGAAATACAAGTAGATGTCCCAAAGTGAGTTGGAAGTAAACTGAAGTACCAGAGAAAACCCCTTTTTAATTTTTTGTTTGTTTAACATATCCTTGACCTATAATGTACAAAGTATTGCTTTGTATTGTAGTTTGAATAACTTTATTGTAGTTTGAATAACTTTTACCTATGTTCAAATGTTGTCCAGTAGAAAGGACTTAGTAGATAATTTCTTTGATTCAGTTCTTTGTAATTGTTATTATAAGTTACATAAGGATTTGCCTTTTTGTTTTGTTCTCCTAGATAACACCAACAGGCTCAAAATCAAAAGACTATGGCCAACGAGAAAATCAGATTATTGAAGTGGCCTACCAAAACAAGAAAAAGACTGCAGAAATCACTGACCTGAATGGTGATGTATACATCATTGACTTCGACTCCATGATGGAGTACCCCAAGAATAATCCAGGGGACAGTGTTCGTGTACTGAGGAGAGACAAAATGCATGGTAAGTACATTCAGTTTGTTTTTATGTTACAGCAAAACTTTCTTTTCTCAGTCATGTAAATGATTTTCAACCACAAGTTACTGCTTTTCCATATATGTAGGTATGGTTTTCTAAGTGTCGTTTTTGTGTCAAATGTTAATGGTTTGCTGACATGGCCTGTCACAATCCATCTCAGGAACCCCCCCCCTCCCCTTTTTCCAAACTTAAAGGGGGGGGGTGGAGGTTTATAGTCTCCTTGTTTTAATGCTTGTTTCTCCATTTTTTCATGTGTATAGGTTTTGTCCAAATGATATTTTCAAAACAGCTGACATTTTTGTGCTTTTGTAAGCAAAGTTTGTCTGATGGTAAATGATCATCATCTGGAATGTCATGCAGAAAGTTTGGCTTGCTCTGTATATGGTCAAGGTTACGAGGAAGGTTCAAACAATTAAAACAAAATGACTGTTTCACATATTCTGAAATGAAAATGTTGAAGTTGGATACTATTCAGAAAAAGACGGTAATGATTCCAGAATGTTTATGGGTCTGGAATCTGTGAAGGTTTATGCCTCTTGTGATGACTTTTTGTATCCTGGGGCATTGTTGCCAGACAGAGCCCACGGAAAATGGGTGTGTGCTGACACTGCAACTTGGCATGCAATGGAGGGCATGCACACACATGCAAGATGACCAATATTGTTTGACAGCCCAGCTGTAATCAGTAACTAATCCCATTTGTTTTAAATTTAAGTTGTGCAATAAATATTTCTGACAATTTAGGTAGCATCTGAGCCAATGGCTTGTACTGCATAATTATGTTTTGTTAAAAGTACACTGTTTAGTACAAAGGTAATTCCTTTTGAATGGGTTAATAATATTAGTTTATATTTAAAGAGATATTTATTCCACCATTCAGATTAAAACCCCTCAAACGTTTTGTGGGATCTTCTTCAGACAGTGAACTGTGGCAGTGATCGGAAGTGAGGTAATATAAAATTCACTAGAAAAAAGGATGCTTACATAGGTGTGTGTGTGTGTGTGTGTGTGTGTGTGTGTGTGTGTGTGTGTGTGTGTGTGTGTGTGTGTGTGTGTGTGTGTGTTTCAGACACAGCAAGTGGTTCATTACCTGACCACTGGACTCCCCATGCTGCCAATGAACATGTGAAGATTGTGCCTGTTCAACAATCTGATCCTGAGTACCAGAAAGTGGAAGCCAACTTCAAAGCCACACTCGGCAACCTTCAAGTGCAAATAACAGCGGTAAAGATATCTTGTCACTCAGCACTTTCCTTCATTCATGACTCAGAGATGAACGTCTGCACTGATAATTCCTTTGAAATCAGCCTACCAGTATTAAAAAAAATAAAAAAATAGGTGAATCTTTATTGAAACAGTTTTCTATGAGAGAAACTTCTTGGCAAAGAGTATAACTAATTTATTTTGTACTGAAGTTGAATGTAAGTAACTTTTGCATAATTAGATCTTCTTAAAATATTTTTCCTTTGCAAATCCCCAGAACCAGTTTACCTGGTAGGTATGGGTCAGATCCATGTTTTCATCATTGATGTTTGATAGTGCAAGCTACATGTGTGACCAGCTTAAAAAATGTTGAATTCTAATTGTGGAACAAAACGACAACAGAAATAAGCCCCAAACAACTGCATGCCTGATCTAAAAGAATTCTGAGGCTCTTTTAATTATGAATACTAGTAGGACTGCATTTCAACTGAGTTTAGATATACTAGAATGTTGGTGATGTTTGTTCTCTTAAGGCCAAGATACACTAGCCATCTTGCCTGTATGTCTGAGCTGAAATGCATTGACATCCACATGTTATGAGTCAATCTGTGATACACAAATTCCCTTGCTCAGTTATTTTCAGGAATAAAGCTCTACCAATTCCAAAACTTTGCAGCAAAGAAACTGACTATAGCATCTAATAAAGGTGGTGTTTTATAAACCTCGAGACTGTGATACTACATTAGAAAAACTTGGAAGTAACGTAATTTCAATCAATGCCAAAAAGGTATGAATAAATTACTCCACTCCATTCTTCAATACATATGCCAGCCAGGATGTATGATGTAACAAGAGCTCTATCTGGTTTCAGTATGCATGGTGCACAGACCAAAGTAGAGTATGTTTTAATTATGTTGCCAGTGTACATTACCTGTGCAGGGAAAACTGGAACATTTTATACATGGTGGGTTTGGATGTAGAATTGTGCCACTGCTCTTACCTGTAAGGGCAAGATAGCTAGTTTATCTTGGCCTTTACACATATACTAAATATGTGCAGATAAGAAGTGTTTCTTTAATAAGAAATATCTTTCTTCAGTAATATTTGGTTCTATTTTGAATTAAAACATGAACAAAAGGGTGTACAGTTTAGCATTCTCTCTCAGATGCAGTTTGTATTTCACGTGCAGTACAGTGAAGTTGTAAATATAAAGATGCTTAGATGTCAAAACAGTTCCATTGCTGCAGTAGATAAGATATTATTACACACATATATATACTCATCTCCATTTGAACACACACACAAATACACATTGGCAGATTCAGTGTGGTATGTTTGAGAGGCAATAATGACATAAAGCTCAGGTTCAAACTAAGACTTGTGCACATAACTATACACACCTCAGAAAGAAAGAAACAAACAAAAGGCAAAATTCGAATCAGATGTGGTATTGTTTGGTACAGGTGAGTCTTTAATACAGTTTTGAAGGCATGGGAGTACTGAATGTGGCAGATGTGAGTCAGTAGAGAATTCCATTGCTTTACAGCACAGTAAAAGAGGTTTTGTTTTAACATGAATAATGTGAAGTGTCTTAATAGTAATCTACACATTCAGTTATAAAACATGAAGTAGTGGTGATGGCTTATTGTGACAAATTCGTTATGTGCTGTTCTTTTAAGCTTTCTATCATAACACGCACACTCTGCATCATTTAAATCAGGTAGGTTGTTTTATGCTCATAATAAGTCTGCAAACTTGTTGTTGTGAATGCCTGTATGATTATGAATGCTCTCAGTGCCATGCCTCATTCCACATGTGCATGTGTTTGTTATCAGATTGACAGGATACAGAATCGGACCCTGTACCACCAGTATACTGCCAAGAAGGCTCACCTTGAGAAGCAGAATGCTGGCATAGAGAATGAAAAAACACTGTGGCATGGAACTGCTTCTGATGCAGTTGAAAACATCAACAACTATGGATTCAACCGCAGCTACTGTGGAAAAAATGGTGAGTGCAATGTGTGCAAGCTTTTGTTTGCTGTTTCGACCATTTAAGAAATAAAAGAAAGGATAATTATGGAATTCCTATAGAGGTTGTTTCATCAGTGATGCAAGCAGGTGGGGTGTATGTGCCTGTTTGAGGGCTCAGTTTTAGTTTGCCTTACTGCAGTTTTGTGGAACTGTGTTTAGACATTTTATTATCACAAAAATGACAACAATAAATGTAAAGAACATATATCAATAAACAAGAAAATCAACTCACTTAAGTGAAAAATCATTTTCTATTACATGCTGTTGTATTATTTCAGCTACTGCTTATGGACAGGGTGTGTACTTTGCGGTCAATGCAAACTACTCTGCACAGACAACTTACTCCCCACCAGATGCTGCAGGCAAACGTCGGATCTACCAGTGCAAGGTGCTGGTGGGGTACCCAACAGTTGGCAATAGCAGTTTGAGAGTCCTGCCTGCAAGGCAGGGTCCAATTCTGTTTGATTCAGCAACAAATAATGTCAGTAATCCTGCAATGTACGTTATCTTCAATGATACCCAAGCGTATCCAGAATACATGATTACTTTCCAGTGAAATGGTTCCCAGCCACAGCACATGGACTGTTTTTATACCCCCTGTACAAGTCGCCATGCCCGTGTGTGGATTTTGTCCAGACTATATCTTCTGTACCACTCACTTTGCTAATGGTTCCTTTATCTTTCAAAAATTGTGGGCTGGAACAAGGTAAGTTCTCTAGCAGTTTAACTTGTACTTTGTAAGAGACTGTTGTTGTGTTTTGCTCTGGGGTAGTCCCAATATAACCATCCTGGATGCATGGAAATTGTAGAGTGCTTTTAACTCATCGTTTCTTACGGAAATCACACTTTAGGGCAAGAAAGCACTGCAACAGCACATTCTGAAATTTCGTCTTGCCCAAAGCCTGGCTACTAATCAATCCTACACACAAGTACCAAGGTTATAATTGAAATAAGCTGTGTCACATCATCATGAGTCACAGGATGTCAGCTGGTTAAAGATATGTACAAAGTACGTTGTGTATATGCCAGGTATGAACATCACAAGGAGTGCAGTGTTTCTGATCAAACATGGATGTGTGCAGTTCCATCCCTGTGTTTGATTATGTTGTAATTTTTGTTCTTTGAACTGTTGTTTTGTCATGTCTAATGTCACACCAGAAGTCATGTATTTTTCATGCTGTAGGTTAATTTGATCAATGAAACTACAGTGGAAAATGTGAAAGCAGTATACATGTGCTCATATTTAGTTATTCTTGTTCCATCAGTTCCTGAAAAATAGAAGCATGTATTGGTGCATGATATAAATGAATTCATTTTATATACTGATATTGTGAACTATCAACAGTTGCCCTTTTTTGGAATGGGGGGGGGGGGGGGGGGGTAAGTAAGTAGTAAGTAAGTTGGTGTTTTACACCCAGTCAAGCAGTGTGGTTATATCAGGGCAACTGGGGGGTGGAGGGGGGGGGGGGGGTAGGAAATAGGGAAAAACAAGTTCAAGCCATGTCTACTGTATGGTTAGTTCCTCAATGGTTGGAGTATCTACATTACAATAATGGTAATAATGGATTGCTCTTGTACAACACAAATCTTTCTGCACAACAAAAGTTTGATGCACTCACCCTCACCATAAATATTATTTCTTATATCCCCGCACAGTCCCTGACGAAGCCCTCAAATGGGGCAAAAACTTGGACATCCTTTCCACTTTTCTCATGTCATCTTTATCAATATGATAAAAAAAAAATATATATAAATCTAGAGCAGACGAGTCATTTATTTGATATTCACACACACACACACACACATGCATGCACACATGCATGTACACACACACATACACACACATAATCTATGCTGGCAGAAATGGTCTACCTAGGTTTGTGAAAAGGTCTGTCTAAAGATAGTCTTGAGCTGACAGAGTGGGGAGATTTCTCAGACTGGTAGGCAGCAACTTCGAGACAGATGTAGTAATGAAACTGAAAGCTTGCTCACCAAAAAAATTATAAACATGTTGTGAATAAAGAAAGAAAATATAATTATGTTTATCACAACATTATGTAAAGTCCATAGTATAATGTTTGCTTGTGGCATCTGCTTAGCATTATGTAAAATGCATAGTATGTTTGCCAGTGTATGCAATTGCCCATTTGTTTTGCCTTCCTTTTTGTTTCATTTACATAATTGCCTCTAAGTGATGTCATGTTTTGTTGGACTATTAATGTTTTGGTTGATCTGTTTTTGTGTGTGTATGTTTGGTTTGTAATGTACATGTACTCTGATTTTTGACCATCATCTTATAGGTAATTTAAAGGTACATTCATTTGTACCTAAATATCCTGATTGATATATTTACAGTTAGTTAAGTATACTTATGTACAGTAAAGGTTCATAGTAAATATAATCAGGTTCTACATGTCCACAGTGTCTGTTGGTACATAAGGTAGAATGTGTAATACATGAAGGTATGCTGTTCACTTGTTAATATTATCAGCATCATACCAGCATCCCTGTGCTGTAATAATAGATTGTGTTTAGCAGTCTCTTCTCCTGTAAGGAAAGTAGAATAATGAAATGAAGAAACTCAGCAATTTTTCTTGTTTTGTTACCATTCCACAGACCGGATGAATCATGAAGTTAACTACTAGAGCAATTGGCCTGCTCTTCTTCATAATGTTTATAAAATTATGTGTTTTATTCAGCATTATAATTGATAATGATAATTAAATCTCTCTTTTCCTCTGTTCTCCCTGAGGTGTGTCCAGCCTGTTCTAGATACAGTCCACTGCTTTATGTCCACATCTTCAGTAGATACACTGCACCTGTGCCATGTTTGTGTGAATAATATATTTATAATGTGCAAACTGGAAACTTATCTAAATCAGTTTTGATCATTAAATTCTTGATGATCAGCTTTTGATTTACTGAACAATATTTTCTTTAATTATGCCTGAAAAAGCCTGGTTGCAATTATGTCTATTTGCAGAAGGGAATGGCACTTTGCAAGAGTTTGTTTTTGTTGGATTTTTTGTTTGCTTGCTTGTTTGTGTTTGTGTGTGTCCTTTTTGCTGTTGTTACTAACACTGTCAGGTTTGATACGGATATAGTGTTGGTTCAG
>OY757542.1:11361932-11448187 GCA_963584105.1 Alviniconcha strummeri
GGTTATGGCTTTCTACAGCCTGAAAGGAACTACAGCTATTGCAGATTCAAATGAAAAATAACTCCTCAAATGCTTTGAACAGATATTATGACAATGATCCGTGGTAAACATTTGTGATTGAAAGTACTGTTGATTTTATGTTGATGTTAAGTCGTCAGTGTTGCTGGCACTTTTTTCATGTGTTCTTTTCCACATTTTAATCTGACATCATTAGAGTGTTTTGATGTCATGGATAGAATACCAGAAGCTCTCAGTTTTGCTTATAGGTCATTGAAGAAGTGTATATGTTTTTCATTTTTGTTGCCTCTACAATTAATTTTTAAAAAATTAATGATGCTTCAGTGTGTAAACCTTTGATGATTTATTGCAGTATTCTTGAAAAGAGGTATCAGTTGTGCTAAACCCAAACTGTATTTAGCTTAATATAATTGGTCATTTTTGGTCAGATTAACCTGCAGATGAAAAAAATTAAATCATAATAGAACTAACAAAAATCATGATAAAAATAACAAAACGTGCTGCAAACCTTTTTTGTTGGAACTGAAAAGGTTAATTCATTTAATCTGATTTTATATATATATATATATATGTGCTTACAACCAATATAATAATATATGTAACCATCCCCCCACCTGCCCATCATTCCCTTTCCATTGTCCTTTGTGTATTTCACCTAGGAGACTTGGAGATGTGCATCGGCTGTTGTTTATGATACTTCAATTGTTGTTTTTCATTTGAATTGATAGTATATAATATTCAGAGTCCAGTAAAAATGTATGTGCGGATGGTTTCAAGCTGTGGTTCTTTGTGTATGCTGCACCCCCCCGCCCCCCCCCCCCCCCCCCCACCCGCCCGCCCCTAAAGCTGTTGGTTACATTATTAACCCAGATAAACTACACTCATTCTGGTGTCATTACTGTAGCTTATTTCTGACAGAATATTCCCTATAACTAATATACTGACAGTAACACTGCACAGAGGATTATTTGTACAGTGACCGTTGGATGAAAGCAGATTTGCATAGCAAGTGTGTTCAAAAGTTAACATGTGATTTTGAAGACACGGTGGTAGCTAACTGAAAAAAGTCAGTTGCACTGCTCCCTTGAATGAGAACAGTGCAAGGAGTAGAGCTGCATCACTTCAGTGGTCTGGCACTGTTGCCGATGCCCATCTCAACCCACAGAAGAACAGAAATGAAAATATATTAAACAGCTGAGGCGGATGTCAAGCAGAAATACAAGTTGGCCTGAAACTTAGATAAAATGTACAGACATTTTCACAGTGACATGCAGGTTTTGTGTGGCTGCATTGTTCCATCATTATGAGGTAACAGAGGTACTTTCTTCCTGCCATGTGCTTTCTTTAAATGGTGGTCAAATATTCATTAGACATGCAAGGAACACTCCACACACACACACACACACACACACACACACACACACACACACACACACACACACACACACACACACACACACACACACACACACACATACATGAAAGAGAGAAAAAGAAAAGAAAAAGAAAGCAAAAGAAATGCCTTCCATTTTCTTTTCCCTGCTGGAAGTTTCTAAATCATATCCCAAAACTCAGAAATTGCAACAGTATTGACAGAAATAGAGAAAAATATAGTTGAAACACACGCACACCCATACATGAAAGAAAGAAAGAAAAGAAGAAAGAAAAAGAAATGCATTCCATTTTCTTTTCCCTGGTGGAAATTTCTAAATCATATCCCAAAAATTGCAGCAGTATTGACAAAAAATAAAGAAAAAAATAGTTGAAACATTCTGCACCAATGGTAGTACTTTTAGATACCAGTGACCCTTGCAACAATGTTTGACATCCCCACTTTGCAAAAATGAACTGTTGAAATGTTTCACTTGTTTAGTGCATTGAGCAGTCCTGTGTTTTTATCATTACTGAAGGAAAGTTGACAGGTTTTAGTCATTGGTTCATCTCTTGGGTCAGTGTCATTGACTCTGTGCAGGTATCAAGAGTGTCTTTGTATTACAACAGACTGGAATAAAAAATAAGCATGGGAAATGAGTGATTGACTAATAACTTCTCCAGAGGGTTTGCTGTTTCATGTTGGAAAACGTCAAATTGCAAAATACATAAAGTGTGCACAGGGAAGGTTCAGAATTCCTGTTGCACCGAGTTCTGTGCTAATGAGAAATGAATGGTAGAAGGAAGGGGTCAGCTTGGATGCAGCTCACTGTCCACACTGACTCGATGCACCCATTGCTCCTCTCTGGGTTAGGCAGAACAGCTTCTGCATGGCAGTAGTCAGGGGAGTGTCTGAGCTAGTTCCTTCCTGCTTTTATTCTCATTGGCAATATACTTCGCAAAGTGTAGATGGTTTGGAAAATGGATTTACCTGCAAAGTGTGCACACATTTCGTGTTGTGCTATTAAAGTCAACTTGTTTCTTTTGTTTTTAGCTTTTTGTGTATGTGGACCATTTTTGTGGGTTTTCCCCCCTGAAAATATGGGATGATGGGTCTTCCAGGTAAAAACTAGGTAGCCCATCTTGGAATGTTTCTTACCTGTCTTTTTTCCCTTTCTTTAGATGCGTTTTGAATAATTTGCAGTAACCTTTTTGACCAGTTCTTCATTAAAATGGCATTCTAAAAACATCCCTTTTTGACATTGTATTTTTTTTTTAATTGTGTACTTGATGTTGCTTGTGATTCTGGCAGATTATTGGTAAATCATATGACAATGACAGCCTTCTTAGAACCTGTACTATTTTATTTTTTTTAATTGGACTTTGTGTCAACATCTTCCTCTTTCCAAATCATGGTACACATACCATGACTGACAGCATACTGGTTGTTTTTACCATGGCCCTCCTTTTTTCCTCTGAGTGCATTTTTGTCAGCAATGTTCACGGTATATTACTTAGTATTATGTCTAGTTGAACATTTCTTTGCTTAACTCATGTAGCATGCCCAACATTGGCCTTGGATTCATGTGTGGACCAGTTCTAACAAAAATCAGTTGCATGTACCAAAGGGATTCGATTGCAGCTCATCAGTGTACCTGTTTTGACTAGCATATTCTTCCAAATGTAAAATCATCCTTGGCACACTTAATCTTAACGATAGTAGTGCCATGCAATTCAAACACAGCCATTACCATATATGACCTTGGACAAACCAGCAGTAACATATTCTTTTAGTGCATCTTTCTGTTACAAGTGATGTCTAAAAAATCTGGCGTCGAGTCTTTACAATACTTCAAACACAGGTCAATGCTAGTTAAAATCATCACCTAAAGCAGAAAGACTGTGTTTACCGATTCTTTCATTGTAATATTTATCACAAAGCCAGTTTTGTGGTTATAATGGTGCTGCCTGTACATTTAGTTTTGGTGAGATCATGCTTTGGGAGATTTTAGGTGGGAATCACAAGTCAGTCTGCCACAACTGTCAGTAGTATATAATTTTGTATGCTTTGTGACAAAGCAAAAAAAGTGTAGATGTTATTTTTCAAGTATGCTGGCACGGGCTCATTAAAAAAACAACTGTGATGAAATTGAAGGTTTCACTGAACCATTGGCCAGTTGGGCAGTTTGAATGCCAAATGCTGTCTTCTTGTGTGTGTGCAAACATCTGCTTTTTCTCTCTTCAGTCTTTATACTACTAGTAATCTTGGTTGATTGGTCTTTATTAGTACAAATAAAGCAAAGCACAACATTTTGAACCTTGCTTTTAATTTTTGAATGTGTTGACTTGTGTGGATGAATGTTCAATGTACAGGTAATCTCAAAACAACTTTCCTGAGTGTTATGTACACTTGTTGATCATTGTTAACTAAGGCACCTTGCCCAATTTTATTTAATGTAAAACTGACAGCTTCAGGTAATTAATCAAATACAGCTATGTAAAACTGACTTCAGAAATTAATCAAACACAGATAATACAAGGGATTTCTGTTAAATAGTGTGACCCTTTTAAGGCAGTTCACTTTTCATGAAGTTGCACCACAATGCCTCCAAACATAGACTCACTGTTCCAGTCTAGGCAAATATGTACCAGGGCATCCAAAATTACTCTTGCAATAGCATAGCTGATGCAGACCAGATTGCTGGTGATCACTGAACTGGTCATTGGACTGTTGGGCTATTGTGGCAACATTTTTTTTCTTTTTTCAGACTTGCACAGCTTTAATCAGTGGGAAAGCCTGGCATCTTGCTGCCTTGTGTAACTTTGTGGTACACTTAATCAGTTAACGTTATCATGCAACAGTTTTCTTGCATTAAGGTTCTTGTAACATTTAGATGGAAGAAAACAGTTATGTAGAATCGTATATGACCTTGGACAAACCAGCAGTGACATATTTTTTTCGTGCATGTTTCTGTTGCAAGTGATGTCTAAAAAATCTGGTGTCGAGTCATATGACATATGGTTTGCAAAGATCATTTATAATGGATCTGTCGTCTGAACTAATCGTCCTTTTTTGAAACTATAGCAGTGTGGTCCTTGTAACAGAATGAGTAATTTGTCCAGAGTATTAGGGGGTCTACGGAATATCAACTGGGCATTAAAATCCAGTTATCTTCTGTAAGAGACCTGCAGCAGTTTTCCCAACTACCACTTAGACTGGGATCATCAAGCCATAGACTTCATGGTGTTCTGGGCCATCCTAAAAACAAAGGCTGCTCCATGCATTCCATGAAGTTAGTTCATCACTTTAGCATGCTAACACCAAATCCACTTTAACTCTGCCTTACACATGATATAAAAGATGTGAGGGTAATCTGATTTGTGTGTACATATGTGTATGCATGGGTGTGTGCACACGTGCAAAATGTGTGCCTGAGACAGTCTGCAGAAAGCCTTCACCAGAGGTATAAAATAATTATGATTAAAGTAACTGCTATTTTGTGGGAACAGACCTGTTAAACTTGAGTGGTGTAGAATTAAAGTCAATAAAAACAGATAAACACTTTTTTTCAATATAAGCATTTAATCAATGAAATTCACATCAATTACAAGAAACTTGAATATATCTATAAATGAACCCATGACAGATGAAGTAAATTTGCTTGACGAGTTGTGCAAAATCTGAACCCTAAAATACAATAAACCAGAAAACAAGTTTTCTTTACAACCAGCTTTAAACTATATACTACATACATGCAGTTTTCACAGCAATGCTTCTGACAGTAAAGGGGAAAGAAAAACTAGAATCTGACATGCTAAGATGGAGATCAAAGAAAAACAGTCTTCATATGGGCATTTTCAGTTAACTATTGTATGAATCATAGAAGCAGAAAAGGGGAAGAAAAGTGACAATGTAACAAATAAATAGTTGCATGGCTTGCTGCTCATTTATTAAATGATTTCTGAAATGTACACTTGCTTCTTCGAAAAGTTCAACAAAACAGCGACATAAACGCACACTTCAACATCTACCAACAGCACACAACTAATCAAACTAATTTCTTGGAAATGAAGAAGCTTTTCAAGTGTAAACTCTGCCACATCCCTACAACCACAAGTGCAGAGACCTGGACGACAGTCCACCAGAACACGCGCTGATTTGTACTCTCGCTAGTGTACCGAAAACGCTCCTCTCGAACCTGCAAAGCATCACCAGTATTTGGAAAGGAAACATTTAAAACTATAGTAAGTGGACTTAAATTATTTTATTTCTTACAGAATAAGATGTAAGGTGTAACAAAATAAGCGGGCAGACATGGTAATAAGCCTTCTTCAAGATGTTCACACACATACAACATGTAACACAATCACCATCTTAACCACTTGGAACAAACCAAGACTCTGCAAACTGCTTCTGCAAGGAGACTAATTGTATTTGTGGAACTTGTATATCACTCTACTCTGCACTGCTCCTCATTGGCATCACATAAACCACTATTCCAAACACAAACGTATACTTTGTTGAATTTCCAACTACATGTTAAATGCCTTTAAACAGGCACATCAAACTTGTTGAAAGCACCTTACTTTGAAGAATGTCCTTTTTGTATGCACAAGAAATCACCAAAGTCTATAATGCAAAACCAGAAAGCACAATGGAGAAGAGATGCCGTGCACTGCAAATTTATGATTTGAAAAGGGGCTGGTAACAACATAATACAAAGCTGTCAGCCTAAGAGAACAGAGAAAGCACTCAATTTCCAGTTAAATGTATCCCAGCTCTTTATCAGACTGCCACAAGTTCACTATTCTTGTAGAATGACAACACCAAAGAGGCGCATTTTTTATTTTAGAACTTTCATAATGCATGCGTTGTAGTAAATATAACAACTCTGGTTTAGGCCAGTAATAATCTGTGAGTCTGTTTTCGTTCACCATCCCCTACATAGGAAGCTTGGGACATACACTCTAAACCATACTTTGGACATGGCTAAGAACTGGCATCATTTGAATTGTATTTGTAAACAGTGTCCATACAGAAAAGATGGGAGAAGGTTATAAAATTAATGCCTCACTCTATGGTAGATATTGCAAAGTCTAAGCTATCAATGAGAAAAAAAAACGTAGCACACTTCTGTGTGCACTTAAAAAGCTGGAGCAACCTTCACCAGTCCCAGACTCCTACCCTGTGTTCTTCAGCTGTGCACACAGCAGCATGTATAAGCAGAAAAGTTCTACATATAAAAAATACAATCACCAGTTTATAAGATCTCTCTTTTTAACAGAACTACAATGAAAGGAAACATCCACAAGAGAGGACTTATAAGCATAGACATTATAGCAATTACATCCACACACACCAACATTCACACTTTCATCTTCTTTTTTCTTTTTTCAATTTATGTACATTTCAGATTAAAAACAAAAACAAGGGACAAGTCTTGAGATAAAACCATACACCGTACCCTTTTATATATCTCATGCACACATAAGCTCACACAACTTGACAAGTGATTCCTGCATGCCTGCCTTCAGTCGCTTACAGTTATACTTGACAGGAGCAACAAAGGCCTTGTTCATGCAGGCATCAGTTGAGACTGAATATGGTATTCAGATTCTGGTCCTTGGTGTGCAGTTAATGGCAGTGTGCTCCAACAGCCAACATCACGCTGCCAAGTTGTACCAGTGTATGCAGCAACAATAAAGTAGCAACAAGTATGTTTGCTACGTAAGTTCACTGATAAGAGTTTCATTGTAGCAGTCAAGCAGAAAAATACAGTAGAATTCAACAACAAACTCCTTCCTGATGAAATTCTGCTAGAGATAATGCAATTTATCCCTGTAGTACTTTTTTGTGGTTTTGTTCATTTCAGACAAATTTGTGTGAGGAAGAGATCATTTTGGTCACTCCAGCCACAGTGTTTAAAGGAAGCTCATGTGCATCTCAACAAGTTGATAGCACAGGCCAGTTCCATGTTAAAACCAACCAAACAGAAACACACGTCTCCTTACCACAACAACTACAGAATATGTTGGTCAAAGCAATACTGCAAACAGCAGTATTTTCATATTCATCTGTGACTGATGGCAGAGTTTTTTAACTAAGTCCAACTCCAGTGGCATGGTGTTTAAAAAATGGTAAAAATCAAATGACTATTTCAAATCTTCAACTGGACCCATGTTCATTAACTGTGGTCTAGTTTCATTTACTAAGAAATATTTGTAAAATACACATTGTTGACAAGACTAGAGATGGCATGATACTTTAACATGGTTAACTGCAAGTGGCTGTTTTTGTTTTCAATCTTCAGCTGTGCCAGGGTTCACTAAATGTTATCTGAATTTATTCATCAACAAGCAATGTCTGTAGGTTACTGTGAGGAACACACAAAATGCTGACAGACTGAAGATGCTCAGCACAGGTCTCTTATGTATATGAACACACCTGCATACACACACAAACACACTCTTCAAGGCTGGAAAGTGGGGGAAAAGAAGGGTTTGGGAGATTGAGAAGGGGGTGGAGGCACAGGGGAGGAGGGGGGTGCAGAGGAGATCAGACCAATTTCTTGGCCTGAAAGAAGCTCTTGAGGTGCTGCATTTGCCAGAAGCCGGTGAGGAGGAGGATGAGGGTCTGTGCAATAGACCACCAAAGCACACGCTGGTTTGTACTCTCGCTGGTCTGACGGAAACGCTCCTCGCGATACTGAAACAGGCATTTCTATCTCAATATTTGCCAGTTATGCTAAAATCAGTTCAAATCCATACAGCTTCTAAGAGTTTCTATCCTTTCAATTTTCAGAGAACAAATAAAAACTGCAATAAGAAAACTCCAACAGTGTATAGTATTTTAATTTTTAGCAATAGAAATACACATGACAAAAAAATACTTGAAAGCAGATGTACCTGTGAACTATAACAATTTACTAACAGAAATATTATTATAATTGTATCCTTTTACTAGTATTAGTTTGTCAAAATGGCAATAATAAAACAAAAAACAGAAATGCACTACAAAATTCCCCATCAAGAAGAATCAAGTATAAATACAGAACTCTTCTGCCATTAACTGTTCAAAATACATGCGGACAGGCAACATAAATGGATGGCGAAAATAGGGGATGAATGTTGTAAAGGGAAGGAGGGATAAAATGAAACTGTAGGTACACACAACTTAATTCTGGTACAGACCATTTTCCTCTCGCTTCCAGTGAAACTTGAAGGAAATTACATCACCAACTTACCACACAGCAAACTTAGTACACATCTACATGCAGCTGCTTACCAATGTTGCACACTGTTGAACATAATCTGAGGTGCCATGACTTGCAAAAAGGTACACACAAAGTTCATAGCTCCATGGAATTATGACCTACCCTCTGGTAGTTTTGCTCCTTGGTGATCTGCTCCACCTGGTCCAGCAGTTGACGGATGCGCAGCTGAAGCTCACTCAGCTTGTCCTTAGCCTGCACCTGCTGGTAGTCCACTGCATGCTCCCCCACTGAGATGTCCAGGTGAACACGCTGAAAACAGCAGGTGTAAGTGGCCCATTACACCTCAAATGTTGCGACTCACTCTAAGAGTCTTTAACACACAGAGTTAGATCACCTTATGAAAGACCACCTTATGTGCCACTGGGTAGTTCCTCATAGCAATTTCTGATGCTGATGGCTTACTGGTGGTGGTTTATAGCCAAGGACAGATTGAAACAGCAAAGGTAAAGAACACTCAAGTATCACACTTACAAACATGCTTGTCATATAAGTGAGTGGACTGGTGCTATAAGAATTCTTTTACGAGCATTGGGTGGTAAGAACAAAGACTGAACCACTGATGATATTTCATCCAACATCCTATTTTAAAAAAAGTTTGCTGAAAAAAATGTGTGCAGGTACCTTTCCTACCTGTTCTCAGACAATAATGAGATGAAATAAACTAAAACTGCCAAACTGTACAGATGAGGAAAAATTGTCAGGAAAGAAAACTATTTTGCAAAGTATTAACCAGGAATAAGTTTTGTTTTTTGGTCAGTGTTCTGCCCCCTCATCTCATGAACTCACATGCATATCTGGACAGGTCACGCATGTGATAAGTCTGTTGTTTCCACGTTACATCCTTGCTTATTTTAACTTTTAAAATGAAGAGGTTTTGTCACAGCATACAGTTAAGACTTCACAAGCCACATCTGCCACAGCACAAGTCTTCATACCCACACAGTCTTACACACACACACACAGAAACGTGCATACAGAATGTGGTACAGAGACTGACCAGTTGTCCAGCATAAAGCCAAGCGGTGGAGTTGGAGTTGAGACAGATGATGTGTTCACCAGCTGCATGAGATGTGAATGTGAAGCGACCCTCTGCAGCGTATGTCTGTTCAAAACAATCAGGATACATTTTAACACACCACAACAGACTAAAATGTCTCTCATTCGTAAGGCAGTGAAAATAAGTTTATTAGGACCTTTTCAAAAATGTTGACATAGATCAGAGCTGCATGTATGTTGATCATCAAAATGCTGTGTAATTATAACAGTTACCAAACTAATGGGTGTATTTATCACAGCCTGTCAGCAGATTCAAGCCTTTACAGTAATGAAAGTTTTAAGTCTGCTGGCCATCAGTAATGACAAACATGAAAAGCACCATCCTGTTACGTGGATGCTACCACTGTATTAGTGCTGTTTAGAAGCACTATAGACTTTCTGTAATCAAATGAATAAAAAAAATCACTGCTAATTTTTGTCCATCACAGTTACAAATAGCCTTTACTTTTTTTGTGACAGATGGAAAATTACCAGTCAATGAAACCTCTAAATAATTAACAATAAAAGGCCTTTTGCTTTACTTTTTTCATTGTATTGTATGTATTTGTAAAGAATGTGTAAGGGCTTGTGCGGGTTAGGCGCTCTAAGTATTCATTATTATTATTAATTCCTAGTGATGGTCTAAATAAAAAGTTACAAGAGCCAAAGATAACAAAATCAGTAAAACAATTAAATACTTTTTACTTATCTGAACAAACAATGCCAACCATTAAAGTTCACGTCTTTCACTTGGGAAATGACACCCAACCCATCCCCTTCTTTGTGGTTTCTTTTCTTTTCTTTCTTTTACAGCATCTACACACACACCTCTCTTCCTGTACTTTTCTTCTAACCTTAAAAGCAACCAAATAATTAATGAACTGCCAAGACTAGGGAAGAAAATCTGTCATTTTAATGACAAGGACCAAAGCAAACAAACAAATTAATAAATATTAAATAAAAACATTATATAAAATCATCTGCACATGATTCAATGATCAGTATACAGCTACAAGCATCTATGATATATAAATACATACATTGTGTACACCTGTAAGCATCAATTATTGAAAAGTGTTTGGGGTAAACTGGTAATAACAATGAAAAATGACCAGGAAAAATACAAAAATGATGAGTATGGCATAGATCATTAGTTCAGATCTTTAGTCCATTAGCAGTCAGCTTGCCACTTTCTTTCTTAATATAATAATTCAGTTATATATACCCATATCTAGCATTCAACATATGTGCAAAGTATGCAGGCTAAACCACACACAGTTTCATTTGCTATCATTTACTTTTATGTAATCAGCCAAACTTATTGTTCAGACTGAACCATCTATAAGGTGTGTTTTTTGTGTGTGTGTGTTGCTATAAAAAAATTATCTGCTCAATTATTCTTATTTTGAGTTTTAGTCCAGACCCTCCATGATTCATCCACATGTGGTTGTCTGTTACATGCTATTAGATCTTTCAACCCAAGGGGGAAAAACACACAATGTCATGCAAAGCAAGCAGTAAACAAGTACCTAAACTAAATCCATGCAAGTGCCATTCCTTTTCCTACACCTGTATTTTGTCCTAAAACAGGAATGCAAAAATAGATGAACCCTATGTTTAAAGTTACCCACAAAAGCATGTGGTAACATCAGTGAAAAACAATCACCTGTTCAAAATGTACTGTCAAAGAAAGGTTAACATACCAATACAATTTACTTCATTTAGTCTACATATTTGAACAGTCATCTTTCTGTGTCTTTTTCACCTGGCTGATTAACTCTGCATCATCAACTTGTTACAGAATACAGTGGAACCACCAATGAGAAAGCACACCTTTTGAGACCATCTTTTCTCATATTATTCCCTTTGTATTTCCAAGTACATGAACCTCTCACCAAGGACCGCTTGTCCTTGACTTTTAGGGCAGTCTTAAAAGTGGGGTTCCCCTGCATCCCGGAAATGTGGACCTTTGCTTCTAGGCAAATGCCTAGCGTTGCTACATGTAACATGATTTTGCAACATATGCAGTCATCTTCCTAGACTGGCAAAGAGTCTGTTTTCTCATTAATGTGGCACATAAGTTGATGATCAAGTCTGGATACAATTAGGCAGACAGAAAACATTTACTGTGCTGAATTGTGCAAATAAAACCAAATCAAAAAGTGCCTCTGTTTTTCAACCACTGGTTGATTTTATGCATCATGTAATCATGGTAAGCCCTCTGGTGCATTTACAACTCAAATCAGTAACACTAACACTGTGACTAAATTTGTGAATGATGGAAAAGGAAAGACTCACCCTAGACAAAACAATCTTATCATTGGGGTCCCTGACTTCTACATGCATGCCAATTCCAGGGGACACAGGCATGTAATCTTTTACATTTTGATCGTACGCCTGCACTTTATAGTTCCCTGAAACCACCAAACAGTCAATATATCACATATTTATAAATAAGCAAGTTGCAGGTTAATCATGAGCTGAAAACAGTTCAAAAACCAACGGTGGGGGATGGGGCCAAACACAAACCACAGCCACGGGCTGACTTGCAGGTCTGAATTACACAATGAAAAGCGGGTGCTGCACAACAGAATTTGCAAAAATGTTAAATTCCAACAAGGAAAAACAAAACAGCACATAAACACAGCAAGCCACGAGCCTTGTTGTTCTGACTCAATTAAATTAAGTCCTGTTTAACACCAAGAGACATGCAGAATAATGCATACTGTGTACATGGTTGAACCATATATCACTTTTAAGCAGATGAGCAGATTGCATGCAAGTGTCTGTATTGCCACTCTGTTCATGTTAGTTGTTTTACACAGTACACATGTGCTGTGAGCAGCATACATAGATACAGACCTCAGTGTATGCTAAAATGCCACAAATAAAAGACAGGCACAGTCAGTCATATGTTAAAAATAAGACTAAGTATTTGACTCAGCAGATTTTCTCTACCCTAAACCACCTATTTACACTATGGTAATATAAATGCCAGGTAAATTATGCACAGAAGGCAATAGCAAGGCTATTCTAAGCATAAAATGCTTTTTAAATACTGCATTTTTTACCAAATTAGAATACATTTTGGGTACTTTATGCATCACTGTTAGTGTATCATGTGTATACAAGTCTGAGATTTTTATTTAAACATTGCTATGTCTTAGTTACTAGTCACATGATTATCATGCATGATCTGTCACATAAGCAACTGTTCTATGCATGAACATGTAAGACAGTAAGTTACATGCTATCAGCTTGTGTTTGTTTTGCTGTTTAATAATTTCTGGTGTTCTCATTGGTCAAGTTGTGTACTGTTCATATTCTGGCAGCAGGAAAAAGACTGCAGAGACAGCCAAACTGTTTTCATGTTCACAGTGTCTATGTCAGATACTGAGAAGCTGAATAATTAATAATAAGGAATACATTTTCAGATATGCTGGACTTGTAAGTTGTTTGATACACACTGTACACACTTTTCTTCCATTACTCATGCAATTTGTTTGGTGCTGTGCAAAAGGTGATGTAAATCGGTAACAATATCTTCAGTGTAACATTACAAAGGCAGTGGCTATTCAGACTAGCAAAGCACTGCACAGTACACAGCAATGAAGGTGGCAATCTGTCATTACAATCGTAATGTTAGGAAAACTGTGCCATCATTATATGATTTACAGTTATACAACACAATTTCTTTTTAGTTGCATTAGACTTTACACTGAGGTCTTATCCTGCACAAACACTTGCAGTGTTGCACCGTGTTGAACGAAACACAAAAAGTAAAACTGGTCATGTTTGAGCAACATAACAGGAAACTGATCTCCCATTTTCTAGCCAACCAAAAAGAGTTTAAAACCAAAATGCATGTGCAGAAACTCACTCACGAAACTCTTGCCAATGCCACAGTTAAGAAATGTTAAGCCTCTTTCAACATATAAACAGTTTTGTAGTTCTTTTCAGATGCTCATTCATGACCAGTCTCCCAGAACGAAATTCTATGAGCACAATGCAGTCTACATCAGGCGACATCCATCATTCCATGGGTCAGCAGGGAGGTTGCTTACCCTGGACAGCACCACCTTGTCATCAGGATCTCTAATCTCAACATGCATGCCCAGGCCATACACAGTAGGCACAAAATCGTTTATGTTCTTATCAAAGATCTCCACTTTGTAATTGCCTGCAAAAGCAACAAAAAACACACATCATCCACATCTATAAAAATAATAATTTAAAAATGATAATTAAAAAAATAAAGAGAGAAAAAAAGTATCAAGCCATTACAATTCACATATTATCACATTAAAAAAGAAAAAAGTATCAAGCCATTACAGTTCACATATTATCGCATTCTGAGATGCTGTCTGCAATTTCAAACATTTTGGAAGTGTTGTCAATATGTTCTGAAACAAAAGCATGTACGTTATTTTCTTCATACATTTTGCAGTCTATAGTGTCACTAATTATTTTCAAGTACAGTTTATCCAATGGAAACTGCTGTTAAAATTGTACAGCATGTACAAAATAATACAACCACACTAGTGATAAGTACAGTTACACACAACAAAGGTCTGTGTTAAAGTAGCATTGCAATCCTTAAATTTCAAACATATCATTATCATTAACTGATTTTAATTGTCACCTGTCATAACTGTAACTGAGTGATTAATATGATGCTGCAGCCACCCCCCACCCACCACACCGTTAATGACCATTTATATCATGTTCATAGTCTGTACGACAATAGGTGTATCAACTTAAAACCAAACAATCACATATTACATATATGAGCCTGTGACAAAAGGTGCTCCCGCTTAACCCGGGTATGTTTGTATGCTCCTATTTATTTTCGTCTTACTAGAGTTACATGAAACTGTGGTTGCTTTTATTCAGTATGCATTGATGAGTAGTTAAAGTAAAAATTGGCAGCTTTGGTCACCAAGAAGAGGATTAAAAACAAAAATACTTGACGAAAATCGACGAAAAGCGGCTTCCGGAAAGTGGGACAACGTGGGTTGTTTGACTTCAGCTCAAAACCGCAACTAACCAGCTGAACTATTCTTCACAACTTGTACACCATTTGACTGCTGAATAATCTAAATTTAGTATCCAGTCGAATTGCAAGCCATGCGTGACGTTTCATAACCAAAAAAACGAAACTGAAAATACACTGGCCGTTCGTAACGGACTGTGTCCAAATTTCCCGTAAGTTTAAAGATCGTCTGCTACCGTCCGCCACTGCATTCACTGCGGACCTTCGCTTCTCTTATTTGCATATCAATCGCGCACCAAAAGCAGTCGATGTTTTTACTGGGGGCATTTCCGTGTTTCATTTTTTTTACCCAGACGTAAAAAATCTGAAACTCTGTCCATTTGTTACGAACGACCTTTTGCAAATTTTATCGGCATCGCAAACATTTAATTACTGCTGACCGCTTCTAAAACTACCGCTGGCCTTCCTGTTGACATCACATGGCCGCTTGTCACTGACAATGGTTTCGTCGAAGGGGTGGCGGTGAGTATTCTGACTGTGTCCGGTTATTTTGTTTTGTTACGTATGTCCTAAATGTTACAAACGACCCACATAAGTGTCGAATTTCTGTCCTCATCATATATTTTTCCCAAACAAATGCTTTCTTAGCCCCTAGTAAGTGATATAAATGGCACTGGTAGTGTGCTTTGTTTACTTCATCGTATTATGGCGGGAAGGGGGCAATTTCAGATTTTGGACACAGTTTGTGACTGTGTCTGTGTTACGTGTGTCCAGATGTCTTTTCTTACGTTAGTCTGCAGTCCGTCTATGTCTGTAATTATTGCTGATTTAGGTAAGCGGTCGATTTAAAAGTTGAAATGGCTCACAGCTTACTTACCCTTCAAGTGGTTGTTTACAAACTTTTACGTCTGACTGGAGGCTTGTGCATATTAAACAAGTACTCTGTAAACTTTGTAGCAGGTGAACGTGACATGGGCACAGTGCTACCCCCCGTCCCCCTTTCCTTTGTTTTGCAGTCTTAATTTTGTTTCCTTTCCGCGTTACATGTAATAGTTGACTTGCCACTGTAAATTTATTTTTATTTTTATTGATTAACTGTGCATGAAGGCCGACTTTGGGGGCCGGTGGAAGGGGGGGGGGGTGAAGATTGTCTTACAATTTATTATAAAAATTGTCACTGCTCTTGTATAAATAAAGACCTTTGGTATGTAAGGGCACTTTAGGATTGTTACAGTCCAAAGTACATGTATCATTTTTTTTTCTTTTTTACATACTGAAAAAATTAATACAGGTATCTGACTTAAAGATGCCATACTTTGTGACCTGATCGCATTTTTAATGTGTTGTTGTTTTTCTTTTAGTTTTAGTAAGCATACATTAGATGACGTCTGTCTGTCCCTGGTATTCAAGTCTGTATTAAATTCTGTTACTTTTGATAACTGTGGCAGGTTCTGGAAGTGTGCCAAGCAGAAAATCATGTATGGATCCAGTTCTTCACACACAAAAAGGAAGCATGTTCTTCAGGCTTTCACCACCGGACTTATCTTATTGGGATTTCTTGATTGCAAACAGAAAAAAAGTTTCCCTGACACTGAGTGCAAAGTGAGGCAGCAGTTTTTCACTGACAGTGATTGACAGGTTTAGTTTGAAAGGATGTCTTTTTTTTTGGGGGGGGGGGGGGTCTTATAAATTGTCCTAAAGTTTTAATGTGATCTGCATGTTCAGAAAGTCGCTCCTTTAACCTGTCATATCATACTGTTACTGTGCCTAGATTCACTACAGTTGTGTGCTGTTTGTTCAGTCTGGGTGAAATAGTATCTTGGTTTTCATAGACTGTTTCCACTGCCATAGTGTTACGTTCATCCACTTAAACAAGCTGGAATGTGTGAATATGCCTCCTGCCTTGCATTTTTTTTGCATTTATCATTACAGTGTATACTATGAAATAAAGTGTTCCTTGCTTGAAAACTTTACTGAAGTTGTTATGTGTTTGAAATGATTATTTGTAGAACTAGATTCTTGAGCGCAAAATTTGGACACAGTGATTACATAATACTTACATTTAAAGCAGAATTTGTTTGTCCTGCCTGCTCTGATTTTATTACTAGCAGCTACTTAAATGCACCAGAAGCATTAAAATTGCATACAAATGGTTTTTCTCTGTATTATTATGACATTCACTGTGTCCATTGTTACAAACGTCCACACCTGACCTGACCCCAGTTTTGATGCCATACAGCACACACTTGGATCAAAACCATTTTTTGATGATGGAAATAGTTACTTGAAACATACCACTTTCTAATGGTAAGACTGAAAATAGCTTACTGGGAGTTTGATTTTGAGGCAGTGTGTCCCACTTTAGATCACGACCTTTTGTCACAGGCTCATATGTAAATATAATATATATGTAGCATTTCATGTAATTTTTAAAAACTGACTAACATTACAGGTACCAAAGCGCACATGCCTGGCCTGGTAAAGATGACACCTGGATGTGATAGTGAGACTGAGAGTACATATTATATATATATATTTATACGCATGCATAGTCTGCTCACTTTTAGTTTTACTAAGCAGTCTAAGACTAAGAGTAAGACAAACAAACAAAACAACAACAGAAAATGAACAGATATCAATTATATTTGCATTTTCATCATCATCCATCATTGCATAATAAATAATTGTCTCTACTTGAGTACTTATGTGGCCCTTCGTGCCGTACTCTCATGATGATCTCAGTCTCAGTGTTTCTGCCCCCTTAGCGGAGGCAGTTCTGATCAGAGCTTTCAATGACAGCCACAAAGAGGGATTTATGGTGGGATGCTGTGATCAGCTTCTCCCTGGGGGGGAGTGCACACTCACTGACTCAGACTGACTCTGCGATTTTCCAGAGCTAATTAACATTACTGTCAGTAGGACTAGGAGGCATAGTAGATGGTGTCCTGCAAATTAACGTATCAGGACAGGTATCAATGAACACCACCGAAGCGACTCAGAGTGTAGCCTAATGTCAACAATCTGATGTCTCCTCTTGTGGACCTCTGACAACAACTGAGCAAGGCACAATGCAGAATGGTTTCTGGATGTGGCTGGAGGTAGAGATGCTAGGATGAGTGGTGTGGGGGGGCAATACATCTAATGCTGATAGTGATACAGATGATAAAACAGCAAAAATATATAATTTATAAATATATATTAAACAAACAAACAAAAACAAAACAAAAACAAAAAAACTGATCTTGTGTCTTCTGAATATTTTTTCCCCATGGCCAGTCAGATCTGTATGTATACTTTCTGATGCACTTTGTGAATGTATTGTAATGAGAACAAAGCTGTAATAACTACTAATACTATATATTTCTATTTGTTCAGATAAAGTTAGCATTATATAGCAGGCAGACATTAAGACAATCAGCTCATTTGAATTTTCATATATAATATAATCCAAAAATAAAACTTTTCCACACTCCAAGTCCAACTGTCCTTGAAGCAAGATAAACTGAACAGTATCCACCCATAACCTGTTCTACAAAGTACAACTGACAAACTATTATTTATTAAATGATATTCAGGAATTAAGGCTTTCTGGGTTTGACAGATTTTTCAGAAATTGTAATCAGACAGTTCAAAGTGAAACTGTTCAGTGAGCATCAGTTTGGCTTTCATGTTGCTTAACGTCCACGGAGGCGAGATGGCCTATTAGGGACGGGGACAGAGTGGGAAGGGGACGAGAGTGATAGGCTTGACCCGGAAACCGTCTGAAAAAGACCGGAGACCGCCGCCAGAACAATGGAAGTGTTAAGGCGGAGTCCCCTCGCCATTGCCCAGCGACTTGTGCACCGTGCAATTGCTCTTTCAACTGCTGTGCTGGACAGAGTCACTAAGAAAATGTCCGTTGCACCGCTGTTGATGAACAACTTGGACAACTCAAAGCAAAAGACATCCAACTTGCTCATCCCAGCTCCACCTCCCTACTCATGATCTCTTCTGGGCAAAAGTGAGGGTCCAGCTCCACCTCCCTCCTCTAAGATCTCTTGATCTTTTGATCTCGCCTGGAACGGAGCATCAGTCCTGAAATTAAGTTCAACAATCTGCTATAGACTGAGCCTGTGTGCAACAAGCCAGAATTCCTGAGCAGCAGGACTCTGTAAATTACAGTAAAATGATTATCATATTTGAGCAGGCTCAAATCAAGAGATGCCATCATAACAGACTAACAATGACAGTGCTGAGACTACATCGTCAAAACTCACACTCACACTGTTCTCAGTCTCTCCTCTGCAGTCTAGGGCTTTTGGAATTAGATGTCACATTGTCCTCACATGGGTTGCGGTACTGCTCATCAGCGAATCAAGTTACATTAACTCCTATGCATCAACACCAAGCAATGAGTAATGTTCTTGGATCTCAGGACAACAGTGAACGGACTGTAGCTTAGTGGTTAGTGCACCGTCACCGTGCTGGTAACCTTGTGCCGAAACAAGCGACCGCGGGTTTATTTCCCATAGTCCCAGTCGAGACGGGGTGAAGGAACATTAATGTCTGTCCAGACTTATCAAAATGATTACCACACTGCAACTAATCTTTGCAATAAATATATCACATTCTTACTAAACAATGCAATATGTGCACCACAGCAAAACGAACGGCACAGCCTGGCAAACAGATCGTCTGCACGGTTGCCAAACTGTAACCGGCGCTCAAAGGGACAACAAACCTCCATAGATTATTTATATCAACGACTTACCAACAACCATTGTTTCATCGGGTATTTCTTCTATAAAGCATTTCTTTTCTGTCTCGCCGATATGAAAATACAAGGCAGACGCTGTTAAAAGTGTAGAAAAAAGAACGAACAAAAATGTTGTCCACGCCATGTTGCCACAAGTACCGGAAGCAATGATTAGTCGTTGCCACGTCATTGGTCAAAACCGAAAGAAGGGAAACGACTCTCCGGACGTCATGTGAGGGCGGCGCCTGGAGCGAGAAAGATGGATCTCAGTACGAAAGTGCAGGAGAATTTGGGCCTTGCTGGGGACACAGCACATATCCCGGACAAATGTTTTGAGCAACTCATCAAAAGAGCATGTCGGGGAGTGTTGTCTGATGCCGATAGAAATGCAATCGCAGGTGCATGTCAATGGTCACATGTCTGACTGATATTCATTTCACCATTTCACTTCTCAGTAATAATAAGTAATTTTATGCTAAAGACTGAGCCTGTTGCCTCCGAGCCCGTTGCCATCCTGTGTTAAACTGCTGAAGACACCTTTCCATGCACACACTTCATCCTCCCAGACACTCACAATCCACATATATTTGTCTGGCTGTACTGCTCACATGTGTCCAATTGATGTTGAACATCATATTTTTATTTTTATACTATGTTATACTTATAAAGTTATAGTAAAGTTATATTACTGTATTAGATTATCACAATATCAGTTTAATGTTTGTGCTGTAAGGGTTACCTGTACATTTAATTACAACATCCACCACATGCTGTTGTAATGATGCATAAGGCAGGGGCCACAGCTCACTGGTGTGCATGCCACACTAGTAATCCAGTAAACTTGACTAAGACTAAGAACAGCAGATTTAATGGTTGTGATGGTGATGATGACTGTTCATTTGTAATGTGGCACAGGACAGAGGATATAGAATAAAAGCAGATCACACAAATAACATGGAAAAGATCCAGTAGAAGAGAAGGAAAGGGGTCCACATATGGGAGGGGGGTATGGGGGTCTGGAACTTTGAGAAAGGTGTGTCTTCAAAAGTTCAGTCAATGCTCGAAGGACACTGAGGAAGGATCAGCTAATTCAAGCTAAGGATCAGCTACTTTGAGGGACTGAGGAAGGTTATTTGCACTTGCAGAGAGCAGAAACTGAGACCCAGAACAAGCGGGCACCAAGCCTTTTTTACTTATATTATCATGGAAGTCTGGAATGGTGCTCAGGCATGACTGTGATGATGACCAGAAAGCGCAAGGAAGAGCATAGGATGGGATGAGTTCAGACAGATACTGACAAGTTCGTTATGCCTGCAGGATGCTGTTAAATGCAGAAGTTTTCCAGCAGTTTTCCCCAAAAGCATTACTGTTGAAGTGTTTGAGCTTCAGATCATGACCAATACTTGTTTACCACAGTTCTAACTGATGGGCAAGGACTAAACAGATTACAGGGTATCTGCATGTTGCAGAACAATATCTATTGAGAGAGTATTAAAGCATTCTGGTTTTTATACATTTATTCAATACTGTTTGCTTGTGGCTTGTGTTCTTTTAAGATTTATTAGTCATATCAAATTATTAATGGGTTTAATTTTGTAATATATATATGGTATGGTGGTTGCCAGTTCTTACAGCCTACTTTAGGTTGCCTGTCCACCTTGTTTGTGAAATACTGCTGGATATGCTACAATATTCACAGTTTATACTTCATTCAGTTGTTGAGCCTCTCAAATGTCATCTGCACCTGTGCACACACAGACACACATGCAGACAGAGAGAGAGGGAGAACTCAATGTCACAAAATTTGACTCAGGAATATGTTTGAGTTGACAATATGAAAAAGAGGTGAAATTAAGGTAATAAAAAAGGAATCTGGTTGACTGTGCAGATGACCCAGCTTTTAAATCTGTGGACAAGGCAGTATTGAAGGCTGCCTACAGCGGTGTGGTGGCTTTCGTGCTGGAGGCAGCAAAACATGATGTGGAGGCTGATGGAATTGTGTATGTATGGTCCACAGTCTCTGATGATAGAGTGTTGGCAGTGAACTGAAAATTAGTCTTTCTTTGTGCCCAGACATGTCCTTGCCACTCAGCTATTACAGTCAAAACATGTTTGCCAACCAGCCGTGAACTCCCATTTGTTTTGCCCCACAATGTGTATGGAACAGGCACAATTCTACTTTAAAAGTTAAGCTCAAACTTCAAGAAGGAAAATGACAAGATCAGAATGTGAAGCTAACTGAAAAACAGAAAAGAAAAAAGAAGAGTCCTTCCAATTAAATAAGATCCAAACACATAAAAGGTTTAAAAGAATGCCATTTATTAGGACAAAAACACAATCTGAAAATTTTCAGGATAATCCCCTTTGTCAAGCTACAATACAACATTTAAACCACAGTTAAACGGCGAAAAACAATGAAAAATGAGATGAGAAGTGAAATAACTTATCTTTTTTGGTTGAGCTATGTTGTTTTTATGTGTTTGGATCTTGTTTTAGCATGCTAGCAGTCATTCTTGTTTTAGATCTTTGAATTAAAATATCTTTTTAAATGGTTTAGTAAACACAGCATTTTAGTTTAGCAGGATTTTTTTATTGATTTTTTTAATCCTTTTTTAAATTAAATTTTCCATACATGTAGAGCTGAGTATTTGACAAATACTAACCAATTGGTCTGTTTTATGTTGCCTTTGTGCTTTCAGTTTTATCCAGGAGAAAAAGAGGTAAAGAAATATTTGCCTTGAGACTCATTGACTGTTAAGATTAAATCTGTTCAAAGTAAAAACTAAAGTTATTAGTCTGTTTTATGTTGCCTTTGTGCTTTCAATTTCATCCAGGAGAAAAAGAGGTAAAGAAATATTTGCCCTGAGACTCATTGACTGTTAAGATTAAATCTGTTCAAAGTAAAAACTAAAGTTATTAGTCTTAAGACATCTTGTTTCCTTCAAACAGTTATGTCAGAAGTTTGAATGTGAGTCACACAAATAATATGACCCTGTTCTTTGTGATGTCTATTTTTCTTTTCTCCACAGCCATCTCCTTGAGGAATACAAGTTTTCTCCTGACAGAATACAAAGTTTTAATAATATATTTTTGGTAAGTACAGCTGTGTGGATCAAAATTAAAATAAGAAAAAATGAGATGCTTTCATACATTTCAATAAGCTGCATTAGTCACTGTATTTTTCAATGACTGATGATCATTCAGTTTTGGTTTTTCTTGGTTTCTTTTCTTTTCTTCTTTACTTATTAGGACAACAAACACAATCTGCTAATTTTTGGGGGTAAACAAGAAAACAACACTTAAACAACAGTTAAATGGTAAAAAAAAGATAAATGAAAAATGAGATGAGAAGCAAAATAACTTATCTTTTTTGGTTGAGCTATGTTGTGTTTATGTGTTTGGATCTTGATTAGCATGCTCACTGTCATTCTTGAGGAATATTTAAAATGTTGAGGTGAAAGAGTAAACAGTTTTTGAGATATAATACCCAGTTCATGTGTCTGTGGTTCCATTTTGAGCCATGGTGTACTGCAAAGGTTAATATAGACATGTCGACTGAAAGAATATGCTGATTCTTGATGATTCTTTTGGCTTAATTACTGCGTTGTCATTTTCCTCAAAATAATAATGTGGAGTTTTTTTTTATCAACTAATGTTTAAATTATTATCATTCTTTTTTTCTTCTTTTTTCTCTCTCTTTCTTTGTTTCAGATGCAAAAGTCAAGTATGCAGATATTACTTGGCAGGTACATATGTGCAGTTTTGACTTTTATTACTTTTATTTTTATCTCTTTTTTTCTTCTTTGTTTATATATCACTGTTTGAGAATCATTTCAAACAGCATCCATACTTTTGTATAATTAATGGTGTATGTGGCTAGTATGAAGCTGAAGTTGTAAAATAGTTTCTTTGCTGAGAATTTGATTTTACCAGATCAATTATGCATGCCAGTGAACATGTGTAATATCACTGACTGACTGAAGCCACTCTGGGTGTCAAATGTGAAAGTTACATTTGTGTTTAAGGCAATCCATCATTTCCATCAATGTTGCCAATGCTGCATGAGATATCTCTGTTGTCTGCATAACATACATTAATGATTATGAACACACTGATTACCACTACCAATAATAAATAAATTTTTTACTGCCTCTCTAGCATAGGGAGCTGCAGACCACATGTAGTAGATGTTGACTGGCGGCTGGATTACTATATGAAAGTGAGTATAAGGATTAAGGCACAATACTTTTCTTATTGTAAGAGAGGGAGGAAAAAAGAGAAGAGGAGAGATGTGGGAGGGGGGCTGCTTTAGTTGCAAAGACATTGCACATAGAAAAACTGTATGCCACTGCCAGCACCAGTAAAACCTGCTCATAGCATAGGCAGTAAGACCTGCTCATAGCATAGGTAGTAAAATCTGCTCATAGCACAGGCAGTAAAATCTGCTCATAGCACAGGCTGTAAGACATGTTCATACTTCTGTCATAGCAAAGGCCATAAGACATGCTCTTATCACAGGCTGTAAGACATGCTCATAGCACAGGCAGTAAGACGTGCTCATATTTCATAGCACAGGCAGTAAGACATGCTCATGATCCATCCTTTTTCTGCTCTTTATTGGTTAACAATGAACCAACAACACTGTTTCTTGAGGAGCTCAAATCTGAAGAAAGAAATGTTCTTTCTTTGCATAAATATTGATAGAGCATCAAAAATGTACCCTCCAGATTAAAATATTTTAACATTTTCAACCTTTTTAGGTGCCAGTTTTGGTATGCTGCCCATACAGCCCATGTGCAGTTGTATGCATTAACATCTGTGTGCAAATTAAGAATCCCAAACACTGGCAGCCATACCATTGTTCTGACACACAAAAATACTGCACACACTGGTAGAAATGGGTAGTGGTGCTCCTGTGCCTTATCCAGGTAAGGCAACCCAAATTCCTCATAAGGGACAATGAAATACTTAAAAATAATAATAAAAACGTTGCCTTTGGTTTGGTTCCCATTTAACTGGGTGGATTACTGATTCACTAAAACACTCTCTCCACTCTGTCTGGAAACACCACACATTGACTGGGAACACTACCCAGCAGAGTTTTCCTGTATATAATTATGCCCTTTTGTCAGGAATTGTTAATGTTTCCTCACACCAAGGGACTTGGAAAAGCTGGAGAAAAACTACAGTGCTAACTGGGATTCAAAGAAAAGTACATGTGTACACCTACCTACAGCCACTCATGTATCATATTCAAATACTGCAGCTTGATATGGTTTTTCTTCTTCCTGTGCACTTCCAGTACACTAAATGTTGTCAAAACTCCATGACTGAGAGGAAGTCTGGCATGTGCCAGTGAGTATGTATAACTTATTGCATGTTAATATATATATATGTGTATAAATCAGGTATGCATATTGGCCCCAGCTGCAGTGGTTTTGTGTGTGTGTGCAGAGCAACCACATGGAACGCATAAATGAAGCTGTGTACCTTATTTCCCTCAAGACAGAGGTGAGCCTTTTGGGACTGCACGTAGCTGTTTTTGCCATGGAGAGAAGTTTTGGGGTGACTGGATGTGTTCTTACAACACTGTTACAGTTGGACAGGAAACATGGTGTGATGACCTCATGTGGCATCCTACACATTGTAATTGTTCTTTTCCATTTGGGGTCTTTCATCATGGATGTAGCGCATATATAGATATATATATATAATACTTGAATTTTGTACAGTGCGTCAAGCTCTGTTTTTCTGTTAGAGGTTTGCGCTTTATAAATGCTTTATTATTTTCATTACACTTCAGTGAGATCAGCTACTGTGGGTTTGACCCTGAGTCAAAGCAGGGTTAGGAGATATCCCTTCTGAAACTCAAACATTATGTGCAATTGATTGTACCCACCTCACTTCTGTGTGCACAAGTGTTATTATGCATATTAAAGATTCACATTTTAATGAGATGGACTAATGGCCAGTGATATGAAAACACACAGGTGCCATGTGAAAGTATAATGGTAAACATAATGACTACACAGCTCCCACAGGAACACAAAGAATGATAGTCATAACTGTTGGCGTTTTAAACTTTGGGTAAAATTACAATTGTTTTTATCTGGATCATTCATTTGTGTTGAAACTAAGGAAAGTGCAATGTTTTGTAATGTTAAGTGATGTGATTATATGTATATAAATATACATATATATGTATCCACACACACACAAACATATATGTTCATTTATATTTAGCAATAACTTCTTACAGGTACCTGGGCAAACAGAGCTTCAAGAAGTGCAGTTTACTTGCTCTTTGGAACAGTTGCAGGTGAGCAAGTAGTTCTTTGCCAAATGTGATTAATTTGATACTTCTTTTCAAGCAATTGATCAGTACTCAGCCTTATCCCCCGCAGGCATGGTGGTTTCAGGAAAAGAGTCATAAATAAAAATAAAAAAACACCCAGGTACAGAGCAACTTTGTCTTTGGGAAAAGGGAAAACTCAAAGGGCAAACTCAATAGGGCAAGAATACGTGCAACAGAAAATCATCACCTGAAAACCGTTGTTAAAAATACTGAAAATCTTAGTCAGTGGGAAGACATTAAGTCAGTGTTATCACTCACATGACTGTCATTTGTTTCAGCCAACTCACCAGTATCACCACTTGAAGATATAGCAATGGTGTTACATGTTGACCAGATTCCACTGACTTTTTCCATGATGCTTAACTGTATTAATGGAACGTGCTATGCAAAAATGTTGTGTCCATCACTCCATGCAAACAAAATAGACAGTATGCTAGTCAACCATTTGTTTATTGTTGTGTTGTTGTTGTTTTAATGTACAAACCAGATTTAACTTACTAATACTAAGAAACAGAGTGTTCTCATTGTATACAGCATACCTTGTGCCTAACAAAACTTTATTCTTGTAAAGTCTTGACTTACTGTCTTACCTCTTCTCTACAGGATCTGGTGGGCAAGTTGAAAGATGCAACAAAGTGTTTGGAGAGACTGGCTCAGACATGAGTGCATAGGGATGCCCCATTTAAAATGTCATGTTTCATTCTGTCATCATGCTTATCGCATGCCATATTCTGTTTCACTGTAACACCATGTGCATATCATGTTCCATCACATCCACCCCATGTTAGATAATCCAGTCTTGTAAATCATCAGGTTCAGTTGCCAAACAGAATGCACACCCAGAGTTCAGTGTACAACGAATCAGTTGCACATGCACACACATGCATGCACGCACGCACGCATGCACACACACACACACACACACACACACACACACACACACACACACACACACACACACACTTATTTTCATCAGTCCAGTTAAAGGGTGATCCTTTCTCCATCAGTTTTACCCAACAGACTGACTTTTCATTATTAGCTGACAGCCCAGTGCCCCCCGAAATGAATCCACTGTTCTAGCAGCCAGCCATGAAAGCAACACAATTTCACATGTATGACACAGTTTGTATACATGTTTAATGGGTCCACTTTCAGATGTACTGTAGAAAGAATTTGGTGATGGAAAGTTATTCCATTCGGTGGAACACAGAAAAAGTCATTCTATTCAGCAGTGTAAACTACAGTGTATATAAATCAAAAATAAATGTTTTATTACTTTCTACTGCCAACTGCTTTCACTTCCCAAATGGAGGCTAGGGATGTCCTCTCCCCTGTCTGGAATCTCAGGGCTGTCACTTGATTCCTCTTTCCTATCTCCTCTCTCATTTTTTTTAATTTTTTTTTTTGCTTGACCTCTTACTGTTTATGTTGTCATTTTTCTTCTAATGGTTCATTCTCTTTACTTTTCCCCCAGAAAATTCTTGACCATTTTTTTCTAAGGAGATGATGTGGGGCTTAATGTCCTTGGATATCAGGCTGACATATTAGGGAGAAACGTTTTGGGTTTTTGTTTGTTTTTGGTAAGGAGTTAGCCTCTGTTTTTTTGAATGGCTCTTGTTGCGCAGCTAGAGGATGATTGTGGATAGTATGTGCAGCTTGCTGCCATATGGCACTGAAGTTTGCCATGATGCACTTATAGAACAGTTTTATTTTATGTTTTTATTGTTTCTGTCCATTCCTTTTTTGTGTTTTCTTTAATCTGGTATCAATAAAATAAGATGAAATGGTCGATGATACTAGCATGTGATACTAGCCTTATGTGCTCTTTTAAGAGGGGTAATATTGAAGGAACTGACTCTTCGGATGTTTTGTGTATATAATTATTGGTTTTGTGGATTGACTTGAGAAATATGATTATATATGAGAGGTTTTGAAGTGTGTGTTTGCTTATAAATGAATTTGACTGTCCTAAGCTGGCCTAATACAGTTGACAGGATGCTAAACATGCAAAAATATAACAAAACAGTGCCAAAATATGAGAGGGGGAAAGAAATAGTGTAAAAAATCCATTGGGTGTAGGCCAGTCAGACAAGATCTGTGTCTGTTGACTTACTGTCATGGTGCTTTTAACCCTAATGAAAGTGTTGTGTCCCATCAGCTTTGCATCAGTTGAAATCAAAGCCTGAACAAATCTTGTAGTGTAGTCACCACATCCTACCTGTGCAGCCGCCCATCAAGGTGTGGGTGTGCTGTATTGATTCTGCTTGACCTCTTTGAGTCTTACTCTTAAAAGGTGTGGGTGTGCTGTATTGATTCTGAGGCCTGTGTGTTTCATCTATGACGGTTCAGTTGAAACTATGTTATCTTGAGTCCATTTTTATTATTGTAAATACTCATGTGAAAACATGTGTAATTTATTTTGCAAAATTATAATTGTATAAAATGAAGTTTCCAGGATCTGTGTGTGTGTGTGTGTGTGTGTGTGTGTGTGTGTGTTACTGTTGTCTATTAACCAAGCATGTGTATTGATAATTAAGCTAACATTATAACTGTGAAAAATAAAGTATTGTCTCTCAACATGTTGTTAAATTGATTACTGTCCAGCTTCACACACATACACACACACACACACACACACTCACACTCACATGTGCATGCACACACACACACACATGCACGCACACACAAATTCATTTGTAAGTTTTTCTTTTTCTTCCATGTGATGATGTAAACTTCATAAGCAGAGTCTAAGTTTAAACTGTTTCTCAGCATTCACATTGTCAAAAGAGTGACAGCACTTGCATATATTAAAAGATGTATTGTTGACTAATTATTATTTTGAAAACTGCAAAATGTATCAGTTCATCACTATAAAATCAAAACTATTCTCACTATGAATTTGCATACAGTATTTTTCTTTTTGTTCATTCATTGTGGAATATGAAATATTTGTTTTCCTTTCTTGTTGTTTGTTTGCGTTTTACCCCCTTTGTGTAATTATTATATATATGCAAACAGTCTTCAAAACATGGCAAGTATGTAATTTGGATATGAATGGGGTCTGGAGCACTTCTGAACAATCGATACAGAAACTTGAGAGAGGTCTGGAAAAGAAAAGTCCAATGAATCCAGAAGGCAGACATATACAATTACACACACAAGTACATATTCTGCCCCACCTCAGGCTTAAAGAGAATCTTTAATAGTCCCTGGTTTTCAGCAGAGGGAACCCCAGATTCTGCATCCACAGTGCCCCAATGTGGGTAGCAAAGTGAGAAAAAGTGAAAGTGCTTTACTGACTGTTAGAGAGAGAGGTGAACTTCATAAATGTTACACCAAGTTGTGTTGTAACCTCCAACAGTGCATACAAATCCCAGAGTGAAAATGCCTGACACATTACCTTACTTGTCCTGACATTTGCTCAAAACAATACATGTGTGGCAATTATAAATTTATATTTTACTGCTGTGCCTCAAAACAAGCCTGTTTCAAGTAAAAATGGTAACATCCAAAGGAAAGTCAGGCTGCTTTTGCACATGAACATTTAAGTGACCACTTCTTAAATTTTTTATCAGTGGGCAGTGTGGACCACATCCGTTTTGTTGTACACAACTCAAGTCATTCATTACTATCACACAATCACATCACAAAGCGATTCTTGTCTGCACACAATAGCTACACATCAAGCATCTCTGCCTTCAGCAGTCCATTCATAATCAGGCTTATTTAATTGCAGCCTGAATGTGAGGCTGTTTGTGTGTTCCATCGCAGAATGGTCGCTTACTGGTCTGCTTACAATTACACAGCCAGTATTCTTTTGTCTCTTCTACTTTAAAGCGCAGCGGCACCCACTTTGGTCCTGTCTTCTTCTCACTTGTGCCCCACAGTCGTTTGTGAGATCCATCACACAGTGGCTGCACACAGACACGTGCAAATTGTGTTCAGCTGTGATTAAAATATCAATGGGAACACACTTTTTTTAATGCCAGTATGGAACCGCCTAGTCCAAGTTTTCCTTCAACAAGACAAGAACAGTGGACCTGCATTTAATGCTTAACAATAAATTATCTAAATATAAATTATGAATATAACCTTCAAAGGTTCCTGTGACCTTGAAGTGAAGTTAAGGTCTCTACAACCAGTATGACCTTGGGGTGAGGATAAAGTCTGCAACCAGCATAATATATTGGGTGGCTCAGTGAAACTGGTTTGCACGACTGAATGCCCTTTGTAATCTTTCGCACAAGAAGTTGCGAGAGGTCACAGTGTCACTTATGGGCCAATTTCTGAGTAGGCGTTGCTTCACACTGTGTATAACAATGGATGATGAACCTAGGATTGCTAAGCGGTACAAATGCCACCACTGTTGCAGTTGCAAAACTTACTAAGGAAAGGGGATGGAGGGTGGGGAAAAAGTGTCTTTGAGTTGTTTTTTGGCTGCGTTCTGGGGCATCCTATAGCATGAGCAACACATTGTTACTTGTTGCCAGACACATTCTGACTACAGGCCTCAAAAAATGTCTTTAAAGTTGGCAGCGTAAAATTCACAAATTCAATGTCGTCACTTCCATTGTGAAAAAAGTATGCACCGGAAGTAAAGCAGCCAAGGGCCAAAGCCTCCCATTTCCATGCAAAATTAAAGGATGCCGAAACAGATTCGAAGAAAATGTTTTCTCTTCTCAGCACGCTGCTAAACAGAGAGAACAGGTCCGATTCTCTGCCAGACATGATACCACAAGAAGCTGCTAAATCGTTTTCCCGATTCTTTCAAGAAAAAATCCAGACGATTAGGAAAGAATTTAATGACGATCCGTTAGACACAACAGAAAACTTTGCTTCCAGTGTTTACTCCAGTGACTTGCTCTCTAGTTTTTACGCTCTCTCCGAAGACCAAATCCTGAAACTCATTCGCGAGTCAAAGTCAACCACAGTGACCGTAGACCCGGCTCCAACCAAACTTGTTCTTGAATTCACTGACGTTCTTCTGCCTGTGTTTCAGAAAATAGTCAATCTGAGTTTCACATCTGGCACTGTACCAACTGCTTTCAAAAAAGCAGTGGTTAAACCATTGATAAAAAAGCCAAATCTCGACCCCGAGGTCCTCGGTAACTACCGTCCGGTGTCCAACCTACCCTATTTGTCCAAGATCCTTGAGAGAGCGGTTGTCGACCAGCTGCAGGCACACCTCGACACAAACGGTTTGCATGTCAAGTTTCAGTCAGCATACAGACGTGGTCATAGCACTGAGACAGCCCTCCTTCGCATACTTAACGATTTGTTGGTAATGATTGGTGGAGGAAACAAAGCTATTCTCGTGTTGCTGGATCTGAGTGCTGCCTTTGACACTCTTGATCACACGTTGCTCCTCCAGAGACTTCATGCAGAAATCAGCCTGGATGGTTCCGCTCTTGATTGGTTCTCATCATACTTGTCGTGCAGATCACAGCAAGTCCTTGTAGGACATTCCCTTTCAGCAGAAACGCCCCTTCTTTGTGGCGTTCCACAGGGATCGGTGCTCAGTCCTCTTCTCTTTTCTCTTTACACTAGGCAGTTGGCAGACCTTATTGATAAGTTCTGCATAGACTATCACTTTTTTGCCGACGATTCTGAACTGTACTCTGCCTACCAACTGAACCTGAGTCTGCGCTGAGTGTGTTGAGTCGTGCTGTCGACAGATAAAAATATGGATGACGAAAAACAAATTGAAACTCAATGAGCAAAAAACTGAAGTACTCCTCTGTGGGCCATCATCTAGAAGAGAAACTGTCCCTGTTGACTGCCTTTCAGTTCGCGAAGCGTCTATTCCGTTCTCCAACGTGGTGAAAACACTTGGAGTAACTTTGGACGCAGAGCTTTCCATGGAACAACATGTCTCAGCCATTGTCAGATCTTGTTTTTTCTACATCAGATCTCTGAGTAAAGTCCATCCATACATCACCTACAAAGCTGCAAGCAGCATTGCTGTCTGTCTGATTTTGTCAAAGCTTGACTACTGCAATAGCCTTCTGTCGGGACTGTCCCAAAAACAGATTAAACGTCTACAGGCAGTGCAAAATGCTGCTGCAAGAACTGTCATGAAATGCAAAAAAACAGATCACATCATTCCCATTCTTAGGCAGCTTCATTGGCTTCCTGTCCAGAAACGGATCTGCCACAAAATTCTCTCTGCCACTTACCGGTCAGTTCATGATAACACCCCCCTCTACCTCTCTGATCTTCTCCAAAAACACAACCCTTCTCGCCTTCTCAGATCAGCATCTAGATCTCTCCTTGATGTTCCTGGGCCCAGGGATTCCAAGAAAAAGTGGTACGGCCAGCGAGCCTTCAGATATGTCGCTCCCTCCCTCTGGAATGTCCTCCCCGAGAGCATCAAGGAGAAGGACTCCATTCAGTCTTTCAGACCTTCGCTGAAAACCCATTTCTTTACCCAGGGATGATAGTCAAGGCGATTGTGTACGTGCGCCGGCGCTGGTGTGTGTGTTAAGTGAAGTTGATGTTGCCATAATTACTCTGTGTGTGTGTGTGTGTGTGTGTGTGTGTGTGTGTGTGTGTGTGTGTGTGTGATTTTTTTTTTTTCTGTTATCATTATTTGTAACTCTGTATATATTTTTACATTTAACTGTTATGCATAGTTCCACTTTTGGAAAGGGGTGGGTGGGTATGAGTGCATGTCCTTTGGTAGTTTTAGCTTGCGAGAGCTTACATGTATGCACTGTGTGTATCTGGCGCTGTGAACACGCAAGGTTTTGTGTGGAAGTTTTTTATGTGCTATATATAAATTTTCATTCATTCATTCATTCAAGTGATGCTGGGCAAAAGTCAAGGGAGTTAACAATCCCACCTGAACTGCCCAACAGATGCAGCTCAGTTTAAAATGCAAGTTCAAAACATGTGACTAAAAGTGAGAGAAAAATGATGCCAGAGAAAACCATCCCATAAACATTTCACCTAAACAGTTACCTGTCCTAGGTGTTTGTTAGAGTTCCACAGTTTAAAACCATGACATTTCACCCAGTACTGGATGAGAAGGTAGTGTGTGCAACTGTTTCCCCACAGATACATACAGTTGAACAAATGCTGTGATACCTAATAGCAACTAAATTCAGCAATTTCAATTTTCACAAATGGAATCTGTCATGTTGTGAAGATTACTGCAGCTGAAAGTGTATATATTCCTGACATGGGACTCTTAACACAACAAACACTTTGCACCAACATTCTGACTGGTCACTAAAGACATTAAATTGGTTAACTGAAAAAGATGTCAGTAATGGCAATGTCAGTAGCTTCTGATTGCAGCCAGCTATTGAGGCTGTTGTCACTTCTCTGCACACCTGAGGGGGTAGAGTAAGGTTTATTACAGCCACTTTTATCTGTCAAGGTAATTTCACTTTCAAGACAGTTTCAGCCACCAAGCTACACAAGATTATCCCCTTAAGTTTGAGTACACTGCTTAAAAGGCCAATCTTTCTCCAAAAGGTAGATATACAAATAAAATCAAAACAAATTATTTAATGTAAACTTTATAAACCATTTTTCACATTATTAACGGACAATTAGGAAGAAAGGGAAAAACAGTTATTTCAGTGTTCTCATCTCTATGTGTCAACAATGCAACAGTGAACATGCATCATGTACCATTAACATATTACTTTGTGCAAAAGTTTTAATGCACCATACATAACTTAAGATTTACTCATCTATTCAGACACTCATTCAAAGCAGTGTTAAAGGCTTGAAAAAATGCAATACCTGTGATTTGCTGGTACCACAGACACACCAGAAGTAATTTTTGCCAGCCTCCAGTTCCATGCGGAATGGCTTCTTGTCATGGATCCTTCCTACCAGAGGTTCCACAGGATACTCAATGGGAAACTGGGGAGTCTCAGGGTGACGCTGCTGTTTCTTCTTCTCGGAGGGATCAGTTTTGAAGTCATCAATACTGATTTGCCGGTTTTGCTGCAATGTGACACAATCCAGTTTTAGTTACTTACACTTACAGTATCTTACACACACACACACATGTATGCATACACACATGCACGCATGCGCGCACACACACACACACGCTCTCACATGCAGGCACATGTAGTGTTGTCAAACACAAGGTAAACCGGACTCAAGTCTATAAGCGATTGTTTGTTGATGTTTCTCGTTTGGCAGCCGTTTTCCAAATCCCCTAGCTCTCATTGGTCAGTTCACCAATGACTCAGACTGAGGCTTATGCATATTAAATGTCTCACGAACGTATTAATACATTACACTACATCCACCTTACTGAGATATGACAAGAGTTAAAACTAGAAACAATGAATAGTTTCAAACCAAAATAAGAGCGTGTTCAAAACGAAACCAAATGCGACCACTGCGTTGAAATGAAGTATCGTTTGTAATAAGGTCAAGACATTGATAATAGTCCAGGTGCTTTTATAGGTTTTAAAGATTAGGTCTTTTGGGTATCTTGATGCAGCACCCAGAACGGGTGTAGACTGTTGCTCGTTGAGCACATCCATCATTTGCCACCTGGGGCTGGACATCTGGATGAACATCAGACTGGTCGTCACATTGATCTGTTTGCTGTGACGACTGACTTGGTATGGTGGTGGATGTTCACTTGGGTACCCCATCATAGACTGATGAAGATTGTTGATCTCTGCAATGGAGATGATGTCGGTCCCTTCTTTGGATGCCTCTCTCCATCCGGATGTTGTATGATTGAGTGGAAGCAGTTGATGATGGTCCCACCACTACAGTTTCCGCGTCTCCGGGAGTCTTGACCCAGCAGTCAGTCGGGGAAGAGGTCGGACTTTATGACACCGATCATAGTCGATCTTTTGCTGCAGTCTCAGGCAAGCATCAGTTTCCTGGAACTTGCTCATGTCCCTCCCGTCAGGAACATGTTGAGTTGGTAGTATCAGTACCCTGGTCCTGAGTTTTCTTCCCATCAACAGCTTGGCAGGGCAGGACCCGTGTTGAAGTGGCGTGGCACAGTAGTTCAGAAGAGCGACATAAGGATTGTCGGCTTTCTTCAGCAGCTTCTTCACCGTCTACATGGCACACTCAGCTTCAGTGTTTCCCTGGGAATGCAGCGGACTGCTGGTAAGATGGATGAAACCGTAGTTTTCTGAGAAACTTACGAAGACTCTGGTCTGAACTGTGGGCCAATGTCTGAAACAACGACCTCTGGTATTACCTGATGGGCGAAGATAACCTTCACATGTTCGATCACAGCTGATGAAGTAGTCTGTGTCAGGTGTGCTATCTCTATCCACTGGGAAAAGTAATCTGCAACCAGTAGGTACTGGTGACCTTTCCACTCAAAAAGATCCATTCCGACGCGCTGCCAAGGGTTGTCCAGTGTCTTTGTAGGCTGCAGAGGCTCCGGATGCAGTACCCTCTCCAGCTCACTGACAGAGCAGTTTGAAATTTTCGCTTCTGTCTGTTTTGAGAGTCTTGGCCACCAGACACTGCTCTTGGCCCTGCACTTAACAATCCCTTGGTGACCTTGGTGCAGACGTTGCAGAATATCTTCTTGCAGTTCTGTTGGAATGACCAGTTGATTCTGAAACAGCAGGAGTCCCTGCTGCACTGTCAGTTCATCTCGGACTGTCCAGAACGGTTTCAGTGCTGGATCCCACTTTGCTTTTTCAGGCCAGTGTGACTTTGTGAAATTCATTACTTGGTTGCAGATGTTGTCTTTTGCCTGTTTGACTCTGATTTCCTCCAGGCGCTGGTCAGTCACAGGAAATCCCTCTATGACAGAGCAAACGAACATGTCAGTATCAACTTCCATCTGGCGATCCTGTTCAGCAGGAACACCTCCAGGAGCCCATGACAGAGCGTCCGCCATCATGAGATTTTTCCCTGCGGTGTGTTTCATCTGATAGGAAAATCACATCATTCTCATTTGGAAGCGTTGGATTCTTGGGGTCAGCTTGTATAAATGCTTGGTCTTCAGTAAGGCCAGCAACGGCTTGTGATCCGTTTCAATTGTGAACATTTTCAGTCCAATCAGAAATTCGGAGAATTTTTCACAGCACCAGGTGACTGTGAGCGCTTCCTTCTCCACCTGGGCGTACTTTTGCTCCGTGTCTGTCAGCAATCTGGACGCATAAAAGACTAGCCTCCAATCTTGTCTGTCTTTCTGGAGTAGGACTCCTCCTAGTCCATATGATGATGCATCGGCAGACACCTGTTTCCTTTTCAGGACTGTAGTGTGCCAACACTGGCGTGGTACTCAGCTGTTTCTTGAGTGTTTGAAATGCTGTCTCTTGTTGGGTGTCCCAGGTCCACAAGTTCTCTTTCTTGAGGTGATCATGGAGAGGCTTGGTGGTGTCAGCCAGATCTGGTGCGAATTTGCCAATGTGGTTCACCATTCCTAACAGTCGTCGCAACTCCTGAATGTTGGTCGGTCTTGGGAGGTTGGTGATGACTTCAACCATGGCCAGATCCACTTTGATTCCCTCCTGTGAAATGATGTGGCCTAGGAACTTGACGGTATCAACTGAAAAGACACACTTCTCATTGAGTGTGACGCCTGCTTCTTGCATTCTTTCCAGTACTGATCACAGTCGCTCATCGTGTTCTTGCTGACTTCTTCCACTGATGAGGACGTCATCAACGTCGACAATAACTCCTGGCACTCCAGACAGGATATGAGTCATTTCCCTGTGGAAGACTTCAGGCCTGGAACTGATTCCAAAAGGAAGTCGTTTGAAACAGTATCGCCTGAATGGCGTGATGAATGTAGTCAGTTCCTGAGACTCCTCATGCAGTGGGATTTGATAAAATCCGCTGTTGCAGTCAAGTTTCTGAACACTTTGGCACCCGAGAGTTGTGCAAGAAGTTGATCAGTAGAGGGTTGGGGGAAGTTCTCATGTCAAACACTCTTGTTGAGTTTTATGAGATCTACACAGATTTTCACTTTGCCATTTGACTTGGGCACCACCACAATGGGTGTGCACCACTCAGTGGGATTTTTGATGGGGCGTATGACGTCTTCCTCCTCCATACATTTCAGTTCTTCCTCCACTTTCTGTCTCATTGGCAGCAGCAATCGACGAGGAGTTGCAATAGAAAATGGCTTTGCATGGTTCTCCATCATGATTTTGTATATTGATTTCAGCTTTCCAAGAGCTTTGAACAACTTTGGAAACTCATTCTTGACATTGTTTTGGTCAGAGCCTCCTTGAGACTGTAGTGTGTTCACTCTTTCGAGTAGATGGAGAGCCTCTATCGCTGGTCTTCCCAGAAGTGGCTCTTGAAGATTGCCTACAACAAACAAAGTCTGCTTCATTTTGGTATGTTCTGTTGTCAGTGTTGCTTGGAACTGACCGATGACATCAATTTTTGTCTTCCCTGGACCGAAAAGCTTCTTGTTTGTTTTCTGGATCAGCGGAGAGTTCTTAGTGAAGTATCTTCTTGGGAGACTGTGACATCGGCTCCGGTGTCCAAAGTTAACCTTTTTGCTGTTGACCAGGATTTTTGCGTGCCATGGGTCTTGGAGTTCCAGAGAGTTGACTGAGGCTGTTCCCCTCGATTTCGCTCTCTTTCTGGAATTGACTGCTGTGATGACACCCAATATGACATCCTCTTCTTCTTCCAGCCTTCGGAGAGTTTTCTTTAAATGTCACATAGCTGCGTAGTGTCCCTTCACAAAACACTTTTGGCATTCCGCCTCTTTGGCTGGACAGTCCTTTCTTCTGTGCATAGGGCTTTTACCACAGCGTGTACATTTCTTGCTAGCCCTGTTTCCAGAACGTTGAAATCCCTCAGAGTGGTTCACTTTCCATGGGGTTTGTTTCCTTGTTTTGCTGGTATTCTATTGACCTGTGCACTTATGGTATTGGATTTAGAGATTGACTGAGACTGCTGCTGTCTTGAAGTTTTGTAGGCTCTGCCTAACTCCAGACATTTTGCCAGGTCGAGTTTTTTATCCTCCAGCAACTTTTCTCGAACCGCATCTTCCCTGATACCTATCACAACTTGATCTCGTATCATTCTGTCCTCGAGAACTCCAAAGTTACAGTTCTTTGCCAGTTGATGCAGAGAGGAGATGTACGCTTCAATTGTTTCTGACAGTTCTTGACGTCGGAGATGAAACTTGTACATTTCATACGCTTCGTGTGTTTCACCGACACAAAAATCTTCAAAACTTTTCCATGATTTTCCCCAGGTCTTGCATGTCAGCTTCTTGCTCGAACTTGAATCCATCAAAAATGAATATGTCCATTGTGTCTTCTCCGACAGTTGCCCGAATTACAGCACTTTGAAACTCATTAGGTTCCTTATCAAGCCTGCTCGCAACTCAATAATTCAGGAACTGGCATTTGAACTTTTTCCAGTTATGGCTAAGACATCCATCGGACACATTAAGTTTTGATAGCAGCGGAACATTTGCTGTGTATTGCCTGCTTTGCATGGTGGATTACGTCAAGAGGAAAAACAAAATTCTTTTCTCACTGAATGATGTAATTCTGATGTTTTTCTGGCATCTGCTCACTTCCTTGGTCCTTTCTGAATTAAATGAACACTTCTGACACCATGTAGTGTTGTCGAACACAAGGTAAACCGGACTCAAGTTTATAAGTGATGTTTGTTGATGTTTCTTGTTTGGCAGCCGTTTTCCAAGTCCCCTCTCATTGGTCAGTTCACCAATGACTCAGATCAAGGTTTATGCATATTAAATGTTTCACGAACATATTAATACATTGCACTACAGCACACGCACACACACACACACACACACACACACACACACACACACACACGTGCGCGCACACACACACATACACACACACAAATCAACAAATATAAACATGTTGACAAGGAACAAAGATCAAGATGGTATTGGACAACAATAGTAATGAACAACAAATCATTTTAACTGGTTTGCTGTAAAATGCTATACTTATAGCGTAAATAATATATAAAACACACAGTTAATTTAGTCTTTTTAATTCTTACACTAGCAGCAAACATTCTATTTTTACAATTTTTGTTTGTTTGTTTTTTCAATTGTTTTTTCTTATCCATAATGTGCACTGTGTGGTGCAACTAAAAGTCAGAGGTACAGAGCAGTAGCACTTGCTCTAAAAAGCCAAGTTAAGCATGACTGAGCATGGACACCACATGGGTAGGTGACCAATACATGCTAGACTTTGCACACACGCTGAGATGTATCCAGAGTCCAGTTCTGTGCAGACTCTGTGAAGGTCCTTGGAAAAAGTCCTCCTATACATGCAAAACATATTGCATGCACTTTAGGAGTTTGAAGAGCACCAGAGTTGGTCCACGCTGGAGTTGGGTGGATTGTGGAAACACTAAAATACCCCACCATGCACTACATTTATGGCAACAATGGTCAAATCCGTGACCTCTTGTCATTAATGGAAGAAGAAGGACTGCATGTACAAGCAGGAAATCACAGTAAATCTACCCCCCCCCCCCCCCCCCCTTCCCGCCCCCTCCTGCCTACCCCACTGCACAATACGCCGAGTGGAACAGCCTGCCTACATAGACTGCCATGTGAAAGCCCCTGGCTCCTTCCTTCCAGCACCCCCCTCCCCATCCACACACAAAGTATCATATTCTTCAAAATGCTGAAGTTGAATATTATTCGGTAGAAGATCTAGCACTGTAGCAGACGAGATGGTGGATGCTGCAGAAATGAGGACAACACTTTTCGTTCCACATTACTCATTTGTCAGGCATGAATTAACTACGTTACTTGATGTTATAATATTGTATGTATTCAACTTTCTGTAGCCGCATGTTTGCTTGTCTTACTGTGAAATAAGAAAACGTAGGTTGTAGACACTTGCGTGAGATACGCAAGGACATCGCCATCTTGTCGGTTAGGGGTGTTTTTGTGCTCTGAGGTGATTGGCTAATATTAAAATGCAAAAACTACCTGTTTCAACTAAAAAATTAAACTAATCCATTTTTGTGCGTTTGTTACCTAAGCAGATGAAATATGGTGGTGAATATAATGTATATTATTTTCTGAATAAGAAACGTATTTTGGCTTGAGCCCGGGCCTCTGAGGAAAGTCTGTCGGCCCTGGCAACGCTACAGTGTTGGAGTCCAAAGAGAGCACACGGCACATATCCAGTTAGTTTGAGCTGTGCAGTATTCTGACAGCAAGATGAGTCGACAAGTTCTTCAAGGTATGAATAAAATAATTACAATGAAATCGTTATGCATTGTGTTTAATGTTGTGCTTTGCATTTTGCGCAAACCTGAGATAAGTCGAAATATGTAAAAATGAGTTGTCTGGAACCAAACAAGACCTGTAGGAGTAGATTGCCAAGTACTATGTTCATAGCAACAAGGTAGTCAAGATATGGAAGCTTTTTTATGCAGCAAGACGACAATGTAAAATATTAAATGTACCAATATTTTAGATACACAAAGTAAAAATATTAATGATTTTTTGGGGGGTATAAATTAAATAACAGAACCAAAGAGTGTACTCTTTTTTTTTTTAAGGTATGTCTGCCTTTTACAAGTGACAAGACTTAAGCTTTGTAGAAAATTAAAAAAAAACTTCATGTTGTTGCCTTTTCCGTGAATCCGTGTAAGAAAACATAATGTATTGGCTGAGCTTTTTGAACATGCTGGCAATCTAGCAAACTGAAGACATGACTGTGTGATTCTTCTTCTTCTTTCATTTAAGGGCCCACAGTCAACATGTTGATTGTTCTGGCACCCATAACTGGGGGTGTTCGCTGTAGTACTGGTCCGGCATAAAAGGAATCAGAATGGGGGAGGTGGGAAGGGGGGCAGTGAAGTGGGGGGGAGGGGGGTACTGTAGGTAGTTTTTCAGTTTGATACCCTTGACCCAAAAGCATCGGGGGGGAGGGGGGGGGGGCCTCCACTACTTTCATGGGTAATGAGTTCCAGACCCTGATGGTTTTTGGGAGGAAGGATTGACAAGGCACACACACACATGTACACAAACTCAAACATATGTGATCTTTGCCATCGCAAGTTACTATGGCAGTTAGAAATGATTACAGCTATGTGACATATCCTGACCCATGTACCACTTAACCAAACAAACAGTTTCATCAGTAGAGACAAAACAAGATTGAAAGTGTCACAACTGTTATGTTTTTGGCTTGCAACTAAAGAAGAACCAGTACTGGGCTGGGTTCCTTTGAAACATGTCTAGCTCTGCAGTAATGTGGAACAGCAGTCCCTGAAGTGGTAATGTTTAAAACATCAGAAAGGTACTAATATCAGTTGTTCTGGTTGTCATTTTTGACACTGTTTCAGTATTTGAACATAAATGAAATTCTTTGTATTGTGTGCTGTTCTCATTGTCATTTTTTCCGTGTTGTTTCAGTGTTTGAGCAGTACCAGAAGTCTCGCACACAGTTTGTGCAGACAGTGGCAGAGCTGGCATCAAGGCCACAGAACATTGAAACATTGCAGAATGCTGGAGTCATGTCCCTTTTGCGCCCTTTGCTTCTGGACATCGTACCCACAATCCAGCAGACAGCTGCTCTGGCCCTGGGGCGACTGGCCAACTACAATGACGATCTTGCAGAGGCGGTTGTGCGGGGAGACATTTTGCCACAGCTTGTCTACTCCCTGGCAGAACAGAATGTGAGTGGAAGAGTAGAACCTGGTATTGTAGTGTTAGGCTGGGTCTGCTGTATGTTACAGGTGATACTCAAAACGTCTCTGGGCATAGTCTAAAAGTTGTAATTGGCTGATCATCTGAGAAATCAAAAGATAAATGTTCTGATGACAAGCTGCGGGGGAGAAGTATGATGATTAAGACAGTAGCCCATGTATGCACAAACTGCCAGAGTTGATGAGAAATTGGCCATTTGCATATTAGCCACACACACACAAAATGCATTACTTTGTATTACTAAGTCAAAGTCTTGTCCTCATGTAAGTTTTGTGTTCAGTGTTGTGATGCTGATCTTAAGTCCTGATGTCAACAGAGGTTTTACAAGAAGGCAGCAGCGTTTGTCCTGCGTGCTGTAGCCAAGCACTCCCCCCAGCTGGCACAGTCTGTTGTGGACTGCGGAGCGCTTGATGCTCTCGTCATCTGTCTGGAGGAGTTTGATCCAGGGGTCAAAGAGTCAGCAGCCTGGGCATTGGGTTATATTGCCCGTCACAATGCAGGTAAGGGTGTGTAATGATAATAAATGATTAAAAAAAAATAAAAAAATGTAGCACCTAAACTTCAGGATATGTCTGAAGCACTTTACATTATTCATTTTCTTCTTCTTCACAAGATAAACAAATGTTAAATTTCCCTTGGCTTAAATGTCTGCAGTCTTATTTGCAGTAGATAAGACTGTTCCTTTCCTGTTACTTAATAGTGATCATGCAGGTAAATGTATGCCTTTACTCTTCTGCATATCCACTGTCATTGCTTCCATATAAATCACCTGTATTAATGCTGTAGTTATCTCTTCCCCTGTAGCTATTGTGTTATATGTGGATGGTGGGTGTATATACCTATCTATATAAAACCTGCATTGTTACACAGAACTGGCCCAGGCAGTGGTAGATGCCGGAGCAGTGCCCCTGCTGGTACTGTGCATTCAGGAACCAGAACTCTCACTGAAGCGTATTGCTGCCTCTGCTCTGAGTGACATCTGCAAGCACTCTCCAGAACTTGCCCAGACTGTGGTGGATGCTGGCGCCATCGCTCACCTGGCCCAGATGATCCTCAACCCTGATGCCAAGCTCAAGGTAAGCTGTACCCATGCCAGGGGCAAGGGGAGGGGAGTGACGGGGGGGGGGGGGGGGGGGGGAGGAAGTGAAGAGGTACAGGTCTTCTAGTGAAAATGTTTGCAATTTTGTTCAGCCCAAGGTTATCTTGTCTTGAGGGGATTCCAGTGCAGCCTGTTGTGTGAATGCATACAGGAACTGCCTGACTGCGTTGTGTTTGGGTGTGCAGCGCCAGGTGTTCTCAGCCCTGAGTCAGATCGCCAAGCATTCTGTTGACCTGGCTGAGATGGTGGTGGAGGCTGAGATCTTCCCTGCAGTCCTCACCTGCCTCAAAGACCCAGATGAATATGTCAAGAAGAATGTTGCCACGCTTATCAGGGAAATCTCCAAACACACTCCAGAGGTAAGATGGTGTGAACATTTCAGCCAAATTCCAATCAAAAAGTTGTATGCACACACGTCTGTGTGTGTGTTCTTTTGGGTGTGGGAGAGGAGAATGGGGAGGCAACTGGATGCGCTGATAGTGGTGTCTGCAGCATATCCATAGCAGTTTTCAAGGCCCAACTACATGGCAAACAATTTGACTGCAATGAAAGGAGCAGTGCATTAATGTATCCAGTTTATTGTGATATATAATGACAGTACATTAGGCACGCAAGTTCCAGTACACACCATGCAGATGACATTATGTACAGTGTGGTTTTCTTCATCTGTGCACACAGCACCAAGTAAAATAAACAGTGATGGTCGTGGAAGGGGCTTACAATCATTTGTGAGGTCCAGAAGACCTGGCAGCTTTTCAGAAGTATATAAAAGGACATGAACTTGCTTCTGTCTGTTTTTCTTTATTAACACACACACACACACACACACACACACACACACACACACACACACACACACACATACACACACACACACACACACACACACACACACACACACACACACACACACACACATACACACACACACATACACACACACACACACACACATGTATCTGGGAACAGGGATGGCTCAGTGGTAGAGTGACAGACTCATGATCAAAAGGTCTTGGGTTCAAGTTTCTGCAGGAGTGGTGGGATAATTTTCATCTCCATGGTCATCTTCCTGTGATGACTATTATTTTGGTATTTGTTCCACCCCCTTTTTACTGCAGTAGTGTGTAAGTGATCCTGGTCATTCTGCAAAATGTGCAGGCAGCAGGTTACAGCTAAACATACCTGCCTCTGATGTGGCTTCGAATAAAGGGACATTGTAAACTGGTGCATGGTTGAATGGTGTACACAGAACTTGTGCCAAGATGGCAGCAATTTCATGCGGCACCAGCCATGTAACAACCAAACAACACTGTAACCACATGGGCGGATATTCAAAATGCGCTGGGTGAAGTGCAGTCACTCATTCAGAGTTGCATGTGACTAGTGCACAGCTACAAAGCAGCACTGTAGTGGCCATTGTGAAGTGCTTAGGACTCATCTCAAGATGAGGTGCTCAAGAAGTGTTCATATAAATAAATACACAAGAGTCATTTTCACGCTGTTTAATCAAGTGATGATGACAGGTGTGATGCTGGTGGTGTTGCAGCTGGCTCAGCTGATCGTGAATGCAGGCGGTGTTGCTGCTGTGGTGGACTACGTGGGTGAGTGCAAGTCCAATGTGCGACTGCCTGGAATCATGATGTTGGGCTACGTGGCTGCACACTCGGAGAACCTCGCCATGGCTGTTATTGTCTCAAAGGTAGCCACTTGGTGTGACTTTCAGAGAGGGTTTGGGTTGTGTTTTGTTCTTTCAGTGCACATTTTCTGCTTACACTACACAAGCACCCTGACACTCACAGTTCATCAGTTACTGAAAAGAGCTGCATATATATGGAGAAAGAAAAAAATCTAAACAGAAACAAGGTTGGGTTGAGATATGGGGAAGTTGGATTGATTCTGTGGAATCAAAAGAGTAAGATTTGCTTGAAGTGTACCTAGAGGACCTAAAACAAATTTGTGCATACACACATGCATACAATACAACTTTATTGCCAAGTGTCAACACAATTGCACTAGGAATGTTTTGTGGTACCAAGTACGCTCATCACACATTCATGCCAATCATGAAACATCATTAAATTACAACAGCGAACAAACATCCTGGTAAAAAGTCATGCATAAATAAATATATGAGTAATCCAACTGATGTCAAGCTGTGCATGCCACATAAAAATTGCCTCTCCATGAGGCTGCCTCTTAAAAATGTCTGTCCTAATAAAACCATGCAGGCATGCGCATACATGGGGTTGCAAAGACATTTTTATCTGTCCAGACTAAACAGTTGCCAATACCAGGTTCATAGCCTGTCAGCCTCAACTCTGCTTTTCACTGTGTCACCAGGGAGTGGTCCAGCTGGCAATTGCTTTGTCAGAGGAACCGGAGGACCACATACAGGCCGCTGCAGCGTGGGCGCTTGGACAAATAGGTCGACACACACCTGAACATGCCAAAGCTGTGGCAGTGGCCAACGTACTGCCAAAACTCCTGCAGTGCTACCTGCGTGCTGATGCTTCAGAGGATCTACAGACAAAGGTGAGGCTGCATGTCCTGCTTGTTGGTCTCGTCTTGTGCCACCGGAGCAGATTTCTTTTTGTGGGGGGGGGGGGGGGGGGGTATCACTGCTTGGTTGCTGGTCTGGTAATTATAGTGTCACCTGAGCAGATCTTACTTTCATGGTGGGGGGTGGGGGGGTCTCATGGTCTCACTTCTTGGTTGTTGACCTGATAATGACAATTTCACCTGAGCAGATTTGTTTCAGGGTGTGTGTGTCATGGGATGGTGTGTGTGTGGGTGGGTGACAAGAATCTAAGATTCCTTGCTAGAGCCCGGAATTATATATTTGTGCTTCTGACATTTTGTTATGCTCTTGTGTGAGCCCAATATAGTATGTATCTGGTGCTTAGCTCTTTGGACCGGGAGGGTCCATTGCAGTGTACACATTTTGCAAATTGAAATTTAGCAATAATTCAAAGATATAGTTAGAAGAAAGCAGAATCTGGTTAAAAATTACTGGATGTGTTTCAACTTCAACACCTGTTGTGTCTAGATGTTTACCGCAATGTATATTCGACAAGTTTCGTTTAGACTTTGCTGACTTTTTTTCTTTTCTTTTTCTTTTTGTGGCTGAAGACCTGATAATGAAATCGATGGATCACTTGAATGTTTTTTTGCACTTGTAAGGAAGTTGAAAAGCTAATAAATGACTCAATGCAGCTTCAGAATTATAACTTGTACCTTCTTCTTTTTTTTCTTTTTTTTAATCCACCAGATCAAAACACGACAATGTCAATTAAATTATGCATATGTTCTGAAGGCAACATTAGAGAAACTTCTGAGACAGTCAGGAGAGCAACCATGTTGGCCTTTTCCAATTTTGGTTCTTTCTTTAACTGAACTGAAGTGACAATTATCCAGTGCAAGGGAAAATTGTGGGATCTTGAACATGATAGTTAAAAACCAGCACAGACTCTCTGTTTTGGGAACTTATTCTTCCTGCAATGGTTGCAGAGCAAGAAAGCACTGAAGAACATCCTACAGAAGTGTGTCCACCTGCCAGCACTGGAACCTCTGCTACATGATGCTCCACCCAACATCCTCAAACACGTGGTGGGACAGTTCAGCAAGGTGCTGCCACATGACTCCAAGGCACGACGGCTCTTCGTCACAAGTGGTGGTCTGAAGAAAATCCAGGAAATCAAGACAGACACAGGAACTGCGCTGGCTGAATATGTCAACACAATCAACAACTGCTATCCTGAGGAAATTGTCAAGTGAGTATGGTGAAGTCTTCAAGGAAAATGGGTGAAAGCACAAAGTTATTTCAGTTACTTTAAAAAAAAATTTGTATGACTCATATGAGAAAGTGAGTCTACACAGTCAGCAAAAACATTTTAAGATAATGATTTTTCTGAACACAGTTTGCAGGATCGTTGTAACTTTTGAGCGTTATTCATTCATGACACTTTTAGTGACCATGACTTTATTTTAAGGTTACAGCAGTGTCAAATTCTTCTTCTTCCATCAGGAGTAAGCAGAATCATCATACTGAGCATTCTGGTACTGGTGTACATTTTCTGTGTGCTTCCATGCCAGTGGCTGTTAGGTCTTCTCTTATCAAAGGTGGACACGAGATCATTAATGTGCGCAAGAATCTTAGTGTGTGTTGTGCACACAAAGGAAAGACACACACTTGACAAGTTTACATAAACATGGGCTTAGAAGCACTGAAAAAACATCCTTCAGCCTGTTTTTACTGGGAGTCGAACCCAAGGTAGCTGCTTTCACTGGATCATCAGCTCAAAGTTGTATTTCTTCACAAGTTCTCAACCAGTAATGTTCAAACTTTGCGTGAATGTTGAGTCCATGGATTAGGTCAGGCACATTATGCTGCTCTGACTTTTAACAGTTATTGCATAACCTGGCCCAACCTTTAACTTTAGCCTTTCACAGACACCATTTAAGGGAGGTTTATCAAACTTTGCATTGGTAGGAACTATCACAGAAAATGTGGGTGTTTTAGCGTTGAATAGTGTAGTTCATTTCATCATCTGCAATACAGTGGGTCAGTCAAAATGTGTGGGTTAGTTCATTTGTTTTTTTAAATTTCAAGTGTTTCCAGCATGACATTGTCCCACAGATGTTCATCAATGGAAATAAGCCATGGGATTGTAAATTGGCATTACTGTGTTTGTCTGCAGATACTACTCCCCTGGCTGCTTGGATATTGTAAACTGGCATTACTGTGTTTGTCTGCAGATACTACTCCCCTGGCTACTCAGATATTGTAAACTGGCATTACTGTGTTTGTCTGCAGATACTACTCCCCTGGCTACTCAGATATTGTAAACTGGCATTACTGTGTTTGTCTGCAGATACTACTCCCCTGGCTACTCAGATATTGTAAACTGGCATTACTGTGTTTGTCTGCAGATACTACTCCCCTGGCTACTCAGATATTGTAAACTGGCATTACTGTGTTTGTCTGCAGATACTACTCCCCTGGCTACTCGGATATTGTAAACTGGCATTCCTGTGTTTGTCTGCAGATACTACTCCCCTGGCTACTCAGATATTGTAAACTGGCATTCCTGTGTTTGTCTGCAGATACTACTCCCCTGGCTACTCGGATATTGTAAACTGGCATTACTGTGTTTGTCTGCAGATACTACTCCCCTGGCTGCTTGGATATTGTAAACTGGCATTCCTGTGTTTGTCTGCAGATACTACTCCCCTGGCTACTCAGATATTGTAAACTGGTGTTACTGTGTTTGTCTGCAGATACTACTCCCCTGGCTACTCAGATATTGTAAACTGGTGTTACTGTGTTTGTCTGCAGATACTACTCCCCTGGCTACTCAGATATTGTAAACTGGTGTTACTGTGTTTGTCTGCAGATACTACTCCCCTGGCTACTCAGATATTGTAAACTGGCGTTATTGTGTTTGTCTGCAGATACTACTCCCCTGGCTACTCAGATGCCCTGCTGGAGAGAGTGGAGCAGTATGCACCCAAAGTCTGAGCCATTGACCCCGCTCTGATGTTGTTCACCACCAGTCACAATGAGATGTTCCCCTTTACATCACTGTTTACAGTGACTTTACAATGTGATAGTGCCACATTTATCAGAGTGCACAGTTTCCCCCCCCTCTTTTTTAAATACATTTTCCAATGATGCCTTTTTAACCATTGAGAAATCAAGACCATTGTTTTTCCCTATCAGATGTGTGGGGGCCATGAAGCATTAAATCAAGCATACTAAACTGTTAGTTCAGTGAACTTGTTGTAACATAGAAAAGATCCCAAGTGAACCACTAACTAGATGGGACGCATCGTGCAGTACTGTTCACACAAAACTGAAGAACATTAACATTAAATGATTTGGGCAGTTACTATGTTAGACTTTGTTGTTGTTGTTGCTTTTAATATCTCTACATTTAGAGATTAAAAAAAAAAAATTACCACTATCTGGGACCAAAGAAGCAGGTTTGTGTTATCCAGTGTTTCAGTTTTGTGTCAACAATATGCCACTGGATTTGCTTGCAATGGACAAACAGCATTAATGGAAGCAAATAGCAATGTATCTTTAATACTTCACTTTTCCTTCAGGGGTGGCGGGGGGACAGGTCTTCTTTTGTCTTCCTTTCAAACATTTATTCTGCGTTACTTTGGCATACCTTTAATCCATAAAATGTTTCAGTGGAATGGCCCACTCAGAGGGACGCATGCTTTGAGTTGCTAGTTTCGATGACTTGCTCTACCTTGAAACCATCAAGTTCCTAAAATTGTGCAGAGAAATGCCAGACTTACTGAACCATCTAATAAAATGAGTGTACGTGAATATAACAGCTGATTTGTTGTAGTTTTTCTTTGTTTTTGTTTTTGTTTTGTTTTCTGTCAAAACATCTTACTTGTCCTGTGGTGTGGTTAACGGATGTTTAGTCTAAAGCTGTTATAAACATTTATGAGCGTGCACTGACAACAAGTGGTTTATGCTGAACTTTAAAAACAGGCAATTATTTAAACATATATTTTCTGGTGAAGTAATTAAAGTGGAGTAGGCATTTATTAAATTTATCCTAATTTATATATTATGACCTGTGTTCAGATTTTTTTTTTTTTTAAATTTACTTCTCAGTGTTCTCTTAATGTTTCAGATACAGTTCATAAAATAAATGGCTGTGATACCAATTTTTTTTTTAAACGGAATAAACACTATACTTCAGCTTGGTTTTTATTGTTCCCAGAATTCTGTTTATCAAATGGTCTAATACAGGCCATAGCTTCTTGTTCTTGGTGTTGAAAATTTGAATGCTGTGTATGGAAATTATTTCATGGAGCAGTGTAAGCAGTTGGTTCCCTAATGGGGTTTTGTTGCTGTTGCTGTTGTTGTTTTGAACAAGCATAACATTTCAAACAAGAGTTAGGGCAGTAAAAAAAAACTGAAAATGTTACCAACAAAGACTGAGGATTTGCAGCATTTGATAGACACCATGCATATGATAAGGAGACAACAAAGATCTGAATGACCTATAATGATACTGGGACTGCATTCATCAAAGACATACCGATATGTAAAAAAATATTTGTATCGTCCAAAATGATTCATTTGTACTGTCACTTTGCTGAAGAGGACAGCACACTGAAAAAAGAACAGGTGTAATTGGAAAAAATATTTGTGATTGGAAAATCCTAAAATAAGGTTCTGTTTCTTTAAAAGAAATAATTGCAGTGGGTTTGTTTAATATGTACTTTTAGAGTCATTTTATAATTAAAGGAATTTAAAGATCAAGGACATCATATGTTGTTATTATCTTTTTATGAGAGAATGTGTGTGTGTGTGTGTGTGTGTGTGTGGGGGGGGGGGGGGTTGGTGTTACATTTATGTCCTTTTCAGTTTTTCTGGGTACAATCAACCAGTTTGCTTCTTTTTAGCTGTCAGGTACACTAAAACACACACGCACACACACAAACTCCTCTGCATCTACATTTATGTTTATGTAACAGCTACACTATCCAGGCTGCATCATTGGTGTAAGCTTTTTTCCATCCAAAAGTGGCTACTGAAAGGGACAGAAGTCTTGTAAACTATGAAATTTGAAAGAAAAGCTCACTGTTTTCCTTGCCCTGGCCTCTGGGTGAACATGAGCAGCGTGTTGGCCAACTGGCTATGACTACTAGCTCACTAGCCTTTTTTGCTGTTAATGCTGCAGTCAACCAGGTCGTTATTCTGTCTCTTTTCAGCTGTCTTATTTGCTAACAAAACAAAATAAACTTTGTTTCTATTATTCTGTGGGCACACAGCTGCACTAAGTTTGCTACTGACATACTCACATAGTAACAGGCCCACTGGACATGTGAAACAAAATTAGCTATTTCAAAATAGTTCTATGCTTCCTGAAGATGATTTAGCATGTAAGTCGAGTCCATTTTTAATGAAGTCATTGCTGTTAATGTTGTATGGATAAAGCTTCACAAACTTCTCAGTCCCACACATGAATGTGCAGTGAATGCAGTAGCTGCACTTGAGGATATCAGAGTTGCACAATTGACACAGCGGACAAACGAAAGCTTTAGTGGTTTACATCAAGTCCTGATTGTCTCGTTCTTCTTCTTCTCTGTAGGCAACCAACTTCTTTATGTAAAAGTATATTCACACTGAGTACTAGTTTCATCTGCTCTTCCCTATTCTTACTAACAATAAAAATAAAAAATAAAATAAAAATTGTAATAGAAAAACCATTAACAACTTCAAGAGATGGAAAATTCTGCTGAAGACCCCACACAGTCTTAACCTGTTGATATTCTAGATCTCTGTTGAGGTAGTGCTGATTCTTTTTTCTGTTATCATTATTTGTAACTGTATATTTTCACATTTAATTGCTGTTTATAGTTCCACTTTTGGGAAGGGGTGCGTGGGTGGGAGCTGTCTGGTATGAGAGTTCTTTGGTGGGTTTAGCTTGCGAGAGCTTACATGTATACACTTTGTGTATCTGGTGCTGTGAACACGCAAGATTTTGTGTGGAAGTTTTTTATGTGCTATATATATATATATAATACATTTTATTCATTCATCCAACTCAGCCAAAGTGCCCCTATGGCCAACTCCCTCTTCGCAAAGTGTCACATTTTGACACCAAAGTAATGGCTAGCTTCCTTCGTCTGGTTTTAGTTCCCCCTTATTTTTTTCTTATTTTTTTTTCTTTTCTTTTAATTTTTTTTTTTCCTTAGCCCATGGCACGGCTAAAGGGAAATAACTCTTGTAAATTACATGTTCTTAAGAAAACCAGAGTTACTTCCCATGTACCACACGAGTTCGGTATTTTCCGGATATATTCACAAAAGCATAAAATGACGTCGGCTATTTCCGATAGAGTTCGAAAATCTCCGGAAAGACGAATGTGATATCATGCATATATTACTATTCGGTGAATTCCGGAGGACAAGGGACGCAACTAGGATGTTGAGTATAACAGTCTGGTGTTAAACAATTTACGGACTTGCTTCCCTTAGACCATCAGACAGCAAAAAGTTCCGCGAACTAGTTTTTTCGACGTTTGTGTAGAAATTAACGTCCGTCAGGGGGAATAGCGCTATAGAAAATGTATGTATGTATGTGTGTATGTATGTATGTATGTATGTATTATTATTATTATTATTATTATTATTATTATTATTATTATTATTATTATTATTATTATTATTATTATTATATACACCAAAGAAAACATTTCAACATTTCGATAAAAAATTAACCGCTTCATCAAAGTAAGACCTGACAGTAACACTAAAAAAAAGCGACACAAGAAACTACTGAACTATTTCAGTTTTAAAGGTAGACTATAGAATATTTTGTGCTGGAGTATGCCAACCCTGCACTTGATGGGACCCTTCACAGTTAACATCAGGGCACTGGAAAAAGTTCAGAGTGACGTGCAGCAAGATCATGTGGTTGAAACAGCCTGACAACAGAATATCGGCGTGTGTGGGCACCATGCTAAAACGGCAACTGCACTGGCCAACCATATTTTTTAAATTGACATAAAATCAAAGAATAATTATTAATCCTTTCCTCCGACAATGATTGAAATCGTGTGTACTATGACATGGCACACTGACACACACGCGCGCGCACACACACACACACACACACACACACACACACACACACACACACACACACACACACACACACACACACACACACACACACACACACACACACTGTCACACAAACACACACGCACGCACACACACACACAAAGGCCCAGGTTTCGTAAAAACACCGTCTGCGGCCGCCCGCCATCCACACACTACACAAAAGCAAGACTTTTCAATTTTAGTGACAAGTCTGGTGCAGTTCTTGTTATATAACTCACCGGCAGAGACAGTACACACAGCGAGTCTCCGATGTCGCTGTGGATCTTTTTCCATGTTGAGATTTCTCCAGGCCGGTATAACAGGCTAAAGACAAATGTCTGGTATGATTACTTCCCTTGCTTTTACGTCACACCATCAAAATGGCGTTCCGTTCAGAAGATCCTCCTAACAGCCGCTTGTTTATTTTATGCCAAAAAGGCATATCAGAGAAAGAATTTCAAGAAAAGTTTGCAGAATATGGCAAAGTTGATGACATATGGATTGTAAAGGATAAGCGCACAAATGAAGATCGAGGTGAGCAGCTTGAATTGACTACATAATAAAGTAGCATTGTACATTAGAACTAATGCAGCAATGGTACTGGTAGATACCGGACCGGTAACCGTGCACTTAGCAAACTAACATTTGTAGGAAATACGAGCTCCAAATTTCCTTTGTTTTGTTAGAAATACGCCACATGATATGAGAAAGCGACATTTTAAGATAGAATAATTGAAAAAGCAAGAAAAGCAACACATTTTCGCCGATTAAAAAATAAAAAGGTAAACGGATTTTAGCGTTTCTAATTCTACTCCGGTAGGCGGCATCTCAATGTTGGTGACCGGGACCCCTTTGTCCACGGGGCAAATCAGATCTTCTATCTAATCATGACAGATGCTATTGCTAATGTACATGAAAAATCTGGAGTCGTCTCAAGTCGTATTGTCGGCACAGTGAAATTATCCCGAATATAGCAATTATGTGCTAATCGCTATCAGAATCGTGAGATGAGTGGTTGTGCAACCTGAACCTGATTAGACATTATAGTAATTTGCAGTTCTACACATGCAGTTGGATCGATGAGACTATTTTTTCAGTCGTGAGGTATTCACTGTATTGATAATTGGGGTACATGTAATGTATACACATGTGCTTTTTACTTACAGGTATTGTGTACATCAAGTTCAGCAAGACATCTGAGGCATTGCTGGCTATGGAGGAGATGAATGGGCGCTGTATGCCTGGACAGCCTAAACCACTAAAGGTGAAGTTATGGAAATGCACACTTTTCTCCTTGTTTTAATGTTTGTAAAACAAATTGCAGTTAGCATATGACTAAGTGCCAAAAGGTGTGCAAGGAAAGTGGACAGAAGTGGTTGAATTTAAAAAAAATTAATGTCGGTATGAGATATGTATTTTTTGGAAGGCCAGATAGTAAGTCATGTTTGTGTAAAAGGACTAAACAATAATGTCAATAATTTTTGCACAGAAGTGGAAAAACATATGTTCTTGACAGTATGACGGACATCAGCCATTACAACACAAACACCTTACTCTGCAGCAACTTGGCTACTATGGTGCTCAAAATTGTACATTACATGAAAGTTGTGAGCTCTAGACTTATGGTCATGTAATCAAAATATGATCTTTGCCACTGACCTATGCATGGCAGAAGTCATTTGTTGTAATAGCTGATGTTTGTCATCATGTAATTTTTATTTTTTTTCTAACATAACTTTTCACACTTTCAGCCAAACAGGATGGCAACAGAGAACACAATACAAACAAAGAGGGTATTTTCAGATGAAAATATTTAATGGTACATGCCTTTTTTCCCCCACCAGGCTGAAAGTATTACAACATCATTTTCCTTTTCAAGCAAACAAAAACACTAACACTAACAGGACTACATTGTAGGTCACTTCAAACATTAAGCTATGCAGCATCAACACAAAATCAGTGGTTCTGAATAAAAAATATTTGACAACAATATTGTTTTCTTTTCATCAAGCAAAATCTAACATATGACGCATGTCACTTTGTCAGTTTTACAAAAAAAAAAACTTTCAGAAGAAAATGAAAATAAAAACAGACATCACGTCACTTCCAGAATCAATTTATGATCACTGCTACATGTACAGTCATTTTATATTACAATATGTACATGCCTTTTCCACCTTAAACTGAGCAAGAACAAAATTATAACGTTTAGTTAGTAATTGCCAAATTGGATTTTAGTGTCCTGTCACCACATAGGGTCACCTTAGGAAGTCAGTTTATTTCTTGCTCTTTGGTCTGCAGCTGTCCTGGACTCTTTGTCGTCCACGAGTGCTCTGCTGCTCTCTCTTGCATCGTCAAATTTAGGTACCACACGTGGAGAGCGCGTCCTTTGTCATGGTGCCTGAAATACAAAATAATGGCATCAGTATCAAATTGTACCCTGGAAACAATTTGTAGAAAATAGAAAAAGAGAATGTTGTATTATCAAGTGACAGTAAGGCCTACTTTAAAAAGTGTCTGAATGTCATGAGATGGATGAACACAAACATTGTCAAAAGTGTCTGCAGGTCATGAGATGAATGAACACAAACTGTCTCAAGTGTGCAGGTCATGAGATGGATGAACACCCTTGTCAAAAGTGTCTGCAGGTCATGAGATTGATGGACACAAACACTGTCAAATGTGTCTGCAGGTCATGAGATGGATGGACACAAACACTGTCAAACGTGTCTGCAGGTCATTAGATGGATAAACACAAACATTGTCAAAAGTGTCTGCAGGTCATGAAATGAACACAAACACTCAAAAGTGTCTGCAGGTCATGAGATGGATGAACACAAACACTGTCAAAAGTGTCTGCAGGTCATGAGATGAATACACTGTCTGCAGGTCATGAGATGGATGAACACACTTGTCAAATGTGTGTGCAGGTCTTGAAATGGATGGACACATTGTCAAAAGTGTCTGCAGGTCGTGAGATGGATGGACACAAGCATTGTCAAAAGTGTCTGCAGGTCATGAGATGGATGAAGACAAACTGTCAAAAGTGTGCAGGTCATGAGATGGATAAACACACTGTCAAATGTGTCTGCAGGTCATGAGATAGATGGACACAAACATTGTCAAAAGTGTCTGAGGTCATGAGATGGATGGATATTGTCAAAAGTGTTTGAGGTCATGAGATGGATGGATACAAACACTGTTAAAAGTGTCTGCAGGTCATGAGATGGATGAACACACAAAAGTGTCTGCAGGTAATGAGATGGATGAACACACTTGTCAAATGTGTCTGCAGGTCATGAGATGGCTGGACAAACACAGTCAATAGCAATAAGTAACAGTACTGTCATGAGATGGATCAACACAAACACTGTCAAATGTGTAAGTCATGAGGTGGATGGACACATTGTCAAAAGTGCAGTCATGAGATGGATGGACACAAACCCTGTCAAATGTCTGCAGGTCATGAGATGGATTGACAAAAACAAACATCAGAGCCAGCACCTCTCCCCCACCACTCCCCGGTCAAATTAAAGGGGAAAAATACTGCTACATTGTTGGTTATATTTGAGCTGTGAATCATTGACTGAACGAAACCTGAACTCAAATGCAGTATATCTGGGTAATCCATGTTTCCCATGTAAATCAGTGAATGTGATGTAAACTAACGGCCTTCATTATTCTCGCCCATAAATGCTACTAACTGGCATCCTAATTCAAAAGAAGCCACATAAAGGCAGATTAACCAGTGATCACAAAGAGATCACAAATAACAAGCTAAAAAGATGGTAAGATTGGTTCCCGTCGGCGTATTGCACTTGTAACTAGTGCGCATTGAGATAAGAGCAAAGTCAATCATCGTCCAAACTTTTCCCGAGTAAAATCGACCAGTACAGCTTTTAAATTGCGGTATTCTGTAATTATGATTATGCACGTCAGTTTTACACAGTACTGGCATGTAGTAACAATAGCCTTGCACATTCTTATTACACCAACAGAACAAACTTCCTACCCCAAGACATGAATGAAACTGCAGCTAATGCATCAACGTATATTGCTTGCAAAGGAATACATGAATCAAAGACTGATTACAACTGTAGATCAACAAAACTGGGTAAAAATGATGACAAACGTTGTTTGATGACGAACGTCAACATAAATTATTTTTTTACTGGCAACTTAAAAAAGCTGCAGTGTCGGCTCCACATGGAAGCGAGGAGGAAGTGACGTATAATAGCCTGTATGTAGAGTAAAGGTGTTTTTTTCTTTCTTCCCAAAGTGATTTTATTTGGTATTGTGACGAACGTTTATTACCGCAATATCGGATTGTGTCCACTGTTTTGGGGGCCATTTCTGAACACTCTAAACGTAACACTAACACAACCTAATTGGATCAGATTTGATTGACTGTTAAAATTTTCACCCACGATTTGCGCACCTTTTGGCACTTAGTCATATGTCATCATTCGTAATTGTATACTGGAGAGAAAAAATCAGCACTGGTTTTTGTTTTGTTTTTGTTTTTAATGCAGTACAGTGAGAGATTGCATGTGGGTGGGTGGGTAGGTGACTGTGTGTGTTCTACTTCTAGACTGGAATAACGGAAAGGAGCTGGGTGTTTGCTAGTAGAGCTCTAGTAGTAGCATATAGATAGCTGTGTATCTGACCAGTTACATTGACTGTCTGGTTTCTGTGAACCACTTTCGCCACCTTATACTTATAGATCATTAGATGTCATACCAGTTTGAAAAATGTCTAGCAAGATCACTGCATAATTATTATATTTATAATTAAAATAATGAATGATACATACTATACATGTATCATTTGTATGTGTTATGTGTACATGTAATATATGTAATATTAATACTAGTAATACTAATAGTATAATAAAACATCACATAATTAGATAATTCTTTTGCAGCTTCAGTCAATGACTCCATTGTGTGTGTGTGTGCAGGTTGTAGTGGCCAACAGTAAAAGAGACGGGTCAACCAGAGATCCCCGTGAGGATGAGAAGCTGGTTCGCCTCTTTGTCATCTGCCCTAAGACCTACACTGAAAAAGACCTGAGGGAGGAATTTGAGGTAAGAGAGTGCCTTTGATTGTATTAGAATAAATTAAGCTTTGAATGCTAGAGAAAAAACAAGAACAATCACCTACTGACCTAGGCATTTTCCTCGCAACTTTGCATGTGGCGGATGTGCAGTCCCATGTTTTTGCATCGTGTGTGCTTGAACTGTTGATGCGTTTTGTGCATTGTAGGTGCAGCTTTTGCAAGAAGGTCAGTCTGTATTAACTATTAGTATTGTGTGTGTTATTCTTGATGTATTTTTCTTTGATTGTTCTTTGCAGAAATGGGGTGACCTTGACCATGTAACAGTGATCCGGGACCGAAGCACAGGGGAGAGCAAAGGCTTTGGCTATGTCAAGTACCATCGGCCTTACCATGCTGCCTTAGCGTTTGAAAACTGCAACCAAAGTAAGCATCGTGGCCTGGTGACCACCTGCCTTTTTATGTTATAAATATAATTTAAGAAAGAATCATAGATTATACTACCTCTGCTATAGATTCTGCTTGATGAACCAATCAGACAGCTAAGGTATCCAAATTTCATGCTTTGTAGAAATTGTACTATCTTTAACTAATGCATAAGAAAATATTGAAACTAATGAACAAAAGTGTTGTCCTTTGAACTTTTAAGTCATGACTTGCAGACAAAATATGGAAGCCTGAGATGTATACTGTAATACAGTTCTTTACTTGAAGTCACTGTTTTGCTTGGGGCTTGCTATTATAATGTTAAGCATGCTTTCAGAGTTATACAGTATATGATAAAAGAAGGTTAAAAAGTGAACAAAAGAATGATGAATGTGAATCCATAGTTCCAAAGAAAATGAAATTTCCATAGTGATTTAAGGACCTTTGTCATCCCAAGTCTGCAGTGTTTTTTTTGATAAAATTGATAATTGAAGCGCTGTGCCTTTGTTGGTGTCAGCTTAGACTACAAGTATGTAATGTTTCTGTCATCAAGAGCATGTGAAAAGCTGTCTGTCGGTCACTGTGGTTGTGATGATGTCAATTTCAGTTTTCAAACCCAAGTTTGCTGAGCCCCAGAGGTCTCGGGATGAACGAGAGGACAACTCAGACTTCTACAGTTTTGGTCCCAATGCAGCTAACTCGGGGTTTAGAGGTAAGTATCAAAAAAGAGAGATTTGCATCATGATGTGTGATACTATGACCAGCAGTCTGGTACTGTTTTTCTCCATTGAGCACTGCAAAGGTACTGATATAAGTTATTACAGCTTCACAGTGTTTTTCTTGCAAGTGATCAAAATTATTCGCTGATGGTGAATGCAAAACTGCGACTCTGTCATATAATTTGTTTGTTAAATGAAAGATTTAATGGCATATCAGTGGGAACTTATTGCACTGGCAATGCTTTATAGAAATTCAACCAGTGATGGTAATGGTATGAGTAGTAAATTACTTCGGTATGACTATGAGGGCTCAGTCTAGCATGACTATCACAGGCAGTTTTCATCTAGGCAGTGGAAAGTGGCCTTTTGCTGGGGGAAATCATGATTAGGTCACTAAAATATTTTTCTTCTCTCTCTCTCTTTAATTTTTTTTTTTTTTAAGAAACATTAAAAATAAAATGTAATTTACAGTAACTGATTTTTACCAGTTCTTGTCATGAGACTGGCCACAGGAGATGCATTTTTTGTCAGATTTGTCCAGTCAGCATGAGTTGTTAGTGTGCTTTTTTTTTTAAGGAGCTGGGTCCAGTTGGTGTAGATGTGTATCCTAAGGTAATAAAGGTGTTTCAGGTCAAAAACGCACCTTTGAAGAAGATGCCTCATTCTACTCTGAGCCTCGTCCACCACAGATGCCAGGTAAAATCTGCTTTTAATTTTAGAAGATCAGCCATAAAAATACATATGTACATGATGCAAGAACACTTTGACAAGCTGAGCAAATAGGTGGTTTCTGCAACTGCTCTGAAGTTTTAGTAGAACTGTAAAAGCCAAATGAATGTTTTTTGTTAGAAATGTGAATGAACATGCTAAAAATACTTATTCCAGCTGCTTTGTTCTTATGATTATCAGATTGATAACAGAAAGTACTGTACCTACTAGTACTAACAAAACCTCAAAAGATAAGAAAGTATGTTTTGTAAAATTATTACAGATGGTGGGTTTGCTGGTTGCAGTCTTCCAGTGGCAAACAGTCAGTATGATTTTGTACTACAGGAGTGATTTTAAATAGTTTCACATAATTACCAAAAGAGGTTGTAATGTGGTTTGTTATATGTGACCTGTCACTGACAACAAAATACATAATTCTGATCATCTGCCACACTCACAAACTGTGTAATTTTGCAATCACATGAGGAAAATCACATTTCACAAGCCAGGAAGGCAGAAAAAAAAGAAGTCATATATGTCACGAATGATATACTGACTTCACAAGACTGTTTCAAGCATTTCCTAAATTCATTGAAAAACTAAAAATATATCTTGGACTTGGAGGTACAAAGTTGCATGTAAGCTTAACATTGCTTACTTTTTTTGGTCTCTTTAAGAAAAATATATAGCTGTTCTGTTCAGTTTGTCTTTGTCTTTTTGGCAACCAAATATGGGAAAGGGAGGGAAGAGGCATCCTATTTGAAACTGACATTATGTTCATACATTGATTATTATGCCAGATTCTCTACATTCTTCATTCTCTAATTTAGAAAAAACACAATCAGAATATAGCAGATCACCTCGAAGAACACAATCAGAATATAGCATTTTTTCTTTGTCTTACATTCATGTCAAACTTTCCATCAGCTCCAATTTTCAAGACTGTCATTGCAAAGCAAATTCTGTCATCTGACTGGTTGACTGACACTGTGACAGCTTGATGCCCCCTGTCCCCTGTAGAAAAACAAACTTCTGACTAAGTCAGTCAATGTACCATTGAAGTCACAAGTTTGTTCCAACAGAAACTGAGAACTACAATCTGTCAACATAAAATTTTGGATTTTGTTCCCATGCAGCTTCATGGACAGTAAACATGATTTGCTGGTTTTCATGAACATTCTTGTTTATCCTTGCCTGAAAATGATAGTTTTATATGTTACTACATCTACATGCATTTAATCTAGTTATTTTTTTGTTCTGTGACTTGTTGATGGGGCGATTGGTGCTTTGAGGGGAAAAGCAGAAACTTTCACTTCAGTAGCAGTGTGTTGTGAGAGAATGGCAATTACAGTTTACATCCTGACATAATGCAGATGCCTGATGGGTGTGGGTATTAAATTTTGAAAACTGCCCTTAAGTAGGGTGAATACAGTTTTACCTGCTTTTTCCACAAGCCTATCCCTTCAGGTTTCTGTGCAAATGAGCTACCAAGAACCTCCACTTTGGCTTGATATTTTCCATGGTCTTAAGAGGAGTGTTAGTGTGTTGTGCATTGATCACAATATTCAGTGCATGGGAATAGGTTGTGGTGAAGATGGCCCTGACATTTATGTACAAATCAATTTGGCTCAGGTGGTTTTGGTGGTGTGGCTCCTGCCATGATTGGAGGGATTGGTCCAATGACGATGCTGAATGACTACCCCGCCCATTCCAACTGTTGCCGAATCCAGATTGTGGCTCCCATTGGCATGACTCAAGGCTATCTCACCAAGCTCTTCAATCTCATACCAGGCATGGAGTACTGTGACCTCAATGAATCCACAGGTAAAAAATTGATAAAAGCAGATGCATGCTAACCTGTTCCCAAGTGCTATTATCAGTTTAAAAAGGAAGTAATTGAATGTAGTTCACAATAAATAGCTCATACTCTTCAAGTGTAGTGCATGGTGTTCAAGTGCCTTACGTTTGCTGTTGATTTGACGCTGATGTGAAAAGGTGAACAGTTCACATGCCCTGCATTTGCAGTTGAGATAGACAGTTGCATTGTAATTTTCTCGAAGCAGTTTCTTGACTTGAGCTGCTTTTGCAAGAATAGCACTGATTCATATTAGAATCATAGATTAGATTCATTGGTGCGCCCTGCGTGGCCTGTGCCAGGTACACCACATACATGCCCTCCTTCACGGTTGTGAGCTGGAGTTCACTGTGTTTCTTGTTTTTGTTTTTCTGAACAAATTGGTTTTGAGCTGAAGTTGTCATGACAAGAGTGGCACTGGTCACTTATTGGTCTGTGTCAGGTGTGGCATATGCCAGGTATGCCACCCCACAGTGCGCAGCGTATGCCAGGGACAAGCTGCATGGTTTTGAGTACCCCATTGGCAGCCAGCTGATGGTGCAGCTAGCAGAGGAAAACATGCAGCCCGCTGCAGAGGCTGCCCAGAACTTTGATGGGTAAGTTCAGACTGCCTGGTTTTGTTTAACTTTATACTGCCTGGAAGTGTGGTGGGCTGTTCATCTAACCTTTGGTTGTGTACATCATGTTGAATGGACCTGTGTTTTTGTGAGTCGTGAAGGGGTTTAGTTGGTTGGATAGAGGAATTGAACCAAACTATTGGATGACATAACTGCACTGTGTTTTGCTTTTTTTTTTGCAGCGGCTTTTCCGCAGGACGTGATGATGTGTCAGATTTGAGACAAAGGGTGAGTCTTTTGGTGAGCTTGTTTTAGGGGTTAGCCTCTGATTTCAAGCTTTGTCTTCTTTCTTTTTTTTTTCGAGCATGTAGCTGTGAGTTTTCAGGCAATGTGTGGATGTGCTCTTTGTATTTTTTCCCCCCCAAATCATTGTTAAAGTTTTTTTACAAGATTAGTACACATGACAGGTGATCTGCATGTCTAAAACTGATTGAAGTGATGCAGAATGATTAGCATGTCTTTCGTTAAGGATTGTAATTGGCTGGATTTGTTGGGATCCCCTTTGCTTCTTCAGTCAGTGCAGATGTAGAAAGGGAAAATGAAACTCTGTTGGTTTGCAATAGTTTCCGTCTTCCTTATTTGTGACTTCAGGAGGGTTTTCATTCAGATGTTTCTTGGTTCAGGCGGCCAGCCTACTGGAGAAAGCAGGCATCAACCCCCAGGCTGTGATGGCAGCAGCCAATGCAGCAGCAATGGTGGGGCCAGGGGGCAGCAAGATGGAGCGAGTCAACTACTGCAACATCGTCCTGCCCCTCCCCCAGCCCCTGGTCCCTGATGATTCTCCCATTGTCCAGCGCCTCTTCATCGTCTGCCAGCCCTCTGCTGTCTCTGAGCGGGTCTTGAGGGATGCATTCAGTCGCTTTGGCAACCTCATTGACGTCTTCCTTTTGTCAGGTAAGGAGACAGCTAGGTTCCACTACCCCTTGTGAAATAAATATGGCAGAACAGCAGCATGAACTATGATGTACTGCTTGTGCAGTTCAGTTGTTTGTTTTCATCAAATTCAGTGCCCTGAGAAGCAAGAAAAAAGGGCATGTGGGTGGATCTGAGTCATCAAAATTAGTTTTTAGTGAGTGAGCTTCACCTCCTCTGAATTGTCATTGGGGTGTTGTCCTTGCACCCCACTGAGGCCTTGGTGGTCCCTAGACCCCAGCCTGTTGGGCCTGTACAACCACAGCATTTTTTTTCAGTTGGCACTGCCAATCACTAGTATCAAGAGGGTCATGACACTGTAGGTCTTGGCAGATGCAGCATTTTGAGCTAACTTTGAAACATAAAAACTGCTAGAATAAACTTGACTTCTGCTCCTAAAAGCTGGACAATTTACACATATCTTGATATCATTTTAAATGTTTATGCGGCAGAAAACTTGACTGATCCAGTGATGTTCATCCACAGCAATTTGCTTTCCTTGAGTGGTGATCAGTGCTTGAATTGTTGATGGCATAAGAACAACTGTGGACATTTGCCTGTTTAGCTGTGCTGGTATGTAGAGAGATAGTTCATGGACATGCACCCTGTTGACAGTGTATTTATTAAACCCATAACCCAGTGCACTGAGCAGAGCAGGAGCAATTATTTGGATGCAAGCGAGTGTGTTTGTAATTTGCACACAGTGATCCTTTCATTTCCTTGTCCCCTGCTGTAGGTCGCAACTACGGTTATGCCAAGTACGCAAACAAAGAATCAGCGATGAAAGCCATACAGACGCTGCACGGTCAGAACCTGTCAGGCCAGAGGATCAAGGTGCTTGAGGCGGAGCCACCCAAAGGAGGAGATGATGGGCCCACCAAGAAACAGAAAGTCTGAGTCCTGGCAGACCAGGTGAGTGGGCCACACACAATCTTTCAGTACCGTGTCTGCCTCCACCTTTAGGTTTAGAGTGTGCATGCTCTCACTCCAGAATCCATAAATCTGTTCAGCTCATTGAAGTGTTTTGGGTAAACTGGGTGAGATGTGCAACAGAAGGGACAAGTAGCCCGAAGCAGTGCTGCCCAAGCTCATGACCTGTCAAAAAGTCATGTGTTCCAAATGTGCTTGTTGCCAAAGAAGTGTGGTCTTTTTTCCCCTGGGTGATAGTAAAGAGAGAGCACATTATGTATGTACAAACAAGGTAATGTAGAGTAGAAGAGAGAATTTTAAGCTGGTTGGAAGGGAGTGTTGTTGTTTTTTGGGCAGTAGAACCCTTGACACCTTAGAAATTGTTTAAAAAACAGGTCTAAAACTAGTAAAAGAGAGGTGCTTTGATGAGACATTAGTAAAATAGGATCCCCCCCTTTTTTTAAGATGTTATATTTCTTCAAGGATTGGTAGGTAATAATGACAGTAATGATTTTCACAATTGTTATATCCACTCCTTCCAAGTAACAGACATGTGTCAGTCTGAAACGCAAAAATCACATGTATCATTTTGGCTGACTTGCCTCTTCAGTAACAGATCACACAGTTGCCAACATTTTTCAGGGAGTTTTCTGGTAAAAACGGATTTGTGAAATTTTATCAAAACTGCTATTTTGAAATCTGACATCTTTTTCATAAAGCCACAGCAACCCACATGTGAGAATTTGGTTGTAAAAGAAAGAAAAAAAGGTGAGAATCTGTGTGGTTGTAAAATTGACAGACTTTGTGCTAGTTGATGGTTATTAAAAAAAAAAAAATGAGGTCTGTTGGTGAGGAAAAGGGATGTAAAGCAGGGTGGTCAGTAAACAGGGGTTCTGCTGTCAATATATGTAACTGCAGTTCTGTCCACAAGTAACAAAAACAAACTGCTGTATGTCACCTTCAGTGTAGATTATTGAGATATATTACTACTGCTACACAATTTTATAATAAGTGATCATGGCTGATTGTCTTTATATATCAGACCCTGATGGAAGTCTTCAATCCTGTTGCCAACCTTGTTTTGCATGGATACCTGCAAAAAACAAACCAGACCACATTTTTTTTTATGGTACATTTCTTTCGCAAACCAAACAAGTTCTGCATTGCATTTTACATCACATTCATTTGTACGCAGGCACACCAAAAATTTTAACTCTTGTGTGCTCTATTTGAAACTTGGAACTTCCAGGTGTCAGAACTGACTCACAGTAGTTCTGCATCAGTCCAGTAGATTGTGGTTTTGATTACCTCAGCATCTAGGGTCACCATAGAAGTAAACGATTGCTGGTCATCATCTGGGGTCACTGTAGAAATGAAAGCTTGCTGGTCACCATATAGGGTCACCGTAGAAATGAAAACTTGCTGGTCATCATCTAGGGTCACGTAGAAGTGAAAACCTGTTGGTCAGTTGTGTAAAAACTATGGTCATGACTAAAGGTGACATAAAGCTCAAAGGTGAGGGGATGTCTTACAGGAGAGATACTCAGATAACATTTAGCGCTTTTATGTGGTATGTTGAAGATGACTTACAGGATTTTTTGTCGACGTAAACTGACAAGTTGCTGTTTTCTGTCTTCAGTGCTGAAATGTGTTGACTGCCACATTTCACAAACGGACATACCAAACGACTACACACCAATACCAACATTTGGACGTGACACTGCTTGTCGTTGACTGACCCATAGGTCTGACAATCTTGGCAACAGCTCTTGTCGACTTATTGCGCAGGCTGGAGAGAAGCATTAATTAGCACAAGTCATCGTTGTTGTTATTATTGTGGCAGTTGAAAGTGGTTCTCAGACGGTTTAATGGTTATTGTTTTTCTGTGGATATAGCATCTGTGTAGTTGTGTTGGACAGTTTTTGAATGTGGTAAACGGTTGTTGTAACCTGCTGTACTTTGTATTAGTTTGGCATGTTGTAATTCTCCAGGGGCAGGAATTGTCCAGTTTCCTTGATATCAGTAGGTGACTAGTACATATTCTCCCACATGCAGTGATTATCTCTGTACTAATCAAAATGCAAAAAAATGTCATCTTGATTGAGTTTTGACTCGAAACGGTATCAGACTGTAACCATTGGATTCCTTTGTAAGAGGTGTTCTGGAGTGCATGCATCAATAAACTCTCAGGATGCATCACTATGGCATTGCCACTTACAGTTTTTAATTCTTCTTCATTTGTAAATTGTCACCACTGATTCACTGAAATACAAACAAGGTCTTCTCACTCCCTTGTTTGATCATTCTTCCTGGATGAGTGATTTATCACATCAATTCACTTCAAGCTGATAATTCTGCCATACATGTGGAAGTTTTGTTTTTAGTTGTTGTTTTCTTACAAATGTCGATTTTGCCTTTACTGGTTTTAGTAACCACCTTTTCTTCCCTTGCTTTTTTTTCTCGCCCAAAAAATATTCAGTCTGTTTAAGAACAGTAGCTCTTCATTCTCTTCAGATAGAGATATGAGTATGTGACCATTAATATCAAACCTGGTGGTATGCTAATAAACATGGCAAACACTTTAACATTTTGATTTATGAGATGTTTCAATAGTTAAGTGTGTGTGGAGGGGAGGGGGGCAACCATTAGCATATTGTGTTTGCTATGAATGATTTTGTGTGAGGTATATAAATTCCAAACTTATGCATAATAATAATTGCAAGAAATTTATTTTGGGTATTGCTCTTGAATTTCAGTTTATATCAGTTACACTTACAGTTGTCTTTGATATTAAAACTAGGGAAGCAAACTACACAAGCAAAGTCTATTTTGACATGTTAAATGTCAGTTAAGTATCATACCTACTTCCACCCCTATTCCCATAATGAAGTTAGAGGGGGTATCTGGAAATACTGCGTGTGTCTGTGTGTACGTCTGCCCATGTTTCTGTATGTCTGGTTTTGTCTGGATATCTTCTGAACTGCAGAACCTTTTGTAACCAAACTTAACATGGTTATGCATCATCAGAGTGTGATGCAAAAAGATAGGATTATCTTCAAGGTCAAGATCACTGAAGGCTGATATATTCAAGACATGGCTGTTTCTACTATATCTTCTTAACTAATCATTCATTTGCAATCAAACTTTGAGAGTACAGCATTGAAGTCATAAACATCTTGGATTGTTATCTCCAAGGTTTGAAATTTCAGTTAGTGTTTGTCTGGACAGTATTCTCTGAACGCCTAAAACTTTTATAACCAACTTGGCATGATGATGTATCATCATAAGCCTGAGTGTTGTGCAAAATAAATATCTTTAAGTTAAAGGTTACATCAAAAGCTTATGTAATTGAAATATGACTGTTTCAAACAAACATACCTCATAAGCTGGAGTTTCTTGTGAAGTGGTTGGATGGCTGTCATGGTCAAGCATAGGTTCAGAATTTCAGTTTACATTTTTCTGGACAATATCTTCTGAATGGTTGAACCTTTTGTAACCAAACTTGGCATGTTGATATACCACCTTCAGACAGAGTGTCATAAATGATTTCTTTGCTATTTCTTTTTCAAGGTCACAGCGTGGACTGATACAATCAAAATGTGATGTTTTCAATATATCCTGAAGTGCTGATCCTTTTGCAACTGAACTTAGTTTGATGGTACATCATCATGCTCCTGAATGTCTCGTGAAAAGATTTGATTGCTGTGTTTACGGTCAAGGTCACAGCAGAGGTTCAGAATTTCATTGAATGTTTGTCAGTCTTAGATTTTGTGTGTCACTGATCTCTGTGCAACTAAACTATGTGTGTTGATGTATTATTACTAATAATCAGACCAAGTCCAAAGTGGGCAGATATACTAGCAGTAACACTTACTTAGTGTCTAGGCACATAAAAGGGAGACTGCCTTGCAAGGTGACAGACCTTGTTTATTTTCTTTTTCTTTTTGGTGGATGTATAAACTGCACAACTGATTCAGTAGACAGTGGGGAATTACAACTTTTGGTCCTGGTCATGTTATGTGGAAAACTCTTCCAAGACGTCATTTGTGTTTTAAAATTAATTGTACTTGTAATTGTGACTACTCAATGCCCTGCATACATGTGCGTTGTTACTTGCTTTCCTGTCACATCTGCTGTAAAGAAAAATAAACAGGAGCTAAGTGTCCGATGGTTTTCATGTTTCAGAACATATTTAAGTGTTTTTGTCATTGCAGCCACATGGTCCATTTCATTTTTTCCATGCATGTACATGTGTGCATATGCATGCATACGCACACACACACACACACACACACACACACACAGTTTTCAAATAACTAGTTAAGAGATGTTTGTTTTGTATTAGATTGAAATGTGCATGTCTTCAGTCCCTCTGTGCGTGACAGAAAAAGGGGTACATGTTGTAGACTGTCAAACTCTATTGCAGTGCTGTAGCTAAGGAGTCTGTTTAATGTAGTTCAGCTGACAGCCCTTCTGCCCATTGCAAGGTCACTGGTGCGCCGGAGTACAGATGGCTATAATATTATTTGAATTAACCGGCAGTATCAGGAGTAGGTGACATCTTATTTTGGAGCATAGGAAAAGTTTGGGTTTCTTTCCACCTGAGTTTGCTGACATGAACAGCAGGCTGATGAAAGCGCCAAGCACCTTGGGGGCTGGGTGGGGGTGGGCATCATGACTAATGCTGATGCTGGTCCCAACTGACTTTTGGAGGGGGTGGGGGTGCACACATTATGATAGGATCATGGCTATGGCTAATGGAAGTCCTGAGTGACTTAGGGGACAGAACAGGCATTATGATAGGACTGCGACTAGAGCTGGGTAAGTCCTAAGCAACTTAAAAGAAGGGGTGAAGGGTAGGAGTGGGGGCAAGTATAATGACTGTTGCTAGTCATTTAGCCACTACATTGATCACAAACATTTCAAGTAGCAATGATGGAGTTTAAGAATAAGATTAAGAGCTTAAAACCTTGACTAAAAACAACTTTAACAGTTTCGTTAAATTGGACCCTGGTTGCCCTGACTCTTGAGGAAAGCAGATATAAATAATGTAAGGCATGTTTTAAAAGTATACTAACAAATGTTAAATCGTGTTCACTCATGTCATTTTCTTTCACAGTTAATTTTTGCAAGTACGTGCATCTCAGTAATTACTGCTAAGCGCTTCCATCTTTTGTATCAAAATTAAACTTGAAGTAACTGTCTCATATTTACTCACGTGTATCAGTTGTCAAACTCAAAGCCTTGTACATACAAAAGCCACTCATTCAGAAGTTATGTGAGTCAGCCAAACAAAACCTCAAATATTTGTCAGCTGGAGCAGTTTGTGTGTATAATATATATACCATTTGAAGAGACAGCATGCTGCAGCCAGAGCTTTTACTATGACATAAGATGGTGGAACAGATGACTGATCTTGAATGAGGTGGTGAAAAGCAACTGGTGGAACTGGTGACTGATCTTGAATGAGGTGGTGAAAACAGCAGCTGGTGGAACTGATGACTGATCTTGAATGAGGTGGTGAAAAGAGCAACTGGTGGAACTGATGACTGATCTTAATGAGGTTGTGAAAAGAGCAACCCCACGACTGCCCACCAACACTGCAGGGCTGGTGACAAGCATGTACACTGAAAGAGAAGGCATGTGGATGACTGCCAGACATATTTAGCATGTAACAAGAAAACCAGAAGGCATTGGTGACTGAAGGGAGGCACACAAAATGACCACTAGACAGGTTCAGCTGATGGTGTGAAACCTGGAACAGTGTAAATGACTGAAGAGTGAACTGAACTCAGGAGAAGGTGTGCAGAAAACTTGCAGACAGATCTGACTGACCAGAAAGCTTGGCGCAACTGGTGACTGATGGAGGGCTCACAACTGACCGTCAACTGGTGGTGTGAAACCTGTGTACATGACTGAAGAGCAAACTGAAGTCATGGTGCGTGCAGAGAACATGCAGACAGATCTGACTGACCAGAAAGCCTGGAGCAACTGGTGACTGAAGGAGCCCTCACAACTGACACCACATAATTTCAGTTCATGACGTGAAACCTGGAGCAGTGTGTACGACTGAACAGAACGATAAGGGAACGTTGTGAGAGAAGGCTGGTGACCACCAGACACTTGAACACATGGTACTAGACATGGACCAGCGGATGACACAAGCACTTTGACAGCCAGACACAAAGGACACTGAGTCATTGACGGGAAAACTGGAGCAACTGATGACGGTACACGACTGGTGCAAGGAAAGTATGAAACGTTGTACAGACTGTGACAAGTGCTTTGTTCTGTAATTCAGTCGTGTTTGTCTAGTTCATCTTGCTCATTTTTGTGGGTTTTTTGTTTGTTTGTTTCTTTTGTTGTTTGTTTGTTCCATTTCTACTGTTACTGTCTTTGTTCATGTAGGTCTTCAGTTGGGATTTTCTTTGTATTCCAATTAACTTGTATTGAGAACATTTACTGATTTGGGTTGGTCAGTTTCTTAAATGCAATTACAAAAGGCATGAGTTTGTTTAAGCTGGAGGGGGTGGGGGTTCCCTTTTATAACACAGTGTTCCTTTAATAGTGCTACCTTTCTGTTCCTGTGAGTTTGCTTGTACCGAACAAATACAGATCTAGTGTTCCTAAAGAGGTAGTCAGTTGTGAAGTAGTGCAGCAAGTCCCAGCCTGTTTCCAAGCCATGCAGAGGGCCAGCCAGTGTTCAGTCCATCTTTGGTTGTAATTGGCTGAACAGCCACAACCATCAGTGTATTGAGTGATTCAGTTCCCTTTCTGCTCCACCCTCTTGTTGCCATGGAGAAGGAAATGATAGGAAAAATCTGTGAAAAATTATCAAATGCGCCCATTTCCATGTAGACAAACCAAACAAACTGTCACTCACTACATAGATATCTGAAGTTCAGGCTAATGTTTGGATTTATATAAGCATCACAGACATAAAGCACACCAAGTCTGAAATATTCTCAGTGTTTGAGAGATTTAATCTGACATCTTTTGAGAATTCCTAGTAACTATTGCTCTTTGTGAATTAAATGAAAACCAGCATTCATGGTGTTTAATGTACACTTCAAGATGCTCTCTCTGTGTCTCTGTCCCCCCCCCCCCCCCCCCCCCCATCCATAATGCTTTGTCATTTGTGATTGCAGGATGGAAAAAATATTGAAACAGGCGAGGCACTTGCTGGCCTCATTTCTCATAGGCCTAGCGTGCAGGCTGTAACAATCTGGTCACAGGGTAGATGTTGATAGAAATGTCATTTATCATTAAACACATGCATGTACATTACAGGATTGGGGTTATTCATTGTTGTTCTAGCACACATCTTAGATAAAAGAACTAAAGTTGAAAAGGTCTGAAGCAGCTAATAGTGGATGTAGTTTAAGATAAAAGAACCAGAGTAGGAAGCAAAGAACTGAAGCTGCTAATAGTGGGTGCACTGTAATGCATAGTTTCTAATTGTGTTTACTTGTTTTCTTCAGTGACCAGGTGAAACGCATGGCCTATGGACAGCAAGGGGTGTTGTGACTCCAAACTGATGGCTGTGGTACTGGCATAGCTTCACCTTGCACACCCTACAGTTACAGTAGGTTAAGACCTTGTATCATTTGGGTGAACATTACTTAGTGAAGGAGGGAACTTTGTTCATAAAGTGTTAGTTTTCGGAGTGTTGAAGTTGTGGTAGTTTTCGGAGTGTTGAAGTTGTGGTTATTGCTAGTTGATTAAAAAACAAACAGAATTAATTTGAAGTTCAAAACAGAAAATGCAGTTCCAAAACTTGGAAAGTGTATTCCTAGTGTAGTAAATTCAGGACTTCACATTGGACAAACCTCTTGGGTCAGTTACATTGGTTACAGTCAACACTGACGTGAAAAGGGTACACAGTTTACCATTGACTCTCATTCTCAAACATACACACAGACACACACACATACAAAACCAACACACACGTAGCTTTCCACACAAATCAACAAATTTAATGTCATTAGAAGCTTCAGTGCTCCAAGCATTCCAGTTATTATTAGGAATTGTAAAAATTGGAATACATGCAGTTTTACTCTACTGTGAAAGTTTTACTCTACTTCACTACTCTGTGAAAGTGTTCTCTGAATCTAAATTTATATTCTGTTTCAGAAGAGGAGCTCAAGCATAGTGTTGTATGCCAAGATGTCCTCTGAATTACCAGTGCACAAAGAGGCAGCATTTGGAAATCACTGCAAGAAAAATCTAAATGTGATGTGTCATACCAGTATACTTTGCAATTGTTTAAACAAAATAAAAAGTTATTTTCTTCAACTCACTCTGTGTGTGTGTGTGTGTGTGTGTGTGTGTGTGTGTGTGTGTGTGTGTGTGTGTGTGTGTGTGTGTGTGTGTGTGTGTTACAAATGATGAACCTGAAGAAGAAAAAAACATCTCCCATCAACAAATGGCAAACAGTGTTGGTAGAAGTGGCCACTGAGGATTCAAGGATTCAGTGATGTTTGTTTCTCCCTTGTAGAGGATTAAAAAACAAAACAAACACAGAACAGTAAACATCAAAACTTACAATGCAGTAACATTTTGCAACAGGCATGTGTAATGTTGGTGGTAGTCGTGGTGTTGGTTGTTGATGGTTTGGCTTTCTATTCGTCCAATCAAGTCAACACTGAAAGCAGTCTTTGTGTTGGTGGATCATAAAGCTCTTTCTTCATGTCTCAATACTTCAGCTTGCTCACTCTTGTATCTTCTCTCTCTTGCTCGCACACACACTCTCATAGTTGTGTTGTATTGGTCACCTGAGAATAACTCCGCTTTACGGTCACATCCATTCCACTGACCATTCGAGCATCCAGTCACATGCTAACACATTCACATTAAACTGACCATTCACTCACACATTAAGTCATTGGTTACCATGTGTGTGATGTGATACTAATACACATCAAATAGCAGAAGTGTAACCTAGATGTGAACCCATAACCAACAACAACAACTGCACAAGTAGAACAATAAATAATAACAAAATAATGAATAAAAACCTGAAATCATGTATAAATTAGTTGTTGTTTTTTAGCATCTTTTGTGAATTTTGCCGAAGCAAAAATACTATTTGTGGAAAATTATATGTGGGAAGCTGTTGAAACTGTTTCAGGACCAACTTTGTATATTGTATGCAACGATGCAGGTCATTAATAAAAAAGAAAGTCTCTCCAACAATGGATAAGTTAACTACGTACATAGTCTACATACAGGGGAGTTAATTAGTGATCAAGAGTCATCACAAACTACAGCAACAAAGACCTGAGTTGCCTATGGTAACTCTCCTGGCATGCATGTAAATACAAGGTACATAAACTCCACCAGAGGTACATCGAAAAGTAATGCCTTTGTTGTGCTTGTGTGATGACTTTCAAGCACTAATTAACTCCCTTGTGTGTTGATTCTGCATGAATGCTCTGGGACTCTTTCCGTTTCAGATTTGTTACATGCTCTATTTTCTCCTGGCAAATTTCATTGTTAGTGTCACATTCACATGAGCTGTCTCTCATCACTGGCACAATCAACATCAGCTACCATTATACTGATAATTGTCAACCGCCATGATTTCAACAATAACAGGGATTCTTTTTACATTCATGTACAAAGTATCGACAACTTCACATGCATTCAATTGTACATTTATGACAAGCACTTCACTGCAGGTTTGGTGCCAGCTGGTTCTTCTCCAATGATCCCATTCATCATAAGAAATGTTACACGGGAGAGTGGAGGTAAATTAACACTGCTCAATCAGGTCACTCGATAGTGAACTAAGAACTCCTACCACAACGACCTCTCTCAGGGGCTACCAGCAGCTGCCAGAATAATAACAGGTGGTATCAAACACAAACTCCAAGCACTGGTTTACGACACCCTTCCTCCAACCACTGCAATAATTGATTATGCCATAGGCCTCAACATCAACAACAAAACTCAACTAAAAGACATAATTTTTTTAATTTTTTATTGGTGCTTAAATGGCAGTAAGTTTGTTACAGACAAATGCATGGCTGGGACTGATTTGACCTCTTTAAACATCAGACTGGAGTGTGCACCCAAACCTCTTCAAATACTGCTTTACATCCACAGAGACCATATGAGGGCTATTAGAGATAGAAGCCCAGGACATCCACCTTGACTTTCACAGTCCCTAGCTCTGGGTACCTAAATGCAGTTTGGCAAGGTTTAACTATCACTTTTTTGTGGTCTTGTCAAGAGGGCTGTTCTAGTACGGTGTAGCTGTTTGGAGACAGGTTCTGTTGTTGATGGTTGCTGTAGGTGGGGTAGGTTTTGTGTAGTCCATGTTTGCTTCGGGTGACGTGAGCTTTGTGCTTCATGTGTAGCAGGTGCACTGGAAATGCAGTTGAGCTGGAGAATTGTCATTACAGGGGTAAACCACATTTGACTGGTGGATAGTCAAGGAACCCAGTATCATAGTGGTAGGTGATAAAATGTCATGAGACAGTAATTATGTTAATTACTAATAATGTGCATTTGATGCACGCAAGCTGCTGTGAGTTGAAAGACAAAATTACTAATTATGTGAACATAATTGCAGTTATGTTTGCACACAGTAATTTTGTCTTTTGAAGCTAGTAAGCCGCCATAAATGGGCACCCTTCTAGTGGCCAGTTTGACCATCACTACTCGCCCTCTCCTAGAAGTGTATTTGGTTTTCTAGTGCTGCTGTGACATACGGTTACGATCAGAGAAAAATAAATCACGATAATTCGTATTTAAAATTAATAATCATGACGACCATGACGCACGCCGCCTGGCACACAAAATCTAAAACGGGCAAGAGCAAGGGACGAATACTGTAAGCAAAATTAGGGGTCACATTTTAGGACGGGGGTATTTGCCTCGACACCGGTTCAATGTTTACTTCCGGTTGGCAAAGCATGAGTGTTGAGACACAACGGGTATTCTGATAGAATTTGGACAAGAAGTTAACCAAGAGACGAACAATGGCGTTACCAGTGGACAGCGAAATACACGAGCTTCGACTTGGCAAGAGTTTTGAACCAAATTCCAGAGTGGCCTTCCATTCGTTCCGATGTAAGTATAACCAGTAAGGAACCATATGTTGCGGTATGTATGGTTTGGGGCTTTCAGGCCTGTAGTCTGGATGTTTTATTTGTAATTCTAATTTCTAGCCAAAGTTTTCGGAATTCTTTCGTTCTAGATCTAATGCCCTTTTTCTGGTAGTCTTTAGCTTTACCGTAATTCATTTCTGGCTTTTTCACCTGATGCCGGGTTAAAATAAGCTAGTTATCTATGCCATTTGGGAGTTAGGGTCGGAGTTCGAGTTAAGCCCATTTATACTTACAGTTTGGAGTTGGACTCTGCATTTCAGGGGAACAGGATGGGGAATATATGGTTTCAGCTAGTAAGCCGGTTCTACTAGTTTAAGATACAAACGTGTCCAAAACATAAACCATTGTTACAGTTGCTAGTGTTACTGTTAGACTTAGAGGCAAAATCGTCTTAAATTGTTAAAAAATAATAATAAATTTAAAAAGTTTTTTATTCTGCCATTGTGGTTAAGTTGTACAGCTGAAGAAGTATTGCGTGCTTCTGTTAGTGTTACACTTACAGGACAGTGGGCAGCACTTGTGTGTAAAGGAACACAGATCAACCATTCCCCCGAGAACTGTAACTTTGAGTCTTTGTAAAATGTAAGGGTTTGAAACCATCCTGCACCATGCTCTCCTTTACTATTCTACTGTGAGTTGCAGAGTAGCTACACTTTGACCTGTTTTCAGCATCATTCAGGCTCAGAGTCAGAGGCAGAGAACTTTTGTTCCTGAAACAAGTTGGCACAAACAGTTCATGAAAAGAAGTCAACAACTTAGATACAATTTGAAGTATACCACTATAACAGTTTAACACTGTTTCAGATGACTTCAAGCCAGCGTCTGTGGACACAGCTCAGGAGGCCAAGCTGGAGGTGGGGGATGGTCAGCAAGTGACAGTCACAGTGCCACATGTTCAGGTAAATTTATTAGTCTTCAACTACATCAGTGTGACATTATTACTATATTACTTTATTAGCATACAGTGTCAGTCTATGTTGGTTAGCGTTAATATAACTTTATAAATCATTTAACTGATTGCTAAATATTGATAGTAACTGATCAGTTGTGGCAACAACTCACACCAGAGATAAAAGGTTGCATGACTTATTACTGTTTATATTAATTATTATTAATAAAAGTATGTAAACTAAGTCTCCCTCTGTGGTTGTCACTCATGTATGAAACAGTGCATAATCACAGTGTGTTTTGTTTTCTTTGAAGTAAAGCTTTCTTATTTTAACCTTTTGTGTATGTCAGTTCCATTTGCTCTCACTTACTTCAATTTTGTGTCAGTTGTTTATGACATATAATTGATGCACAGACATGTCCTATTTCTCAAAATAATCAGATCTTGGGATACTATGATACTAATTACTATCAACAGTTATAGTTAACAATAACACACAATACTTTTAGTTTTAGTATCGTGACAGTTTTTCAGCTTTCAGTGTGTAAAAATAAACAGAAAAATAGTAACTTTTGGTAGCATTATTATATCATCTGGAACTATTTTTTCTGTTTATTCATTTAACTTTTTTAGTTATTTCTCTTATCTATTATTTTCAGGGAGCTGGCACATCACAAACAGTGTTCAAAGGCAACAAAAAACCCACATCCAAAGAATGTGTTTTGATCATTGACCATGACACAGGCACATACACACTGGAAAAACTTGACCAGAATGTCTTTGTAAAAAAGACGAGGTAAGAAAGCTCCTTGTTGAAAACACAGGACAAGAAAGATGTTAGAAAAATTGTCAGACTGTGTCACCTTTTTGGGGGAAAAAGAAGCCTTGTTCTCTTATTTTATATTTTGCTGTAACAGTAAACATAGAAGAAAAAATGGATTTGTTTGCTTTCTTCTGTGTGTGCAGAGAATATCAAACTAGCCACTTCAGATTAACTGATAAACTTTTTTTCTTCTTTTCTTTAATTATTTTTAATTATCCTGCTTAAAAAAAGAAAGAAAGAAAGAAAAGCTTACAATAATTATCTGTGACTCATGGCAAAAATGAGACTAGGCAAGGGCAAGGATTATGTTAATGCAGGTTTTGTGTGTATTTTATGCAGTTTTGAAGGTTACATACATATGTTTTGGATCATGATACATAAAGCATGTTAAAAATCAAAGGGCTGGTTTGATTTATGATTTTGATTTGCATATAATCCAAGTACCAGTATATGGCTTCGTAATGGATTGATGTATTAAACTTGCATAGAGCTGATTATTTGTATGACACTGAGAGATGTAGTGTCATAATTATCAAAAAGGCAGTTGTTGTTTGCAGTTTTAGCAATATGTGACAATGAGGTGACTGTGGTATTGAGGCAAATGAGATTACTGTGACCATGAGATCACTGGTATTGAGGTGACTTGACACTGAGTTGACTGTAACACTGAAATGCCTGACTGGTTTATCAGGACAGAGGGAAGCAGCAAGGCTCATCGACCCACTACTCCAGTGGATGCCAAAAAGGCCTCCCCATCCAAGAGCAAGAATGCTAAGAGTAGCCCCCCTTCAATGGTTGATTCACCATCAATAACACCTCTTCCCAGCGACTCGGACAAAGGTATGGCCCTGTGTAAAATTATTGCTTATACAGTTATACTTTATAAATTATAGAGTGGCTTTTGTATTTTTCTCTAATTTGATGAGGTATATTCGAATCAAAACTAAAATTCAGCTTGTTGTCTAAGACTGTTCCTAGATATTTGTATTCAGTTACTCTTTCAACTTTCATGCCATCAATAAAGAGATCTGGAATGACAGTTGGAGCTGTTGTAAAATCAGTCAGTAGTTCCTTTGTTTTCTTTACATTCAAGTCAAATCAACAGTGATAATATGTATATTTTCAGTCATGGCAAGATCTTTATGAATTGTATTTTAACTTTTATCATTATGGGAATTATTTAGGTGAGACAGAGAGCTTTCAAACATTGTGAAATAATGACATTTGAGTGCTGCCTTTTCGCAAAGATTTCAAAGTTCTTGATCTGTTGTTTAAGGTAATAGAGAATTAGAATTTTTGACTTTCTTATTTAAAATTAAAAAAAATAAAATGAATGCATGTGATTCCATGTGATGGTTAGTCTTTGGATGTCTGATTGGCTAGCATAGCAAAAACTTCAACATTGCAATTCTTTTGAACACTTTACTGTCTTAAATGTTGTATGGGGTTTGGCTGTGTTTCACTTTTACCATTTGCTTTAGTATTAGACGGTGACATTTACCTTGACCTGTCTTCACCTTGCATGTGTGGCACAAAGTAATCCCAAGAACACAGTAGTGAGCTGTTACTACAACACTAATTTTGAAGAACAGAACTGCTATAATGCTATGAGCAGGTACAACAAATGAGTAAGTACAGAAACACTAATTCTGACTCATATTTTGCAGCTGCAGATGACATTGCTCTGATTGGAGACCTGAGTTCTGATAGTTCAGATTCTTCCGATGATGAGGAAATGACAGAGGTGCCACAACGTGAGTACTTTGGGCTGTAGTGGCTCAGGGAATGCAGTTTACTTGTGTTGGGAAAATTCTCTTGTCCAGTTAGTTTAATTCATTAGGCTCTGTGTGCAAGCCAGACTGACACATCAGATTTTGTTGGAGAACTCTGCTTGTTCTGAGGTAAAAAGAAAAGAAAAAAGTATACATGTCAATCTTTGTAAGATGGTACAGTACAACTCACTGAGCTTTACCTTGTCATGCTGCTTTTAGTGACATATTTCACTGTGGTTATGGCATTGTAAAAGTTTTAACTGAGAGAGAAAAATCTGATAAAATTATTACATATGTTTTTAATTAACGTCAACTGAATTATAAATATAATATGCAGTACATTTATTTGTGTCTTGCATTCAATTGCTATTGCTTCGTGATTTAAGAAAGATTATGACAATTGATTTTCCTGGCTACTGTTTAAGTGAGGTATTTGAAACTTTGCATGATTTTAACCATGATTGGGTTCTGCTGATTCATACCAGATTTCATGACCTTAACCTTGATTCAAGGTCACTGGTGTGTTGGAAATGTAAACTGCAAATTTGTTTATTTCATTCTCATTCAGTGTAGCTTCAACTTTGTATAGCTCTTACATATGTTGTGTGTCTGTGGTGTGTACTTAAGGTGTGTGCATTGCAATTGAACATACGCCCCTCCCTAATAAACCATACGGTTTCTGTGGACATTAAACGCCATGTTTACTTTAATTGAATGTGAGCTGTCTGAGCATTTGCTCTTCACAGTAAAATGATATTCACAGCGGAGTTAAATGGGTTAGTGGAGGTCAGAGAGGTACTCATTTATAGCTTGGCCAGTGAAGTTTAGAGAGGTACTCATTCATAACTGAGCAAATGGGTCAGCGGAGGTCAGAGAGGTACTTATTCATAACTGAGTGAACTGGGTCAGTGGAGGCCAGAGCTCAATGTTGAGTGGGCTAGGTCAGTGGAGGCCAGAGAAGTACTCGTTCATAGCTGAGTGAGGTGGGGCAGTGGAGGCCAGAGAGGTACTCATTCATAACTGAGCAAACTGGGTCTGTGGAGGCCAGAGCACATTCATAGCTGAGTGGGCTGGGTCAGCAGAGGCCAAAGAGGTACTCATTCATAGCTGGGTGAGGTGTGGCAGTGGAAGCCAGAGCTCATTCATAGCTAGGTGAGGTGGGGCAGTGGAAGCCAGAGTTCATTCATAGCTGAGTGAAGTGGGGCAGTGGAAGCCAGAGCTCATTCATAGCTGAGTGAAGTGGGGCAGTGGAAGCCAGAGCTCATTCATAGCTGGGTGAGGTGGGGCAGTGGAAGCCAGAGCTCATTCATAGCTGGGTGAGGTGGGGCAGTGGAAGCCAGAGCTCATTCATAGCTGGGTGAAGTGGGGCAGTGGAAGCCAGAGCTCATTCATAGCTGGGTGAGGTGGGGCAATAGAAGCCAGCGCTCATTCATAGATGGTTGAGGTGGGGCAGTGGAGGCCAGTGAGGGTGATCTGCTTCACTGCTGAGTAGCTGCACTAGTGGAGGCCATAGGTTGTACCTGAGATCCTACCATGTGGGGATGCACCACTTGATCTTTGATTTTAGCTTTGTGACCCCGGCTGGCTGCTTGTTGCTGGCTGCTTGCTACTAACATTGGACCAGCATGCCACTGGTCCTTCCATCATTCTGGGTTGAAGGGCAGTTTCCTTAATCTACAGCACCCAGCACTCAGACCCCTCCTGCTTGGGCTGCTTTTCTCTGTACAAGATTCCAGTTAAGATGGGAAAAAGCCTTTCCATGTGTGGCCACTCTTAAGATGGGAACCATGATCTTCTTTGAATGAGTGATGTTACTCCCATATGAAGCTGAAACCAGCCTTGACTTTGTTGCAGGTTTTCAAAATGGTTCCCAGCCAGCTCCATCCACCTCTGCTGTTAGCAGCTTTCTTAGTAAGTTATCCCTTTTGGCCTTGTGCTCACTGATATTTACTGTAGGGATATTACATGGTTGTTAGAAATAAACCTCATGAACACTTGTGTATTAAAAAAACAGTGCATTACAAAAGACATTCATTTGAGAGGGATGCTTGGTTGCTGTAATGATAATGTAGGGCAGTTGAAATTTGTAAATACTAAATGGCAGCATTTGTTTTGGCTTTGGAAATTATTACCTTGACCATCCGTCATGTGTTCTGAAGAAGCAAGTGTGTAAAAAATGTCCATAACTGTCCTTCCTGGATTATAATAATAATAATGGTGGCCATTTCTATAGCGTCATATCTCACCGACAAAAATAATAATTACATAGTCAGAATATTGTTTTCCGCATACGCACACACACGCACAGCGGGTATACAGAAGGAAGGTAACAAGGAGTGAGAGAGGGTATGTGGGGTGAAGGCAAGTAAGAAGACAGAATTTGAAATCATTTGTTTTGGTATAATTTGTAGAGGTGAGTTTTCAATGCAGTTTTGAAGGCCTGGGAGGATATAATATGATGGATGTCAGAATGGAGTGAATTCCATTGCTTTGGAGCACAGTAGGAAAAACATTGTTGGCCAAAGGTTTTTGCTCTAGTCTGATATGAGGGATTATAAACAGTTGTAAAAAAGAAGAAGTGAGTTGACCAGTAATTTTTAAAAAAGAAAGAAGTGAGCTGACCATTTGCATCTAATGTTTGTTCCTTTCTTTCCCCAGAGGATGACTTGGAACTGAGCGAGTCAGACAGCGACAGTGATTGAGCATTGAGCACAAAGTCCACCCGCTGTTCTGACCCATGGATGCTGACTGAGAGTGCAGGGTGTCAGCTGTTTGGTTTTAGTGGTTCTACCCCTAGGGGTATGTCCAGATGATGACAGCATAAAGCCAACTGTTGATGGGAGACACTGCCATCTTCCTTTACGGCACAGTTACAGAAAGTGGTGCAGAGCAGTCTGCTTTGCGCCATCAGTGAAACATCTGGTCCTTTGTACAATATGCCAGTTACAGATGAGCAGTGATCCATTGCCCGTCATTCCCACCCAAACTGCTGAGATTCTTCCTCCCTGATAACAGTGCCCCTGTTACTGGGTGTGAGGTACCTTACACGCTGTTTTCCTGAACAGGGTCACTATCGCCATTCACATGCTACTGCTTTGGTATAGTGCAGAGATGTGATGGACCAACATTACAATGCCTTTCTGTAACAAGTGTTGTACTTAACAAGTGTTGTACTTGCTCTGCAGAGTCTGTGACAGAAATAATTTGAAAAATGGGAACTGCTCCTTTCTGGTTGGTATTGTGTAGAGATGACATCTGTGTTAAGGTTTGAGCCAGCTGGTGCTTTTGTTCATATTTTCTGTGTTTGTCAACTTGAGTCCACACATTGTAAGAACATATGAAGGATGGCGAAAGACTATTAAAACATTGTACATTGCATGATTATTGTGTGACATTGCCATAAGTGTGGGGTAATTGTCACTGTCCTAAGTGTGTGTGTGTGTGTGTGTGTGTGTGCACGCGTGCACATGTATATGGTGGGGTGGGAGGTAAAGAGTTGATGGAGGTGGTGGAGGGTCCTCAGTAATAAAAACAAAAATGGTGGAGTTGAAAGGTCACAAGTACTGTATTAAAATGGTAAGGAGCTGGAGGTAGGGGAGGAGGCTTAAATGGTAAAGAGTTGCTGGGGGTATTTCTCTGATGAGATATTTACATAATTTTGAATCTTGACTGCTGCTGTTCAAGGAATCTTGGAAAGAGAAACCATCACTGACAATATGCATCACACATCCCCCCCCCCCCCCCAACTACAAAGTTATCAGAACGAACCCACTTGCAAAACACGTCCTTAAGAAACAGACATGGCAATGAAAAGCAATGCTATCCAGTCAGCATTTTAACTGTACTGTAGGACACATAGCTATACAATTTCTAACTTTTCATCTTACCCTCCTGACCACCACCCCCTCTCACCTTTGCCACAAATATCAACCAAAGGCAGCGACAGCACACAAGCCAACAATACCACAACAAAGGGCAGAAGAACCTACAGTCATGCTCAAGCTTGGCGAAAATGAACAGCTACAATGACAGAAAGGTTTCACAGAGATTCCATCCTTCATCTTCACCCAGTGAACATTCCACACATTATCCTGTCAGCCTCACTCTTGTTTTCCATGTTGTGTTTGGCAGGATGTGTGTGCCAAACACATAAAAGATTCAGAATAATGCTATTTATTAGGGCAAAACACAACATGAACCTTTTACGTGTGTGGATCTTGTTTCAGAAGACTAGCAGTCATTTTGTTTTATATTTTTGTGGATTAACAGGATGACCCTCATTTTGTTTTATATTTTTGTGGATTAACAGGCTGACTTACCGGGGCTGCAGAGGGCTGTGGGCGTGCTCAGGCCTGCGGTCTCACAGTAGGAGCCAGCGTCGCAGGACACAGGGGCGTAGGAGCCTTCCGGACAGTAGAAGCCAGGCTGGCACTCCCCTCCCTCTGGCACTCCAGGTGTGGGGGACGAGGAGTTGCTGCTGCAGTACCAGCCTGCAAAGCAGCAAACAGCGTGGTAAGCGCACCACTTGGGGGGATATTCAAAACACTGTCCAAAGCTACAGTCACTCATTTAGAATCACATGGGACAAGAACACAATGAGCCAGCTTGAAAGTGGAGAACAGACTACATAAAAGTGATCAACAACAACTCTAACACTCACAGGGCACGGTCATAATTACTATATAAAAGTGATCAACAACAACTCTAACACTCACAGGGCACGGTCATAATTACTATATAAAAGTTATCAACAACAACTCTAACACTCACAGGGCACGGTCATAATTACTATATAAAAGTTATCAACAACAACTCTAACACTCACAGGGCAAGGCCATAATTGTCACAGAAAACCCTTAAGCAAGTAAGTATAAATATGTGTCTGCATGTCTGTCTGTAATGTCTGTCTGTAATGTCTGCATGTCTGTCTGTAATGTCTCATGACCATACCTGCAGAACAATTGCCAGTGGGTGTGGTCAAGCCGTCAGTGGCGCAGTACTCGCCGCCAGGGCAAGGCAGACAATCCATGACGTCCCGCGCCATGGTGAGGTTATAGTAGGTCTGGGCAGGGCAGGGGTACTGGGTGGCCGAGGTGGTACCCTGTGGGCAGTAATACCCAGCTGGGCAAGGGGTGGATAGGTACGTCTCAGCTCCTGAAAGGCAAGGGTGGGAGACATGAACACAGTTCTGCTCATGGTTGCTTCAGAACTAAAAGCCTACATCTTAAATGATAATAATAATGGAAATTTGTAAAGCGCCTACCCTGCAGCTCAAAGCACTGAACAAGCATAGTATAACACACCTAATGTACATCGAGATGGAAACGTTATCAGCAATAAAAATGTATATAACAAAAAAAGAAAAAGCTAACACATAATGTAGACAAGGGTTCAAGCATAACTATGCAAAAAGATGCACACACACACACACACACACACACACACACACACACACACACACTGATAGGGGTGATGGACAATACTGCTTATCTGAAATATTCTAAGAGAAATGTCTTGAATAAATGGCTCAATGATCTGAAGTGAAGTTGTACTATACAAAGTAATAAGATTACACAAGTGACTGGTGGTACCTTACAGATGGATGAGATTGGTCAAGTGTGAAAATGTTTCACAGGAAAAGAAAAGGAAAAAAAAGAAAAAGAAAAAAAAAAGGCTGGGAAAACAAAAACATTTTCATTTACATAGAGTGAGAAAACATAGGTGAATATTGTTCTCAAAACCTCATTTCTGTGTGAACACTGAGGTCCACTGTTGCTTCCAGTTCTTACCTTGCAGACAGTAGTAGCCAGCAGGACACGGCAGGCAGGCGTCCAGACCCGACACGTTGCTATAGCTACCAGCCCCACAGGGAATGGGGTGTGTTGTGCCCTGGGGGCAGTAGAAACCCACAGGACAGATCCCTCCAACACCAGTCTCACCGCCTGTCAAAATATGAGAGCATGAATGAGGCATGAAAATGCACATGAAAACTGCCACACAAAATAATGCATGTTCTCAGAGCCTGGTAGACACAGATGATCCCAAACATGTCAGGTGATTATTCTGCAGCTTGTAGCTAGGTTAAATACATATGCCAGCTGGAATTGGTTTTACAACATCCATTACTATCTCAATTAATACCCATTCAAAGCCCCCCCCCCACCCCCCTTCTAGAAAACAAACCAACCCACCACATTATGAAAGGGCATGCTCTATATGGAATGACCATCCACATCCTCTCTGAAAGAAATCCTCTCTGGACTCTAACCCAAGTGTGTGTGTGTGTGTCTCTCTGTGTCTGTGTGGGGGGTGGGGGTGATGGTGGTGGCAGTGCCCTTAAAATGGTCCTTTTCAACACCATCAGCAGCAGAAAACAGTGCCCGTATCTCACCTGGCATCTCGCAGGTTCCATTGACAAGGGTGGCGTTGCTGCCGCTAGGCTGCGCTCTGTCCAGGCCGTATTCGCAGTAGTAGCCGCTGTCGCAGGGGGCGGAGGGGGCGGTCAGAGCCAGCTGACCGCAGTACTGACCACCTGTGCAGGGCAAGCACTGGGAGTCCAGGGAGAGACCGGTCTGGTTGCTGAACGTTCCCACAGGACACGGCTGCCAGTCCACACCTGTGCCGGCAGGGCAGTAGTAGCCCTCGGGACATTCTGTGATCAGGTCTCCACCTAGACAGTACCTGCAAAGGAAGGAGACAGCAGTTGACAATAAAGTCATATGACATTTCTCAGTGAAGAAATGTGTAGTGATGGAGTCAGGCATGTAAACTATCTCTAAACACAGCTGGGGGAGGAATGGGGAGAAGGACAGATGAGTCCTTTATCATTCTCCATAACAAATACTGAATAGCTCAAACTACCAAAACACAGGTGTCAGGGCGGGGGTCAAATTTCCACTCATCTCAACCAGCAGGGCAGGAACCTTCAAGACATTGGCTTGTTCAAGTTGCTGGCATGATTTCAACAGTCCATATCTATGCATAGTCATTCAAAACAGATTTTGGTAGTTACTTTTTTTCTTTCTTTTTTAACCTTTAAGCAAGTGTTTCCTAGCTGAACATAGCTTTCTAGCTGAATCCAGCTAATTAGCTGACAAGTCAGAAACAGGACAATCTGGGATATTATGTATAATCCATAATTACAAAAACCTAACTATATGCTCTGTTGGGGTTGTTCACATTAGGGTTGAACTCAGGGGTTCAGCAGCAAAAGAGAAGCGAGAGGTTTGCATGTGCCCTCATTGTTTCATCACTGTCACCTGCAACACCCCCACCCTTCAGGCTGCTGCATGCTGTGTTCAGGGGCACTCACCATCCCTGGGGGCAGGTGTAGCACTGGTCCGCCATGGTGTGGTTCATGAAGGTCCCGTTGCTGCACGGCAAGGGTTGGGAGGAGTTCAGGGGGCAGTAGTGGGAGACGGGGCACTCCAGACCAGCTGGGCGTGATGAGTTCTGACCACCAGGGCAGTAGAAGCCTGGGTCGCACGGTCCTGTTGTTGTGTTTAACCCTTCTGAGTCGCAGTACTGGCCAGCAGTACAGGATGTGCAGAATTCGGTGGCATTGAGGCCAAGGTAAGGGTTAAAAGTTCCCTGGAAAACATCAAAAAATAATACATAATCATACCCTTTCTGCATTACTTCTATACTATTTCAACTTATTAAGTGGTAGACTATGTAAAAGAGGCATGATTCTGATTGGCGTGAATGAGTGTGAATGCATTTGGCACCATTAAACTTTGCTGGTGTAAGAACTTGACTCGGACACTTAGCAATAAAGTGTACCGCACTGTAATGTAACCACCAGTTTCCTATCTTCTCCCTGACCCAGAAGTCACCAGACCATGACCACAAACACCAAAACTGAAAGGTCAGCACCAGCTTACCTCTGGACACCTCTCCGGCACCGCAGTGCCCTGCGGACAGAAGTGACCGGTGGGGCAGAGCTCGCTGCTGGCAGAACTGGACCCCTCCACACAGAAGTAGCCAGCATTGCACAGACCTGCAATGCAAAGCAACATCACTCCATGAATCACAACTTGTAACAGTAGATGTTGCAAGACTTGTTTTAATCTTGTGTCAATGTTATCAGAGGCAATTCTAACACTTGTGTGCCTTACACAGGGACCCCCCCCCACTCCCCCCCCCCATCAGCGGCAGGCCACTCTATGTGGTATTAAAAGATGATAATGTGGGGTTGCTTGAGGGCCCAAATGCAGCTATCATCCTGATATAACTGTAACTGTTGACTGGGCACAAAACACCATGATGTTTACTTACTTACCAAATGCAGCTAGGCA
>OY757542.1:11448387-11460887 GCA_963584105.1 Alviniconcha strummeri
ACATGCATGTGTTCCCCAGCGTGAATGAGCTGCTGAAGATGAAGGAGGACCTGACAAAGGAGCGGGATGAGCAGCTGCAAGAGATCAGCCGGCTGAGGGAGGAGCTGAGCGAGGCCAACGCTCGGCAGTCTGAGCTGGAGCAGAAGAAAGCAGAAGCCGATGAGAAGATCCAGGAGGTGAGCCTTGTTTTTCATCTGGGGGGGCGGAGGGTGGAAGAAAGAATGCAAGCACCTGCATATGTGGTGCAGAGGCAAGGAGTGTGCATGCAGCAGATGTTCTGGGAGTGGAACTGAGGGGGCAAAGTCTTTGAGGAGAGAGTGTGTATGCCTGTGTGTGAATTGCAAGGAGTACAAAGCATGTGCAATGGGAGAGAGGGGGGAGGGAGGGGGTTCTTGGAGGGATGTGTGTGGCAGGCATGTTGGGAAGGAATTGAATTGGGGGTGTGGGGGAGGGGGCTTGGAGGAGGGAATACATGTGCCTGAATACACATTTTGGACCACTTCACTGTGTACTTTACTGGTTAAGAGAGAATTTGTGGGGGACGGGAGGGGGGGAATAACTTGGAAATGGGATAGGGCAGGTGCATGTGGCTTAAAGGGTGGGGGGGGGGGGGGGGGAGGGGTTGATGAGAGGGTCTGATTGGAGGGGTGTTCTGGAGGTTGTGGATAGCAGAACGCATATGCGTGTTTGTCTTCAACTCTTTGCTCACTGAGAGACCAATGAAATAATTAAGTGGTGTATTATCTGACATGAGATGGTTCTGGTGTGAGATAATGATAGTAGGATGTGCTGGCTTTTGTATCCTCAGAATAGTCTGATTTAGATGGTTGTTTGGACAATAACATTATGCTTATTAGGACAGAGTTATAGTTGTGTTATGCATGAGACTGATTTTAATACAAAGTTGTTAAATTACAAGGTTCCAGGTTGATCATGGATTTGAGACACCTTGGATTAGAATCACAAGATTATATTAAACAGAGTTCTTTTAACAACATTATGTGTAACTGTAATTGTACACACTTTGAGCTGACATAAGCTCTTTGGCTGGGGATTAATATATTGAACATCCAAATAAAATTTGTCTTGTAATGTCATTTTCCTGTGCATAGAAGGACACTGCTGCTGATGGGGTAAATAAAATGTGAAATTCACATGCACTCAGTAATGTCAGAAATCTGAAATTCACTGCATGAACAGAAAAACATTTGATCAGTACCAGAAATGTTTATTTTGTTTTTAAAGAAACATGTGCTTGTCAAAGTTATCACTGAAAGTCTGCATGGCTCACTGAAAATGTAATGTTGTTCACTGAGAGGTCTCACTTGGTTCTGGAATTGTTTTCACTTGAGCATCACCAACAGAGGATGACATATTTACTAACTTAAATTATGTAACTACAAGATGTATTACTTCAATCCTGGCTGACATTCATCTGTTTTCAGAAATGTAGAAGAGCAAATAGATGGAGGTGAAATATTTATGGTTTTTTTTATAAGCAGTTGTTTGTTGACTGGTTTATGTTTTGTTGTGTTAAATGTTTCTGTCATACAAACGAAGTAGATTTGGGAGTTAACGTCAACTCTGCTTGTCCCCCCACCCATCCCTTTTTGTGTTACATACTGTTATTTTTACTCCCCCCCCCCCTTTAAAAACAACAACCCCAGCTGAAATGCATGTCACAGATGTTAATGGCAGTTACACTTTAAACTTTATGAATTGCTTCCTCATCATGTTTACTGTAAAGCTGGAAAATTCTTCCTTGTAAAACTGCTTGAGGTATGCTGCTCCCTTAAAGAACAGGTGACCCCCCCCCCCCCCCACACACACACACACAAGTTGTTATCTATTAGTTTCATTAATGCATACTTTTAGGGAAGCAGACTAAGCCCCTCAGGACAGTTTTGTTTTTGCTGGTAACAGTGACCTTGTTTGAGGGGGTCTGACATACTGCAGAAACTGACATACTGTTTGAACCAAACATCAACATTTCTGGTCACTTCAGTAGATAATGGATCCCCCCCCACCCCCCCACCCCCCACCGCCTCCCCTTTTTAAAATATTTTTTTATATATATTTTTTTTTAGTGTGAAAATGAAGTTGAACTACTTAGTACACATAACACCTTTATTTTCCCCGTCCAGAAGTTTAGTGCAATCTGCAGACATTACTGCGCCCAAGAGTCCTTCCCAGCATAAATGATGCATGGCATGCTTTGTCGGCTCTTTTTTTGTCCTTTTTTTTTTCTTCTGTGAAATTAGTTGGTCTTTGAAATAATAAAGTTCTACAATATTTGTTTACAGCTGTTTGAATGATTCACAATGTGTTTTGTTCATTGTTGAGAGTTGGTTGGTGTTTACATTTGTATCAGCAACTTTACCACTCTGGTACACAAAGATTACTTTGCTGTTTGAAAAAACATTGTTTTCAATAGTCCACAATTTCCCATGAATGAAAGTTATGTGGTCTGCCATCAGTGAGTGAAAAAGATACTTCTTTATTACCTTCTTCTCAATCATTTTTATTAATACAGTACCACTGGAACCGCTAATCATGATTGTTACTTCATTAAAAAAAATTTTTTTAGTGTATCTTTATCTTTCTTTCTTTTTTTCTTTTTTTCTTTTTTTAAAGTACTGTTACCATTTTATTACAATAAATCATAAATGTGGTCGAAGGTAATATAATTTTGCTTTTTTGTAGAGTCTGATCTAATCTTGTCTAGCTAATTGTTTTCTTTATGCAAAGAGGTGTGTACGTACATGGAAGAAAGAATATATATGTACTTGAAAGCAAAGTGTTGAGTCTGAGAGGATAACACTGTTGCTGTCTGTGTTAAATGTGACTGAACAAGGACATCCTGGTGCAGTAAAGCAAAACTTCTTTGTTTAGTGTTGAACCTGAGAGGATAACTGTCTTACTTTCTTTCCTGAATGCAGCTGAACCAGGACATCCAGGTGCGGAGCAATGAAGCGCAGCGTGAAAGCCGCAAGAAGGACAAGCTGGAGAGGGAGCTGAAGCAGTCCAAGGCGGACTTGGATGCCAAGAACTCAGAGATCAAGTCCCTCACCGCTCAGATTGAGAAGCACAAGGCTGAGAACCAGCGGCTGGAACAGTCGCTGAAGGAACAGAGGGTGAGATGCCTTTCAAACCTGTTGGTGAATAGTGTTGCCAGTGCTTTGGCATGGGAGTTTTGAAGTTATGTAGAGGTTCAAGAAAATGGACCATTAGTGCCAGTCAGATTATCTGTTATATTAAATCCTTGTGCTTATGTTTTGGAAAGTTCTGTCCTCAGTGTTATGTGATCACCTTCAAATCACATGCAGGTACACCAGGCTGGGTGGTCTTCAAGTACAACCCCCACCCCACACATGCATGCCTTCACTTCCACAAATAAATGGAGCAGTTATACACTTCCAACTGGCATGCACTTGGCTGAAATGTAAAAGTACATGGAGATCCATCACTCAAAATCCAGGAATCTAAAGCAGAGACTCACCCTAAAGCCAGAACAGAATGCATATCTTTTGACACCAAGCAGTTTGACAACAGGTAAGCTTTCAGTGCTCATACAACAGAACTCACTCATTGCAGTTTGGGTGTGACTGTATTTGTCAACTGGCTGTGTCCAGGTGCTGAATGAGCGGATCTTGAAGGATGCTGACCTCACCGCCACTCGTCTGACAAAGGCACAGGCAGACTTTGAGAACCAGGTGATGGCTGCCGATGCCATGGCTGCTGAGAATCAGGCTCGTGTGGCTGAACTGAAGGTAGGTATTGTTACATGTGTATGTTGTAACTTTCTAAGACCATTTTAAAGATAAATGATTGGTAAAAAAAAAAAGGGGGGTGTGGGGGGGGGGGGGGTGGAGGACAGGGGGGAGGGATCTGTGACAATTTAATGTATTTATTTATAGTAGAAAAGAGTGTTGAAAACAGTTATAATAGATCATACTTCTCTAGCACCCTACCTAATTTATTTGAGACATTTTAGATTCTAGAACAAAAGCTGTAACAGAAAAGAATGTCCAAAATGATTATAACAGATGATACTTCTCCATGATTATAACTGACAATACTTCTCCAGCACCCTACCTGATTTATCTGACACATTTATACTATCCATAACAAAAGCTATCAAAATATAAAGCAAAGGCATGTAACAGAATGTTCAGTCCCAACAATAAAAAGCAAGTAGCCATAAACATTTAAGTAGACAAAGAAAAAACATGATGAACACAAAATTAAAGACAAAGGTATGGAGTTTTATGAGGATGACTGTTTATCAGACTTGAGCTCAAGGCGTTATCTGTGATATGTTATTACCCATGTTCAAACTTCAAATCCACTAACTTTCTAAAGCTTTCAAATGTAGGAGGCAGTGGAAAAATGCATGCTTTTTTATTGGATTATTTTTGTTTGTTTCGGTGGAGAAGGTGAAGGATTTGATTTTTGGTGGAGAAGGTGAAGGGGTGGTGGTGGTAAATTCATCAAAACAAATGCTATGTGAATGCAGGAAGTGTTCAAAGTGATCAAAGTTCAAAATATATAAAACAGAAGATTCGCAAGTTGGATTAGACAGAATTATCATAATGCATGTCTCTTGAAATTAGCAGCAGAGAGGGATGCATCAGACTGATGAGGGGTAATTGGTTTAATCACAACAAATGATCAGTCCACAAGGTGGTTGATGCATGTGACTGTGTGTTGATAGCAAAAACAGAAATACAGAAGCTGAACAATAAAATTTGTGCATGTGTTTGTCTTAACAGCAAAAAGAAGATGAAGTGAATGCACTGAAAACGGAGACGCAGAAGCTGAACAAGATGCGGGAGATGATCCAGCGCAAGCTGCGTCAGGTGGAGGACCAGAAGGCAGACATTGAGAGGGAACGAGAAACACTTCGCAGTCAGATCACTGGGCTGGAGAGAGGTGAGTACAGACCTGTTACTGTCAAACTTTGAGAGGGAATGAGAGACACTCTAGGCTGTCAGATCATCAGGCTTGAGAGAGGTTAGTCCAGCCCTGTTGCTGTCAAGCTTTCAGAGGGAATGAGAGACACTCTAGGCTGTCAGATCATCAGGCTTGAGAGAGGTTAGTCCAGCCCTGTTGCTGTCAAGCTTTCAGAGGGAATGAGAGACACTGTATGCTGTCAGATCATCAGGCTTGGGAGAAGTTAGTCCAACCCTGCTGCTATCAAACTTGGAGAGGGTAAGAGAGACAGACAGTAAGAAATAAGAGCAACTGCTAGACTTAGAAGTCGCGTTGGATTTCATTTACTTTCTGGGTTGTAAGTGAATGGTATGGGTGACAAAGTATTTGATTACGCTTTAACCAGAAAGGTATGTTCTGTAGTTTTATTTCTTTGCTTGCATGGGTTAGAGCACCACAGTTGTTTTTCAAATGCCTTGCTCTGTTTTCATCATCATAGAGTAAAATTCTTTCCTCTTCTTACCTTTGTTTGCAAATGACCATACTCTGTGTGTGGGTAAAACAATAATTTTTGTAATTACATACCAAATGTTATTGAAATGCATGCATGAACAAGCTTTCTGCCAGCATTTTTCTGACACAACCCCAGCAAGTCAGCAAGCAGTGAGAATTTACTTGGACTGGGGGAAGTGGCATGGCCAGTATAGCTCATGCAGAAAAGTGCTAATAGTTGTCTAGAAGTAACATGTGATTCTATTCTGCACAGAGCTGGATGCTGCCAAGAAGCAGGCTGAGGCAGACAAGAAAGCCATTGAAGATCTTGTTCGAGAGCGAGACATCCTCAACAAGGTGTGGAACTTTTTCCTCTCACAGACAAAACTGCTTGCTGTTTGGGTTTTTGCTCATGATTGTTTTCTTGGTCAAATTAAAGAGCGTGGATTTTCTCACTCTGTCTCTCTCTGTGTTCCTGTCTCTGTCTGTCTGTTTGTCTCTCTCTGATGCAAGATTTCAAGAAAATAAGAATCAGTGTGCCTTATACATAGTCTCAGGTCAGGTCATTAATCCAAGTCAGATGTGCTGTGAAATATCCTCTGTGTGTATCAAATGTTACAGAGGCTGCTAAGACTTAGAGTGACAGTTTTAGATTAAACAAGGGACAATACACAAGCTAATGAAAAGCTTCTGCAGTTTTACTAGCTTGTTTGGCTTCTATCATGCTTGTTCCATGAATCTGTGGTAGGTCAGTTTTCCTTTTACTAGCTTGTTTGGCTTCTATCATGCTTGTTCCATGAATCTGTGGTAGGTCAGTTTTCCATCTGGCTTGTCACGGCACAGTTGTGATTATTTTGCTTTTGGAGGGTAGCTGAGTGTTCAGTATCTTGAACTTGTCCAGGTTCCCAGGAGAAATTCATTGATCTCTCCTGAAGTAATGAAAAAAGATGGAACAAAAGCAATGGTTGGATGTGTATATACAGAGAATTGCCAGATATACTCCTGTATACTGTGCGTCAGGGTTCACAGAAGGTCATAGCCTTTGCAGCTGGCAGGGCAATACATGTTAGTCAGTCAGTGCATCAGAGTAAATAGGTTTATCTGTGTATATTTACGTAACAGGAAATGTTCTTTGAGAGTTGTTAGTGTAGCCACATGTACTGGAAAATTCCACCCTCATCACCATACTTGTCCATCACTGATTTCTTGGTCTCTGTCTCTCCTGGCTGCAGAACTTGCTGAAGGCAGCAGGGGCCACGCAGAAGCAGCTGCACCTTGTGAAGCTCCATGAGCAGAGCAAGAAGAACCTGGAGCAGGAGATCCAGAACTACAAGGAGGAGGCCCAGAAACAGCGCAAGATCATCTACCAGCTGGAGAAGGAGCGAGACCGATACATCAATGAAGCCAGTGACCTCACACAAAAGGTAAGGCTGAAGACTGATACATCAGTGCTAGATTGGGCCAGCGCTTTGAGCCTGATCAACCACATAAAGTTATATCAGGGCTAAATATATCAGTGAAGCTAGTAACCCCATGTGTACATTAGTGAAGCTAGTAACCCCATGCATGTAGATGGTAAGGTTGGATGAAGGCTGATGTATCAGTGAGGCTAGCAACCTCATGAAAAATATGAGGCTGCATGTAGACCAACATGTCAGTGATGCCAAAGACGTACACAGTAGGCGAGGCTGGAGACCGGTTTGTCAATGGGACTAGTAACCCCATTGCAGATGGCAAGGCTGGACTGAGACCAGTACATCCATCAATGAGGCTAGCGACCTCATAAAAATGGTAGGCTGCACAATGGGGGTCAATTTGTTAGTGGGATCAGTGACCAGCACTTGGGTAGTTAGGCTGGATATGGATGCATCAGCGGGGTTCATGACCTCATAAAGCCACTAAAGTGGGATGGATACCAACACTTAACAAAGGTATTGATCAGCGAGGAAATGGCTACATCAGTTAACTAGTGACATAACCAAGATGGTAAGGGATGGCTTTTACATCAACAAACTAATGACATTCCGCAAACTGCAAGGTGTGGCTTTTGAGAGACTCCAATATATAACTTTTTTTTGTGTGTGTTTTGTTTTTTGGTATTAAATAGCTGATAGTGAAAGAAAATGAGATCAAGCAGTCTTTTGCCTTAGCTTAGAGGAGATTGAGAGAGACTTGTTTTGTTATGAATTTTCCAGCTCTTATAAAGCGTTTTATGATCCATTGTAATGCATATCATCAAGCTTCGGACACTGTTTTTGATATTTATATACATGTGATGCTGTGTATTGGGGTGATCAAAAGCATTGTAACAGATCCTTGCTGTGCTATTCTCATTCTGCAGGTGCTGCAACACATGGAAGACGTGAAGGTTCGTGAGATGCAGATCTTTGACTACAAGAAGAAGATTGCGGAGGCTGAGACCAAGCTCAAGCAGCAGCAGAACCTCTATGAGGCAGTCAGGTCGGACCGCAACCTCTACAGCAAAAACCTCATTGAGAGCCAGGTACATGCAAAGTCAATGTCTTTTCTGTTCATCATTATGAAGACACAGGTTAAAAAATGCTGTAAATATCTACAATTCCCAGGTTTCTTAAAGAGAGTATGTTGTTCAGTTGTAATAGTGGTGCAAAGGATTTTGATGGCAGCTCAGATGGAATGCAGATACTGCATGTACTGTGTGTAATATTTGTGACCATATAGTATGTTCAATTGAGAAAGGAGTATTCCTTCATAATACTGATGGATCAGTTTCCATTTTATGCATTAATGTGTAAACCCAAGCAAAGTATGACAAAACGTCCACAAACTTAATCCACTTCAGAGACCGGTAAAACTTGTTTTGTGCCTGGTTTGTTTAATTAAAAGGAAAATAAAAAGTTGGTGTCATGCGTGTGGAGTGCCTGTTGCAGGATGAGCTAACATGTGAGTGGAGGCAAGAGCAGTAGTTGGCATGGATGAGGTTACCATGTTTGCAGAATGACTTATGTGGCTGGCATGGTGTGTGTATGTGTGTGTGTGTGTGTGTGTGTGTGTGTGTGTGTGTGTGTGTGTGTGTGCGTGCGTGTGTGTGTGTGTGTGTATGTGTGTGTGTGTGTATGTGTGTGTGTGTGTGTGTGTGAGAGAGAGAGAGAGAGAGAGAGAGAGAGAGAGAGAGAGAGAGAGAGAGAGAGAGAGAGAGAGAGAGAGCATTGGGGGGTAGTAGTTGGCATGGATGAGGTTACCATGTTTGCAGAAGGAATTATGTGGCTGGCATGGTGTGTGTGTGCAATTGTCATGCTTGGCAATGGGGAGGGGGTACCAGAATCTCAGGATGATTTGTTCTGTTGAGGGGGATGATTTTGTTGTTTTTGTTTTGTTTTGTTAATGGTTACCACTCATTTGGAATGGCATGTGTGGCTCACACTGTGCAAAAGTGATGTCATGATTGCTGGTACCATGTTTGCAGGATGAGATCACGGAGAACAAGAGGAAGCTGAAGATCATGAACCACCAGATCGACCAGCTGAAGGAAGAGATTCAGACCAAGGAGGCGGCTCTGGTCAAGGAGCAACTGGAGCATCAGCGTGTGGAGAAGGAGAAGGAAACCCTCAAGGTCAGTGGGACATTGCATTCCAGTGCCAAGGCTACCATTGGCTAGGTGTCACTGTTATCTTTGAAACAGAAAGCTGGAAGAGAGAGAAGAGAGTGTTCAAGTGAGAGAGTGAGTGAGGGAGAGAGAGAGAAAGAAAGAGAGAAGGAGGAGGATGAAGAGCAAAGAGACAGAGGGGGATACAGAAAGAGAATAAAAACTGAAAGAGTAAAGGGTGCATAAATAGCCATCAGCTCTTCATCTTCAATCTGTAAACTAAAGGGTGCATAAATACCCATTGGCTCCTCATCTTCAGTCTGTAAACTAATGTACAGCTACTTTCAAGTTTAGAAGGTCCATGTTAAAATGGAGATTTGCTTTAACTTTGAAAGACATTTTGAACTCACTTTCTATTGGAATTTGTTGTCTCTATTGCTTAGAAATGGTTTCATGATGGCTATAAGTATTGAAGGAAACGTTTGCTTTATTGGATGGCACAGCTTTTCAGTTCACCATCAGCATAGTATCACTGTGTTTTGGAGGTATCTCACTGTAATCCAATGCATATTCCTCAGGCTGAGCTGCAGAAGATGAAGCAGCAGGCCGCTGAGAGCAAGGCCTACATAGAGGCCCAGGAGGCCGAGGAGCGCAAGCTGCTCAAAATCATTGCTGAGGCCGATGCAGAACGTGTGCGTCAGAAGAAGGAGCTGGACCAGGTGAGTCATTGTTGTTGTTGACCTTGTTCACCTTCTGTTTGTTTATATTCTGTTCTGGTCTGTTGTTCTTGCTCTCAATAATCTCTTTCCTGTTCTGTTTGTTGTTATTAAAGTTGCAAATCTGTGTCAGGTTGTTTAAACTTTTCTATTTCTGTTGCTTTTGCTGCTTTTCTGTTTATCCATGTTAGTTTTGTCCTGTTCTTGTTCCTTATTGTTTTGTTCACCCACAAACAGCAGTCAAGTGCCTATAGAAAAGTGGCTGACTACTTGTTAAAGCCCAGCTTTTAGGATTTGTCATATTAGAAGTATTATGAGTCAAAAAGAAAGATAACAGAAAGAAAACAAATTCCAGTACAAATAGACTCCACAGCTTTCTTTCCTTTTCGACTTGCAGCATCCTGGTCTCCTGTAACATGCTTTTGCTGTCCTTGCCATGCAGGTGATCAGCGAGCGAGACATCCTGGGCACACAGCTGGTGCGACGTAACGATGAACTGGCCTTGCTGTACGAGAAGATCAAGATCCAGCAGTCGGTGCTCAACAAGGGTGAGGTGCAGTACAACCAGCGCCTGGAGGACATCCGCGTTCTCAAGCTGGAGATCAAGAAGCTGCGGCGGGAGAAGACCATCCTGCAGAAGAGTGTTGCCAATGTTGAGGATCTAAGGTGAGCTGGCTAGCAATCAGGATGTGTTTCATGTGATAATAACAAAGTCATTGAGATCCTTTGCCTTTAGAAGAGTGCCAAGGACATTGAGGATCTGAGGTGAATGGGTTAACAATCAGGGACTTACCTGATGAGATTTTGAGTGAAGTGTCTGACATGTGTTGGCTTGTGGGTGCGTTGGATGGAGATCACTGAATAGCATAATCATTTGAAAAATGGTGTCCAACACCATGGATGTCAGATGAGTCAGCTTGCACAGTTGTGAAGTGTTGGGTGTAATAACAATGAAGTCTTGCCTTCCATGGCAAGCCAGATGCATTGAAAACCACCTAGAAACACTGCTGTAAAAAAAGGGATAGAGGAGAGGGTTGCCAGCACTTAGAATCCAAGATGAGTCAGTTCACAGGACTTTCCTCTGTGTGTAGCAAGTGATGAAAAGAAGTGAACGACTTTACGAGAAAGACACTTCAGACACAAAATTATTATGTACCACAAGATTGTTCAAGAAAACACCCCGACTTACTTGAAAGAACATTTGCCCCCACTTGTTTCCTCAACTAATCCATACCATCGACGACGACCACTCCAACGACAGGTACCAAAACATAAAACTGAGACTTACAGGCAATCATTTTTCCCATTGACAACTATACTGTGGAATAATTTTCCAGAAAACATACAGCGAACAAAATCAATTAGTCAAGTTAAACACTTCCTCTCCAGAAATGACACAAATCCCCTGCCTTTCTTTTACAACGGTAGTCGAAAAGCACAGATAACACATTGCAAACTCCGTCTTGGAATAAGTGACCTAAAATATGACCTATTAAACAGACACTTAACAACAAATAGCTCTTGCGATTGTGGAGAAAGAAAAGAAACTTCTGAACACTACATTCTACACTGCCCACATTTTACACACGTACGTCAAAACACCATATTCAGACTCCCTGCAAATTTGCTTAACATTACTACCCTCCTGCAAGGGGATCCAAACATATCAAACAATATGAACTCATTAATATTTAAATCTGTCCAAGACTTCATTACCCAGTCCGGCCATTTTGCCATGGAATGACAAACTCAGTTAAATAGTTACTGGCAGCGCATGAGAGCATTCTCTCTCTCTCTCTCTCTCTCTCTCTCTCTCTCTCTCTCTCTCTCTCTCTCTCTCTCTCTTTCTCTCTCTCTTGATTTTTGATCTGTGTTGTTGTTTTCATGTTGTTTAATATAATCATACATACCCGTTGTTGAAAAATGAATTAATTAGTAAATTATGTTTGTGAGCATTTACTATAAGCCTAGCTTGTTTAATGCTCATACAATGATTTTGATTGTCCATATTTTCATGAATGTAAATAAACCTTGTTTAAACCAAAAGAAGTGAACAAGATCTTCATGATCTTCTGCCCCAAAGCACAAGTCTGAGTTCAAAGAAGCTAAAGAGGGCAAAAGAGTAAAATGATAAAGTAGAGGGTCTGTTGTGGAATTTACAAGATGGATTTGATCTGTGTGTAACATAATACAGTGTCCAGAAACCCATAATAACAAATCTAGTGGGAGCAGTTGAAGGATGTTTGTGTGATTGTTGCAGACGTGAGGTGTACCACATCCAGCGTGAGCTGCTGAGGGAGCGAACACGATGCAAGGCTTTGGAGGAGGAGCTGGAGAACCCCATGAACATTCACCGCTGGAGGAAACTGGAGGTCTGTCTTACTGCCGGCTGCAAGCCTGTCTTTCCATCTCTGTCTCCATATTTGTCTGTCTTTGGCTGCCAGTATATTAGTTTCTCCATCTGGTAGTATGTTGTTGTTGTTTTTGTCTTCATGTCAGCCTCTCTTTCCTCTTTCATCTTCTCTTTCTTGTATGTGCTTGTGTGTACACACACAGCAACATGCATGCATATGTGCATGTGTGTGGGCATTCATGCTTGTGTATGTGTGTGTGTTTGCATGCATGCATGCATGTGCGTGCATTCATGCATGCGGATGGAGACATCACAATGGCTGAGTCTGACAATCATTCTAGAGCAGCTATTCCTTGCAATGGTAACACACTCACTTCTCTGTTCTTCACCACTTCTTTCACAGGGCAGTGACCCATCAACGTATGAGATGATCCAGAAGATC
>OY757542.1:11465887-11469887 GCA_963584105.1 Alviniconcha strummeri
GCACAGAAAGTTGACACCGGAAAAGAAAATCTTCCCGCCGTTCCGACCGGGACTCGAACACGCGAACTTTTGGTCAGAGTCCGGCGCTCTACCACTGAGTATTCCCGCTCCCCATGACGATGTCATGACGATCATGATATTCCCTATCATAGCTTTGCCCCCCAAAAATAGGCCTGCGTTGAGACAGGGTATTAAGAATCAACCGCTTGCTTAGTCACAATAAAGTCATGACATTTCCAATCAATGCACGGCCGACAGGAGTTGTGTATTTAGGCTTCAGCAAAAAACTTCAGTGTTGTTATAATTATATACATATTAAGAGAGAGAGATTATGTTATCTATATACAAATTTATGTATATTTTCATTTGGCGTAAAGAAACTGGTCGGATTATTTACGTATGATACGCAGTAAACATAAAGCTTGATATCGCTTCATTTGTTTGCAAGTTCAGTTTGACAATCTGAAAGAGGAGGGAAACCCCCCCCCCCCAAATTTTTTTTTTTTTTTTAAAATAAAAAAATATTGGCATGACTGGAAGAGAATAGGAAAGGACATTTAAACTGTAAGAAATAATCAGATAAAAGAGGAAAGAAAGAATTAAATGTGGCTACGAAGTGCCTACATTATAACCTGACTGTCGATTCCAGCTTCACATCATAATGCCCTCATAGATGACATAGTCGACATCAGCTGCAGTTGCCTTTCTCGGGGACTATCTTTTCTCTTTCTCGGTGCTTTTCCTGCTTCACCGCTATGATTTCAAAGGTACGGGTATAGCACATTGTAAGAGAACACAGAACCGCATACACCCATAATAAAATAATAACATTAAAAAAATATGTATTAAAGAATCTCGCAATCCTAGACAGTCCATGTTCTCTGTCAGCTAGCTAGCTAGTCCATGTGAATCGATGCACGCAACTGGCTAAGCAGGGCCGCTGGGAAGAGCGTGGTGAAAAGCAGAAAGCTTTCCCCCCTAGTGGGAACACTGAGGTCGGCACCCTGAAGGTTCACTCCAGGCGTCCCTCGATCTTTACTCTCTGAGCGATGGCCACCACCACAAAAACTGAACCAGCAATGCCAGAAATGGACCCATTCGCAGACACCTTTCAGCGCCGTGGTTGATTTAAATTGTCTCTTCCGGCCAGCGCTGAAAGCCAGAGCACACTCAAGGGAACCAAGAGAGGACAGACGGAACTGAATCCGTTCTACAAAATGAAATAAAACACTCTATCACAGGCGCTGCCGGGGACCCAACAGCTACATACACTGGTTAGCAGAGACAATGTGCACAGCGTGAAATACAGCTTGTGCAGCTGGACCCAGCTGTCTGCAAAGTTAGGAAGAGCCAGGGAACAAGCTAAGCGAACAAGGGAAGGAACATGAAGGCTGAAAGGAACTCACGGCCTTCCCAGAACTGACGCCTTTTGACTCACGGGTAGTAGAGAGGAGATTTTTTTTTCTTAATCTACATTTAAAAAAAAAATGTGTCTAACTTTGACCTAAAATCATAGGGGCGTTTTTAAATAATACCAGTCTTAATTTGAAGAATGTTTAATGTTATTTCGCTCTCTTCTACTCTTTGGACAAACACGTTTTCAAAACGCCGCTTGTTGATTCAAAGCTGCTTACCGCCTCAGTGACAGGGAAAGGTAACGAAATTCAAACTATTTCTGTCATACGCGAAGCAGAGATCCAAGGGTCAAACCGAGGTCTTTAGAAAATGCCCCATTGATTTGTTTAAAACTGCATTTGTAAGTGACTGGATCCACCAGTGACAGTTTTGTTTTGGATCAACTATATTTTCTATACCCAGTGCCATCAAGAATCACTACTGGCCCTGACTGACATTTCAGCCGTATCCCTGTTTGAAAGTCAAGTGGATGGCGCGAAGGCTACGTCACAGGGTAACGCTGGAAACGGGGAGCACGCGTGATGCACTGCATGCCAGGGTTTCTTTTTAGGCCAATGATAGCTATCATGATTGTTATTATGAACTCAGCTTCGACCGACTGTCAAAACTGAGTCTATTTTGCTGCTGGACGGTCTGTGTATGTGTCAGCGTATCGAGAAATACGCCACTATCTTGAAAAGTCGATACATTTTTTATATTTTATTTTGTTATCTGTTCCTACTGTTGAAGAAACGCGTTGCGGTAGTCCGTTCCATTAAGAAATTGACAGGACCCACAATGGCGACAGCGCCCTCACACAATAACTGAAAAGACCGGCGGTGACAACTAGTTGTGACCCGGCATACAATCACATGCTGGGGGCCGAAGGGGTGTCACAAACAGTTTCTGTTGTTTTTCAGTCCAGCCTGGTTATCTGTTCCAACGAGAAAAGCAGTATAAGAGTCAAAATGTTTCGTTTCTTCTTAGTGGTACAAGACTAACGTAAGAGTTATTTTTGTGACATTTCATTTTCGAAGGGAAATTCTGCCCAGCCACAACCACAACCACCTGTTTGTAATGGGGATAAACCTCTACCTTATCGCCATGCCAGGGTAGCATTTATGCGAAAGAGGCCTTGTTTATACATTTTCATTTTGTCCACTGTTGTTGTAACTATTAATTTTTGTCTGATGCCTAATCTACGGAATTTGTTATAAAAGCTGACAGCTGCTTCGTACTGTCCCATTAAAAAAAAAAGAGAAGAAAAAAGGCGTTCCTTTCAAACGTTGAGTATGTTTTGATGGGTAAGCAGAGAGCACGTCTTTCAATGAAAAACAACAGTCCTGATTTTCCATGTTTCCGGCCTTCACCCCCTTTCCTCACCCCACCCCAGCCTTCTTCGCGGCATCCTCATAAAACAGGCACGGTCAGTGGTAACCACAAAGTGCTTCCAAATCACACACTCCCTTTCTGCCCTGTCTGTCATCCACCCCCCACCTCTCCCTCCCCTGTCCCTCCCTTCCCATCTTTCCCCCTTTCGTCTCCTAACATGCGAAATCAATAATATCTGGGTAGGTCATACCATGTGAACGACATCCAATTGACTGGACACGTCCTCGTGAGAAATCTCCGTGCGGCCTGGAAGAGCTGTTGTCTAGGCTGGAGGGACGTCTAGAGGCCAGAGGGACCTTCATGGCATGCTGGACATGCAAGCTATGGACAAGCGACACTGTAGTGGACGTCTAGATGGACAGGTAACACGGTGCTTACATTAACGTCCACAGACACCGTAAGGCTTATAGGGACGGGAAGACTGTGCTTCCCTTCCCGCCTTTTTTCTACGGCGCTCTGGACGAGGAAATGACCGGATTGTTTTATTCAGCGCTGTGGCGAGGTGAACCGGGTCAGCGTTTGATGGTTAAAGCGTGTTGTGTTATGTTGTGTTGGATTACTTCACAGTGTTCTTGCCGCTTCGCTGAGTCCGCTGCCATTGTTCTGGCGGAGTTGGGAAAGACGACGCGCGCGCGTGTGTGTGTGTGTGTGTGTGTGTGTGTGTGTGTGTGTGTGTGTGTGTGTGTGTGTGTGTGTGTGTTTGAGAGAGAGAGAGAGAGAGAGAGAGAGAGAGAGAGAGAGATTGTGGAATAAGCAAGTGCTTGTGTAGAGAAGGGCTTTTCGGTTGTTGTTTTTGGCGCCTGTACGTCTCGAAACAGTTGCGGATTGGAAACCTGCGTTTTTTTCCCCGTGCACGGCGGGTTTCCCTGTATTCCTGTGCCGCTTCTGGTTGTAATTCTTCAGTCTTTTATACAGGCGTGCGATTTCCAGTGAGGATTAGTGCGTTACGTGAGGTTTTCCTTTTCAGTCGGACGTTGTTGTTTTTTGCTACGCAAAGGTGAGTCGATTCAGCAAACGATGCAACTCTGTACATGTGTACCGTATCCCGCTCTTTTGTCTACGAAACTGCCTGTGAGCGAGGTCGAGGCTGTCATGTACAATTCACAAACGTAACATCGTGGTAAGGGGGACATTGTCAGCTCCGGGGATGGAGGTGGGGGGAGGGAGGGGGGGGGGTAAGGTGCGTGTTTAGACACACGTGTAATTTACAGCA
>OY757542.1:11470087-11475087 GCA_963584105.1 Alviniconcha strummeri
AGAACATGTTGAGCGAAGGTTTTTGGACCCCGAATATAGCTTGGACGAATACTTCCAACTAGGTTCGCGAAGAAAAGTTGGCCCAATTAAGAACCAACTAGCTTCGCCGAATACTTCCAACTAGGTTCGCGAAGAAACATTCGCCCAATTAAGAACGGGCTTTAGGCTGGTAAGCAGAGGGACAACGGTTCCAATCCACTTCGGCTCTCCTTTCTCTTCAAAAAATGTGGTCTGTGGACACAGTCTTGTGACTTGTCCCGCACAGTTAATGAAACATTAAAATGGCTCTCATCGATGCCCATCTTAATGCAGGAATCATTCTGGTGGTGACAGTGTAGCGACAGGTATATAATCTCTCTCTTCCCCCACCTCCATACCCTCTTCCCCCCATTCTCCCCGTCCCTAATATGCTTTATGGTTTCTGTGGACGTTAAGCACCATGTTTACTTACTTACTTGCTCCGTTCGGCCCATCGAAGAGCCCACGAAAGCTGTACGTGTGTACAGGGAGGTGGAGTATGGACTCTCATAGCTGCATGGACAGATTGTCTTGCGGCTGAGTTGTTCTCAACGGTTGGTTCTTTGGACACTGTCTCTGTGACTTTGTTCCCCACAAGCGGTGAAAGAGCAAGATGCGGAGTACACAAGCTGCTTCGCAAAGGCGAGGTCCCCACAGCTTGACATCTGTTGGTCTGGTGGTAGCAGTCTGACATTCCTATTTTTGCGGGTCGCAGCGCTTCGAACGAGCTATTCATATGTACCCGATTTCCCTTTCGAATAGAGCGTATGTGGTTTCTGTGGACGTTTAGCCCAATATTCGTCCTCCTTTCGGCCCATCCCTAATCAACCGAATGAGGTTTGTGTGGACGTAAAGCCCAACATTCCTACCTTCCTTTTCTGAGGATCTACATCTGGTGGAGTTCATGTACCTTGTATTTACTCGCATGCCAAATGAGAGTTGTGTTTGTGCTGCATCTTTTGAGCGCTAATTAACTCGCTTGCTTGTTGATTCTGCACCGGCCCTCTTGACCTCGTTCTGTTTCAGATCGAGAGATGGTGTATTTTACCTTCTTGTCAAAACGTTTTACTGTCTAAACAGAAAGTCATTGTTCACAACCAGCATACAATTTCGAAGACAAAATAAAAGAGCATTTGACTAGTACTGTAATATTGGTCAGTCTACTGATGCTATGATTATATATAAAATTATAATAGTAATATGATTATATGATGTCAGAGTTGTGTGTGTGTGTGTGTGTGTGTGTGTGAGAGAGAGAGAGAGAGAGAGAGAGAGAGAGAGAGAGAGAGAGAGAGAGAGAGAGAGAGAGAGAGAGAGAGAGAGAGACAGAGAGAGACAGAGAGAGACAGAGAGAGACAGAGAGAGACAGAGAGAGAGACAGAGAGAGACAGAGACAGAGAGAGACAGAGACAGAGAGAGACAGAAACAGACAGACAGACAGGCAGACCTGTAACCGGAAAGGGAGAAAATCTTTTTATTTTTATTATTTCGCTCAGAAGAGCGCTATTTATTACTGTGATTACCCCGACAATTCGCATGTTGTGTTTTTCCTAATAAATAGCCATCTTTTGAACCTTTTATGTGTTTGGATCTTCTTCTTTTTAAATTTGTTTTAATCTCTGTTCATTTTAGCCCGTGAGACAGATTGGTTCAGAAGCTGCGTTTAACACCCGCCACCATTGAAGAAGAGATGAGAGGCGTGTCCCCCGTCACGTGAACATCCAACGAAGCCATTTAATACTGTAACACATACACTCTCTACTAGGACATGTAGTGATGCCTAGGGACTGTGCTATATATGCATTTCACGTTTGTTTCATGTGTTCTTTACATTCATTATTTGTACTACTGTTGGGAATCCTCGGTTTCGTGTTTGTTGTTGTTGTTTTACTTCATTGCCCTGATATAACCGTGGTTTCGTGTTTGTTGTTGTTGTTTTACTTCATTGCCCTGATATAACCGTAATGGCTGACTGCGTGTGAAACACCAAGTTACTTACTTGTTTTACTCCAACAACGGGTCAGGGAATAGTGGCTGATGGCTCGGATGGCTCGGGCTGTAGTTTATAAATTTACCTATTGCTTGATTAGAGAGTGTGGCCTTGCTGGTCCGGTGTGGAATTTCCTATGCTATGGTTGAGTTTGCATTTGACTTTTAGATAGGTGAAGAGGTCTTTATGAGTACTGACTTATGACGAGACTAGCATTTGTTCGTTGTGAAGTGATCTTGTGCGATTGGCAGGGCGTTAAATTCCATCTACTAACTAATACTCACCCATGTCACCCCTACCCCAACACCACCGTCAAGCGAGCGAGGGCGAACGAATAACAACGCTTTTGCAGCCAACCATGGCAAATTCGGTACTTCCGTCGTCTCACACTCCCCACTCTGGATGGATATAGCCTCGTTTCCTTCCTTTCTTCTTCTTACTTCGGATTTCTTTACCACGTTCTCCGGTATACCCTACATCCCACCCATCATTCATCAGCTTGACAATGATCAATAACTCAAGGACGCTCCCTGTCGGCTAGAGGAATTCCCCAGAGAATCTGTGGTTGTCCCAGGTGCAGCAGCTTTTTCTATTTGGTACCATCGGTCAAAGGGATGTGTCATTATTCTCGGAAGCAAGGAAAAGCGGAGATGTGAAGATGGTACCGCAATTTTGTCGCCGAGGGGTGGCTCTGGCGATGTGTTCCGTACTGAGATCTAAGCCCCGCCTCTTTCTGGGCCTCGTAAGGTTTCGATCTGATCATCCTGTGGCGCTTTGTGTTAACCTACAGAATCCTTGACTATCTGAGTCTGAGTTATCATTCAAATGGTTGCAGTTTGCCTTATATGGTTGCAGCTGCGTCAGTGAACGTGCAGCCCAACATTACGTCATTTTACGTCATTTCAAGGTTTTTATCGGAACCTACTAGTCATTCGCTTCGGAACTACGCTTTAGCTAGCGAGGACGTGAGCTCAGCTTCAAGGTTTTGCTTAAAAAAAAAAAAAAAAGTATTTTAATTATAAAAAAAAAAAGGGGGGGGGGGGTAATGTAATTAAAATCCAGGATGACGAACAACTAGGAACCCTCTACTGTAAAAAGAAGCTACAGCTACAGTGCCCGTACGTGTGTGGAGACTGAGGCAAAAGTGATAGCAATGAAGGTAGTTCACAATAATGCTTGTGATCTCATTGTGCACGTATTTCTTTGTGAAAGGAAGGCGGGGAGAGGTCGTGAGGAGCCTACAGAAAAAGATGCCCTTTCATCTATTTTGAGCCCATCCCAGTCTGTCTACCCTCTTCCCTTTCTGCCAGCATCGTAGGACGAACGTTTTTGTGTTTTGTTTTTTCCCCTTTAACGTGATGTAAGATGGCGTTTTGTTGTTAGTGTTTCAAGCACAGGCTAAAGAGTAAATGTAGAGCACATTTTGTTCATCTTTTTCTTTTCGGGAAATCGATTTTTTTTTTTTTTTTTGAGTGTAGCTCTAAATTAGTGACTGTTCTCTGGTAGCCGTGGGCACAGATTGAGAGGGGGGAAGGGAGACGTACACACACACACACACACACACACACACACACACACACACACACACACACACACACACACACACACACACACACACACACCACAGTCAGTTATTTTATCGTTTTTCTGTAAAATAACTGTACGTTTGATCCATTGCTGAAACGCGTTGCACATTGATTTGACTTAAGCTAGAGTTTTCTTCTTCTTCTTTTATTTTTTTATTTTTGCTGTCCCATCATCTGTGCCGACCTCAGAGGCACTGCTCCCACGCAGCTCATCCCGGCATCCCTACCTCCTGCCTCATTCAAGGCTCATTCCGTATTGCGGCCCTGCCGCCAGAGGTCCACACGAGGAGACGTCAGATAGGTGATGGACTGCCATCCGCAGGAGACTGCACTGCGGCCGCTTCAGTGGTATTCAGTACTGCGGGCTCTGATTCAACATACGCAGGGCACCACCTACTATGCCCCCTACCGACGCTAAGTCGGGGAGTGAGCGTCCTCTGCAAAGATCAGACTGCCACTACGTCCCTCTACCAATCCTCCTATGTGCAGGACTCACTGACGCTGATGGCTTTGATCAAAACTGCCTCAACCGAGCAAGGAGGAAGGCAAGATCACCGAGACAGGGTCACCTCGAGATCATAGCATGAAGGGCTTCTGAAGCTGAGACCAACAAAGTGATATGCAGTGATAGATGAGGATAACTGGTGATGCTATGGAAGCACATTTCGGTTTGAGGCTACTTGACAGGGCCGCAGACCACGCTTACTATCATAATTATCCCGGGGTTAACCAGGCCCGGGAACTGCAGCACCTGCAGCGTTGGTCATGTAATTAGAACAACACTCTCGCAGACGCTCGCAGACGCACCCATGAAGTGGTTGAAGCTCGGCTGTGTGGTCCCGCTGGTCCCATTAGGCCAGTAGCACTCCCAGCTCTGGGTAGAAGACAGTCAGGGATGAAAATTCCCTCATGACTCTGATGGGATTCGAACCCAAAACCTTCCGACCCACAGTCCGAAGCACTAACTACTACGCTACGGGGGCCGGTATTGTCTTTTTTTTTATTTTATTTTTTTATGTTTCCCCTGAATGAGATCAGAGGCTCTTGTAATCCCCCAATTTTGTCTCTTATTTCCTTTATTTCCCTTTCTCTTATTGCCCCCCCCCCCATCCCCCCACTCACTGAATGTAGATATTGGACTTTGAGCTGTCCATTTCTGTGACCCTTGTCCCAGGGGTAGAGAACTCCTTTAAACGCTTGCGTCAGTGTCCGTGATGTCAAGCGCCGTGCCCACGCATTTGGTCGTGCGTTCAACTGCATAGCGAAGACAGTCGGTCTCATGGGGAGATCAACTGCCATATTATTTCTATTAGCTGTGACGCTTATGGCGTATCGGTGCCGTTGGGAGGTGAAGGCAAAGACAGCAGTTTTGGACAGAACACGTGATGACGTAACGGAACCAGGCT
>OY757542.1:11477587-11490584 GCA_963584105.1 Alviniconcha strummeri
CGTTTCGGAAAATTTCAAATGTTGGGGAGCTACAGACACAAAGCGAGAGACATCACAGCGTCGATCGCCTGGAAGAGAGAGTCGTAGGAAGAGGAAGCGCTCGAAGATCTTCACTGAAAAGACGACGAAGACCCATCTTCAAATATCAGACGAATATTAAAACTGTTTCAGCGGCAACACTGGGGAACATTCTGGGAGGCGGGGCGGAGCGCATAACAGGCGTTTCAGAGCGCATTTATAGACACCATCGTGGGCTGAACTGAATAGAAGTTGGGCTTGGAGAACCGTGGCTTCCAGGTCACGGTGATCGACTTTGCCCTTTTCAGGACTTCCAGATGCGTGATTCTGTGCGGCCGACGAATGTTAATGGCGCATGTGGAACCGCTCCAGCTGCTGATAGACACTGTACTTGGCGTTTCCCGTCCAACCAAGAGCGAAGGTCAAATCAGGCAGTAACAAAATTCATCAAATCACAAGTCTGGTCCATGACACACTGTCGCCTTTCATATTTGAAGAGGACTGGAATATTTAAATAAGTCTGGGAGGCTGATTTCGGAAAAGTGTGGGCATCACGGTAGCAGGCTGGGCACGTAAAGTTATATTCTGACCTGCTCCAGGTTTAAAAGAGAAAACATTTGGTAGCGTTGGTGGATTCTCACCACAAGAGACCTTATTTTAACATCCACGGTACCCCACCGCGGAATAAAAGATGTACATTACTCTGTGTGCGTACGTGCGTGCGTGCGTGCGTGCTTGCTTGCTTGCGTGCGTGCGTGCGTGCGTGCGTGCGTGCGTGCGTGCGTGCATGCGTGTGTGTGTGTGTGTGTGTGGGGGGGGGGGGGTATGTATGATGCAAATTAAGTTGTCTATTTTGCAATGCTTTACTAATATGTGGGCAAAACCGCCACCACCACCCTGCTTTGGTTGTTAATACTGTTGTTAATATTTTGAGTCTCACACACGTATCACAGAGGGTTTCAGCGAAAGGTAGAAACGTATTACGACCGGCGTTAAGAATGAATGGACACTCCTTCTAGTTTCTTGCTTTATATCTGCGACACCATATGAAAGATTTAAAGTAATTAAACAGGAGATTCCATTAACAGCATCACTTCTTTAGTACTGAAAAGTAAACAATATGGATTGCTCAAAGATGCACGATGTTTAAGGGTAGCAACACAAATGCCGCGCATTTATTAGCATTCAGAAAAAGAGGAACCGAAACAAAACTAAACATTGATATTTTTACTGATGATAATAAGTAATGATAGTGATGATGATAGCAGTATATCAACAACAAAATCACACAAGTTATAGGAACTGAAAGTACAAACACAAGCTCATCGTGATCAAGGTGATACTGATCATTGAATCAACTAGTGGAATAAACAAGGCCACAAGGAAACGGGTGTTTAATTTTGCGTCTTATTGTAAATGCAGCCTACTCGTTTGACGCTCCAAGAGCGACTCTGCTATTGTTGACCGATATGCTTTCGTGGATAAAATTATGTTTGAACCAATTTATTTTTAAAGGTAGACATCATAGCAATTAACTGTACTCAGTACAAAAGATCCACAACAAGTCTTTTTTCCAACCCCTAGGTAATTTGACATAGACATGCACACACGAAAGACAATTAAAAGAGCACACAAGCAGGAAGACTGTGTTGGTAACAACCAAGGAGCGGATTCACAGCACGCATACAATGAACGGATTAACCGTTGAGGGTTGGCAGAATCTGTGGCCGCCACGACTATTCTCTGGACGCATTCACAACAAACGAAGAAAACCCTGGTCTTCAAATGTAACTGTCTGTCAGGCAAGCAGCTATACAATTAATTAATTATGTTTTCATTGGCACGTGTCAAATTAAAAAACACATGGAATGCGGTATGGTCTTGAAAGCATTTATACATACATACATTCACGTTAACATGCTTGCACTTATGTACATGTAACAACGAATACACGATTAACAAAAAGACCGGAGAGAGAGAGAGAGGGAGGGGGGGAGAGAGAGAGAGAGACAGAGAGAGAGAAGATGTGTAGTGTGCATGGCCATGATAACGCTTAATAGCACATCATAAAACGATGATATTTAACATTTACACAGCCACAGCTTTATAGCAAATAGAACAATGGCCATGTTGTTACATTTTTATACTGGTTTTCTCAGATGGGACATTTCCGGGGTGGGGGGGGGGGGGTTACCCGGTGAAAGTAGCAAAGTCGCGCTACACAGCCTAATCAACGCTAAAAAAAATCAGTGGAACTCCCACTCATGTTGCCACCCATCCTCATTGGTCCTTTGCCGTGGTGTTTCTATTTACACGCGTATGTGTGGCACGGAACCTGTTCCGACTGATCCGAATAAGGATTGAACACTGATCCCACTACTTCGAGACTGAAGAGGGAAAAAGGCGGGAGAGGGGGCGCGAAAGGGATGGGGTGGGTGGGGGTTGCTTCACAGTTCGAGCTTGGCTGGATTTGGCTCGTCGGAATCAAAATCGGTTCGTGACGTGAGAACGCGCATGATGCGATTGCTGACGTCAAGGCGCGCTCAACACAAATTCACACCACCATCTCCCGCGGCGATAGACACGAAGTCCCAAAGCGCCAAAGTTGAAGAAGTAGGATTTGAATGCTGTTCATGTCCACCGGTAGGCATCCAAACGACAGATTAATCCGCTATTACGGTTTTCCTGTTCTGCATCAAGCAGATCAACGATGAGAGCATCGTCCATTGTCTCATGAGAGCACAGGTCAAAAACTACAATCTTGCCGATGCTCTCGTTTACTTCGTATTGTATTTTCCACATGAATCAAATCCTGTTTAAACCAAGTGGTGTCCTTTTCACTGCCACAGGCTTAACACCCGTGAGAATAGTAACAGTGGCGGAGCAGGCTGCATAAATTGCCTAGTCGCTTATAGTCCACTTTTTGCTTGAAAGATAGGCACAAAGTATGCATTTAATCAAGCTGCAGAGGTCTGTTTTATCACTTAGTACCGTATTACTTCTTACCAAGTTGTTTTACACTAAAAAACAGACGGCCCGTACGCCATATTTTGTTTCTGTATCTTGCACTTTTTGTCCACGGTATAGAAATTGTTTAATTATCCCCATAATATCCTTCAAATAGACCAACGCTTTGATTAATCAAACCATTGTAATGTACACAGCAACGATATTGATGAAGATAATCATGAAACCGATGATCCTCTCGACTATAAGGATAATGGTAACGATGACATCAACAGCGATGATAATAACAATCTGGATGATACAGATGTTAGCAATAACCGTGACAAATAAACATAAAGACATGAACGATGCTTAAAAGAAACAACTAAAATGGTACTAAGGCAAACGCACATCGACTACAACGACCCGATGAGAAGGCCGCACAAACACAACTTCAACGCAACTACAACAATAACCACGTATATGTCTTACAGTTAACTTTAACATCTTTATGTTGAATCATCCTCACATGACCTATAAGGTTGGCTGAGTGTTAAAAGCCAGTCACTCCTCCCCCCCTCCCCCCCCCCCAACGTCACAGTAAAAGCCAGTCACTCCTCCCCCCCCCCCCCCCCCAACCTCACAGTAAAGAACGAAAACGTTGTTTTTAATGTTAGGCAGTGCACTTTTCAACGTTTAGAACTTAATACCATGCCTCATGCACTTGTATCCCTTAGATGGCTACTAAGCCGTGCTTTATTTTGTGCCTTTGGCGACACCAAGGTGAGGACCCAACTTCATAATAATACTTCTAATTAAAAAAATAATAAACACACACACACACACACACACACACACACACACACACACACACACACACACACACACACACACACACACACACTTTTTTAAAGGTCACATTTCCATCCCTAAGGCAATTACGGCTAGTCTAAGAAAAAGTCAGCCAAGAATAGTACTCTGTTATATTTTTGTCAAACCTTTCTTGTGTGGGATGATTCATTTCTGTAGATAAGGTCTTCCAAATCCGTCCAATTGTTTTCATTCTCTAAATCAGCTACTGCTCTCGAAGCTCTTGACACAGTACGGATAATCATCTGAGATGGTTGAAGGCGAAAAGAAAGATTTAATATATATATATTGTTCTGCTGATATATTTTTTCTTTTTTTCTTTCTGTTGGGTTGGTGTTTGTTTGTACTTATTATGCGTTGTTTCGTGTTCGCCTATGATCTTCGTGGTTAACTCTCGGGAAAGAGACTATGACGCATTTTCAAATAAAGAAAAAGTATGTTTATATGTATTAGTGACTCAGTGAGGAGCTAGTGGAGAGAAGCAAGATGAGGAGATGCTTTCAAAGTGGAACTACATTTTGCTTAAAAAACACAACTGAAACAAGAATGACTGCTAGCGTTCTAAAACAAGACCAAAACACATAAAAGATTATTAAAAAAAAAAAAAAAAAAAAAAGCTTATTTATTGTGACACAGACACACAATCTCAAATTTTGGGGGGCAAAACGATACTTAAACAACAGTTAAACGTTTAAAAACGATGAAAAATGAGATGAGAAAGGAGATAACTCATTTTTTTTGGGTTGAGTTGTTGCTTTCTTGTCCAATGCTTGGAAGAATTTCGTTTTTCATCTCATTTTTCATCGTTTTTAACCGTGTCGTTTTGTAGACCGACGAAGAGGATTACCCCGAAAATGTGCATATTGTGCGTCTGTGTCACAATAAATAAGCGGTCTTTTTTAATTTTTTATGTGTTTAGATCTACATTTCGCTTAAATAGCTATATTGGAATGACTGTGGTGGAGATGAACAGCACATAACAAAACAAAAACAAACAAAATACAAAAAGAAAGAAAAAAGCATCCTTTTTCAAGCACTGTTAATGTGTTCAAAGTTTTATGATTAACGGAAGCGGGCGGCTACTGATGTCACTCGTCTGATTACGGACACTCAGTCTGGTATGGGGATCCAAAATCATACCGAGTAGAAGTCCATCCTAATCCACCTGAATGACTAAATATTTTAACGTAAAACTACGCAGTGTTATATCATATAGAGATATCAGCCCAATGCACTGTTAGGTAATGTGGAATAGTAATACAATTCATGATGTGTACACCAGGTTCTGTTCCGTTGGCGAGTGGGAAGTGTGTTAGTGTCAGGCCAGTGAGGGCCAGTTTTTAAGCCAAGGAACTGGGCTTTTTTCTCATCAGTGTCATATTGTCGTTCTGTCACATAAGACGGTTTGCGAAGGAGACAACATTCCGGCCGGATTCACAACCAAGACAGTAAAGTCTTAATAACGATCATCTGTTCTTTTACACATATATAACTCTGTAATCTTGCCTGCCCAAATTGTCGCTGAATGAATACATTCATGGCGTTGGGATTCCATACGGTGTGGCGAATGATGAGGGAATGTAGGCAAATCAGCTACTAAAATACACTATAATCTGTCATGGTTAACAACAACAAATATTTTGACACGGTACAAGGGACAGTTACTGTCAAGTTATTCGAGTTCACATTCCAAGCCAGGTTTTCTCTGTGGCAGGCTTTAAAGGGGACTGCAAACGAAGACGCAAAAGGGCCTGAAAACTTGGAAAATGTGATGATATTTTCACGTGCAGGTTTCGTGCGGTTGTTCTGTCAATATGTTTTGCACCAGTAGCCCCCCACCCCCACTTTTTTCTTTCTTTTTTTAATTCGCACTTGAGTTCTTCAGAAACAGCCAGGATGGCTGGCTATTCATCCATGAAGAGCAGAAAAAGGTTCGGCCCATGGGGTAATATATGCATTTCATCCACCAAAACTGGCCTTGTTCATGATGTCACAGACACATAATAACAGACACAAAATGGCAGCGCTCACGTCGTGTTTTCTCGACGTTCAAAGGTAGATGTTTGAACAAAATAAACCCTAAATCGACGGGAGAAAACTGCTATGAGTGTGTCTTGTTTAATTTTCATTTCTCCAGATCGAGCCCATGATGCATCTTTTCTTTGGAGTTCCCGTTAAGTGCTGAATTTGGGGCATACGGCGTGTAAAGTATTCATGCTTAAACGCTGGAAAACCATTGCACAAACATAATCCAGTCCCACTATAGGAAAGCATCGTAGTTATAATGGAGACAGAGAACCACATCACCGGGAGATTCGCCATGAACTACACCTACATATATTACAAGCAACAGGTCGTCGTCAGGAATATTCAGCGTTAGAAACTGCACTAACATTTTATCATCAAGATGTTCAACAGAAACTGCACTAACATATCTACAGGATCTTCTGGTCATCAGGATGTTCATCAGAAACTGTACTAACATTTCTACAGAAGAACATTCATCATCAGTATGTTCATGAAGAACTGCATCAACGTATAACACGAAATCGACAGGCAAAATTGTCATCATCAGGATGTTCACCAAGAACTTCATAAACAAGTCTGCAAGCAAACTGTCGTTGGGAGGTTTCCTATGAGCTGGACCAACATGTAAACAGAGAAACTGTCAAACAGGCAGTGTCGTTGGGGAGATTCTGTATGAGCTGCACCAACATATATATACAATCAAACTGTCGTGGGGCGGCTCATTCTCAACTGCACCAACATATGTACAGGCAAACTGTCAATTGTCATCATCAGGATGTTCACTACTAACTTCATTGACAAAACTAAAAAATAATCATTTGTTTTTAGAAAACTATCGCGAGGTTTATTATGAACTAACTGCACCATGACATCTTCGGGCAAACTGTCATCAAAGAAATGTTCATCGTGACCTGCACCAGCAAATTAAAGACACATTCACCTTTATCGGGTTGATCACTGCGAACCACACCAGCAAACCTAGAGGCAAAAATGTCACCATCGAGATATTTGCTATCAACTGCACTAATATATACATTCAAACACTGTCAGCATCCGTATGTTCTCATCAACTTCACCAAAAGAGCAACGGGGCTGGATTGTCGGGGACTCCACCACACATTTAACCTCGTTGTCTATACGCCTTCCCTTAAGGAGTCAAATGCAGAATGTTTCTCTGACAGGTGCACAGTGCATTTTGCCGTCTTCCGAACGAACGTAGGTTAACGCTCATTTGTCGGATTTAACACAGCTGGTACACGAAGCATGCAGACAAATCGAAACGGGTGTGCTGTTAGTGTCACCGAAAGCCTATTTCGTAATTACCGAGAAAACGAGGTGATTCGACCTATAATGGTCTATAATTGTCGTGCCAGGTTCGACAAAGGACACACTGGTTTGAATAGTCTACAGACTGAGTGTGTTCGATCCTATGTGCTTAAACCACATAATGCGCGCGTTGAGACTGACCGTCACTGTACCATCGTGTACATCAATGTTACTGACAACTTCTTCCTTGGGATAAAAACAAAAAACATAAATGTCTGCACCTCCTTCTGGACGAAGGACTGTCAATCACTAAACGATGTGACAGGCTGGTACAGATCACCCCACCGAGGATACTGGCACAGGACTTCTGCTTCCAGAGAGAGAATTTCATTTCTTTCTTAACAAAAAATTCCAAAGCCACCAGTCACTGCGACAGTTAGCAACTGGATTTCAACGTCCTTTCAACTGCACAGGGTCACCTCAGGACACTGCGACAATCTAATGCCTAACCTACCACAAGCGCGATACCTCAACGAACGCCGCTGATGCAAGACTTCCGCTTGGGGAGAGAGACACCATCAGTTCCTTAACTAACAACTCAAAGACACCAGTGCCTGCGACAATCTAACGCGCGCCACAGTCTCTCCAAGGATTCTGGAATAAGAGAGAGAGAGAACTCCATCTGTTGCTTAACTGACAATTCGACGCCGCCGGTGACTGTGGCAGTCAAATGCGTGCCACAAACCGCCTCTCAAAGGATGCTGGCGCAAGACTGCTGCTTGGGGAGAGAGAACTTCATCTCCTTTTTGATGAACGTTGAGGAGCCTTGGCTGCTTTGGAGCGAGACCCAGCCGCACACGGAAGTGGTTTGTATCCGGTGAAGGGCCACGGATGTCCCTCTGTCCGCGTGTCCGTTACGCATCATGCCCGCCCCGTGAGACAACGAGTTTCGGTGAAGACCTGTCAATGACCACCGACTGCAAACAAACAAAAAACAAAAAGCAAAAATGATGTAGGGTGATGGACACAAACATTAGCCGTGTAAGAGGACACTGTTGCATGACATGTGTGTGTGCTGAGCAAAGGGGGCAACAGAAGCTAATAGTAATATTCTGACGACTTCCAACCAATATACGTGGCTACCCAAATCAAGCACACACACACACACACACACACACACACACACACACACACACACACACACACACACACACACACACACACACACACACACACACACACACACACACACACACACACACATAAACACCACACACCACACACACACACACGCGCACACACCGGGCGTTTGTACACGCGCACAAAAGATAAAGTTTCATTCAAGTAAAAATGCTCCTATCGAAAAAGAACAATGCTTAAATAACAAAACAAAAAGAAGGAGGAGGTAGGAGGAGAAAGAAAGGCAAGGAGAAAGAGGACGACTAAGAAAGAAGAGAGGAAAAACCAACGAAGAAGAAGCTGAAAAAGAAGAAAAAGAGCAGCAATAAAAAAAGCTACGATATTATGCGACAGTGGAAGGAAAACAAACTTGGGAAACAAAACGACGTTACGGGATCAAGGGGAATTGCCCCAGCCGGACGTCTGAAGCTCACCTGCCAATGGATGTGTGTCTGGTTGACACCGATCCCCGGGGCGAGCCAGTGAGTGGCTCCCCACGTCGCCCGGTCAGCAGCCTCCAGAACGCCTCCTGAAACTTGGAGGAGACGAGCGAGTAGATGATGGGGTTGCCGGCCGAGTTGATATACATGAGCAGACGGCTGATCCACATGAGGTTGTAGTAGCCTTCCGGTCCCAGCCCCTGGATCTGCGCGTCCGACGTGAAGATCTGCCAGATGATGACGCAGCGCACTGGCATCAGGGAGATGAAGAAGAGGACGACGATGCCCACCAGCATCTTGACCACCTGCCTGCGCGACCGGCGAGTGGACATGGAGGCCACGTCCTCGGTCTGGCCACACGCACAACAGAACGATGTTAGAACGATACTGCAGAGCTCTGGAGACCTAATTCTGAAAGAGAGGGAGAGTGGAAACGCACTCTCTCTCTCCCTCTCTCTCTCTCTCTCTCTCACACACACACACAAACACACACACACACACACACACACACACAAACACACACACACACACACACACACACACACACACACACACACACACACACACACACACACACACACACACACACACACACACACACACACACACACACACACACACACACACACACACACACACACACACACACACAGAGAGAGAGAGAGAGAGAGAGAGAGAGAGAGAGAGAGAGAGAGAGAGAGAGAGAGAGAGAGAGGTGTAGTTATAACGCTGAGGCTTATGGTTAGAAAAGTTAGAAAAATACATAGTGATACTGCATTTGTCTAGAAACCTAATCTAAGTGTGTGTGTGTGTGTGTGTGTGTGTGTGTGTGTGTGTGTGTGTGTGTGTGTGTGTGTGTGTGTGTGTGTGTCTGTGTGTGTCTGTGTGTGTGTGTGTGTGTGTGTGTGTGTGTGTGTGTGTGTGTGTGTGTGTGTGTGTGTGTGTGTGTGTGTGTGTGACAGAGAGAGAGAGAGAGAGAGAGAGAGAAAGAGCGTACTTTATTAAGGAGGTAAAGATGAGGCTTCCGGTAAGAAGAGAAAGGTAAATACTCGGGGTGACGCTTCCGAGTTATAATAATTTAAGGGGGGGGGGGGTCGGAAATATACAAAGAGAGAGGGGGGGAGGGGGGCAGGATATTTCATTACGTAGCTAAGGGTCATGCGTATGATCAGAAGAGTTAGGGAAATGTATAGTAATACTACGTAGATCAAAACCAAATTAAAGAGAAGAGAATGATGACGATACTTTATTGCGCAGATAAAGGATACGACCTATGGTCAGAAGAGTAAGGGAAATATATAGCGATAGTCAGTAGCTCTAGGGCACCTAACAGGAGAGGGGGTGGAGAGAGAGAGAGACGCTTGACGCTTTGGTGTTTTGTTGTCTTCAGCTTACAAGGCCACAAGACAAGGGGGTACGAAGCATGACCAACTTTCCATCACGCACAGAGACATGTACAAATCATGCAGTTCCTTCAAAAAGACGAACAGTATGCAAGCGCAGAGTTCTGTGCTCTGTCTGCAGAGATTCGCACATTTAAACTGCATAATGGATTCGTATACATGTACAGAAATTTGTGTTCATTTGTACCCTGGCACATACATGTACACGCGTCCTTCCCCTTCCCTGCACTACATACACAATGGCTTGCGCGCGCGCGCAAACACACATACACACACACACACACACACACACACACACACACACACACACACACACACACACACACACACACACACACACACACACACAAAGAAGAAGAAGAAGAAGAAGAAGAAGAAGAAGAAGAAGAAGAAAGAAGTAGAATCCACAAGGACCATACAAGAATTTAGTATCTGCTTGCTTTGTCTGATAGGTTAAGCGTTAATTGTTTTCGACTTTCTTTCTCCTAACTTTCATAGCTTCTGTAATATATTTTGCTAGTGTTAGGATCCTGGTCTCGTTGTGCTTGAGGCAAGGAGTGCCCTTAAATAGTTTATACCGGACTGAGTAGCTTTAGGTAAGTCAGACATGCTGTAATTATTTTCCACATCTCTATAGGTCTGACAGTGAAAAACAGAATGTCAAATGTCCCTCCGTGTGGAGATAGAGAGATAGTTAGAGACAGAGAGACAGAGACAGAGAGGGACAGAGACGGAGACAGACAGACAGACCGACAGACGGAGAGATGCAGACAGAGAGGAAGAGGAGCAGGATGAGAATATTTATCATAATTAGAAGAGATCGGGAAATTCCTCAGGCTGCCGTGGCCAAAAAACCAATTTAATGACATACTCGGGTGGGACTGCGGTTACAGTTGCTTGTAGCCTAATTACCATCGCAGCGGCCCGGATTTCCCTCAGGAGACCAATCAAAAAAGTGTTCTGCGAAAAATAATAAAGAATGCCCAAGAGTGAGAGAGAGAGCGAGAGGGAGGGAGAGGTGATGATGATAATGATGAAGATGTAGGAAAGCAGACAGTAGAAGTACGGAGCAATGGTCAGGTGTGCAACTGTGTTATTTTACGCTCACATTCTACACTCCCAGGTAGAATCAACTGCGGTGTGGATTTGTGTATTAGTCGCTTGCTTTCCTTCAAACAAACCACAGGAATCAGACTGAAAAGAAACTTTGGGTTTTGCTGAATGTATTCTATGTGCCATTCAAATGGGGTGGGGGAGGGGTGAAAAGAACCTGAGAAAAGACCATTCTTGTGAAACCATGTTAAACGGAGATCAATAATGCTTCACAACTGGAATACTATGCTTTCAAGACCCAGACAGTTCTTGCTCGAGGATAAAGCTGAACACACATGTCTGGACTTTTGACAGCAGTATTGGTGTGCTTTTCTATCAGAACGATGATCAGCCACTTGATATTTAAAACCTAGTCAACCCCGAGGGTTATACCCGGGCAAACTAACCATAAAATCACAAGTTGTCATGAGACAAAATGAAGTTGAATGAGCCGGGAAGGCAGAAAATCGAAAAGCACAATTCCTGACAGTAATTTAAGCTATAATCTGTCCTAAACTGAGCTCAAAATAAAAGAGGGAATCGTTGACAACTCTGGGTTTCCAGAAGCTGGGGCCTTAATTTATTAATTGGTGGTGCTTCATCCCAGTTTCGGAATGACGGAAGTTGACGAGTTAAAGACAGTAACGGAAATTCAGTTGTTGAAAATGATGACAGAAGTTAACGCGTTCTATATAAAAACCAAAGGTTCACGAATTAAACCGCGTGACGATGACAGAAGCTCGTGAGTTAAAAAGGATGACGGGTTCTCTCCAGACGGGTCATGATGATGAAGGGCGCTGAGGAGAGGAAGTTAGATCAAACTGAAACGATTGCAGAATTTCGTGAGTTAAAAAGGATGACGGAAGTTCGATCCAGCTGAAACGATTGCAGAATTTCGTGAGTTAGAAAGGATGATGGAAGTTGGATCAAACTGAAACGATTCCAGATTTTCGTGAGTTAAAAAGGATGACGGAAGTTGGATACAACTAAAAAGATTACAGAAGTTCACGATTCAAAAAGGATGACGGAAGTTAACAGGTAAAAGACAATGACGGGAGTTCACAAGTTAAAAACGATAACAGACGTTCTCGAATCAAAAACGCTATAACGGCGGTTCTCGAGCTAAAGACAGTGACGGAAGTTCACGAGTTGAAAACGAAGGCGAATTTCCACGAGTTAAAACAGATGTGCCGCCTTACCTGTCTGGCACGCAGGGCGGTGCCGGAAGTCCTGAGACAGAGAATGATCTTGAAGTAGAGGCAGATGAGCAGCAACATGGGCAGAGCGAAGAAGGACACGAACGTGGCGATGATGTAGGCGTAGTGCCAAATGTGGTTGACACTCGTGGCGCACACGTCACACGGCGTACCTGTATGCCAATGGAAAGAGAAAGAGCCAAACTTGTAGGTGATGTAAACAAAGGGTCTGAGCTGGCGTCGCAACGGTAAATCTGCAGATGTGTGTGTGTGTGTGTGTGTGTGTGTGTGTGTGTGTGTGTGTGAAACGCCAAGCACTCGTTTACGACATCCTGCCGGAAAGCGATGCTCTCAGTGTGTGTGTGTGTGTGTGTGTGTGTGTGTGTGTGTGTGTGTGTGTGTGTGTGTGTGTGTGTGTGTGTGTGTGTGTGTGTGTGTGTGTGTGTGTGTGTGTGTGTGAAACGCCAAGCACTCGTTTACGACATCCTGCCGGAAAGCGATGCTCTCAGTGTGTGTGTGTGTGTGTGTGTGTGTGTGTGTGTGTGTGTGTGTGTGTGTG
>OY757542.1:11490784-11508031 GCA_963584105.1 Alviniconcha strummeri
GGGGGAAAAACAGGGGACGCGTATTTGAAAGCATGTGTGCGCGCAAACGTCAAATTTAAACGTCTTATGTCCAATTTAGGACACAAAGGAGACAACGTACTTATACACATGCAGAACTGGAATTCCCACTGAACAGCTCTTTCTTCCGTTTAGCTCCGACACGACGTGTGTGAATTAAGCAGCTGGCAAAGTCTTTTGGACCCTTGACGAACCATCGCTCCCAGGAGATGGCGCGAATAGCGCTGCATAGTGCAGACAATTTGCGGCCAGCTGAAGTGAGTGATACGGTTGTGTCGTGCCGTGAATTGGCTCCCCTGGTCAACTAAGGACCTAAGTTGATTAAGTGACCTCGCGCATGGCTGTTAGCCTAAGTGGTCATGATCCGCCTCGGTAATCATTACACCGGAGATTATGGGCGGCGGTTCTGCTCTTTAGGTGTGTGTGTGTGTGTGTGTGTGTGTGTGTGTGTGTGTGTGTGTGTGTGTGTGTGTGTGTGCGTGCGCGTGCAATCGTGTGTGCGCGTGTGCATGTGTGTGTGTGTGTGTGTGTGTGTGTGTGTGCGCGTGCAATCGTGTGTGCGCGTATGCATGTGTGTGTGTGTGTGTGTGCGTGCAATCGTGTGTGCGCGTATGCATGTGTGTGTGTGTGTGTGTGTGTGTGTGTGTGTGTGTGTGTGTGTGTGTGTGTGTGTGTGTTTGAGTTTGTGATTCAGGGTGTGACGTCCGTCGAGTGCTGTTAACTCCCTTGATCTCTGTACGGAAATCAAGGGAGGGAGAGCTACAGAGAATATGACTCCTACAGAGAATATGACTATGAGCAGAAACACTTTCTGCTTGACGATTTGGTCGCAATGAAAGAACTAATTAACTTTCTCGAAACATGTTTCATGCAACTAATACGATTGACGAAATGAAAGCTAGAAAAAGAAATAATTTGTCACCTTTTTTTGCCCAGTTGATTTCTTTCTTTCTTTCTTTTTGTCTTTCTTTCCCTTCCCCACTTCAAATATAAACTTGGAGTTTTGTGAGTGAAGATGAGCAGGATAGGAAATACAACACGCCGTCAAATGTCACAGCTGGTCAGACACCCACCCAAACTCCAAGCTCTGGTTTACGACATCCTTCCTCTAACCACTGCCATAGTCCATTACGCCATAGGTCTCCAAAAGCTGTCAGCTAACCAACAGTTTTTCAATGATGTTCGAACGGTAGTAAGTTTGTAACAAACAACTCAGATTATATCAGACGCTTCTTTTATAACTGACCACGTTGCTTACATCAGCACAAATTAAACCAAAATCGTTTGAATCGAGACGGAACTTTTTTTCTTTCTTAACCGGGGCGGATCCGTCTCATGTTAGCCGTTTTGGGTGCTAGGTTGCTTCCACAGTCTTATCAGTACCCAAACCTCTTGGAGGTCGCAGACCGCGTCTTTGGACAGCTGCGCGGAGATAAAGAGTGCCCATTCAGTGGCGTAACCAGTTCTAGCAGAGTTTGGAGGAAGGTGCCGGAAAGCGATGCTCTGAGTGTAATTACGCCTATCGTGACCTCGAGCGATGCGACCGCGCGCCACTCGTATTGCATCATTACATGCGCTAAAGGAAAAAAATGTTTTCTAATCGAAAATCAGCAGGGCATTTTCAAGCATTCTTGATTACAAGTTTCCCCTTGATCTTTTTGACTCGTTGGACAAAACCTGTTCTTGAAGAAGACAAGTTTCTGTTAGAACTGTGTTTTCGACTGTTTCTGTGTGTCTCTGTGAGCCTTGCTTTAAAATGCCCCGTGAATTTTATTTTCGATTTAGAATCGGACTTTCGTCTGTGACGGTTAGTTGTTCTGGCTGTTGAAAACACCGCTAAATATCACAGCTAGCCTAACCGCGGCCTCTTGCGGTCTTCTACCGCAGGCGATGGGAGCACTCAGCATTCGTGCCCGACATCAAAGACGCAATACTTGCAAAACAGTAGAGTTAGGACACCTTTCATTGTTGTGTACAGCCAGTCCCGGTATCCGTCACTAACGAAACTAAGTTTAGAAACTTAGGAGGTTGGGGATCTGAAACAAGGACTGCTAGCGTTCTGAAAACATTATCCAGCCACATAAACGGTTAAAAAGAACGCTAATTTAATATGACAATACAAAACATGTCGGAATTTTACATCCCCCCCCCTCCCCCCCGCCCCCCGCACTGGTTTTGTATTGTTGTATTAAATTAACTGTATTGTTCTTTTTACCCCGAAAGTTTGCACACACTTTGTATCGTCATATTAAATTAGCGTTCTTTTTAACCGTTTATGTGTTTCGATCATTGTAACTAAAAGTAATATCAAGAGAGCAAATGCTTGATTTTTCAGGTTTTATTTTGATCTCTTCTATCTGTTGGACAAAAAAAAAAAAAAAAAAAAATCTTCTAGAAGGCCAGTTATTACTTCACTTACAGCCCAACATTACCTTGCCCGAGAGAGGGTGAATGCTGCTTGTCAAACCTCACGTTCTCACGTTCAAGCCGAAGTGATTCTGTTGACGTTAGACGAGTAAGAGTGGACCGGATAATTTCTCCTTACGTCTGCCTGCTCTGAGCTACTCTAACCCTCTCACAAACATTGGAACACGTACTTTTTTCTTGGGCGGAGGAGGGGGGGGGGCGGGAAGGCTTTTTGTTTTTGTTTTGCTGCTGACGTCTTCATTGGTGATTTTATTTGGGGGGAAGGGAAGGGGAGAGACTAGGAGATAAAGAGGGAAACGAGAGGTAGCGATATTGTGTGTGTGCGCGCGCGCGTGCGTGTATGTGCGTGGACGGTGCGTGCGTGGGTGCTCGCGCGCGCGCACGCGTTTGCATGTGTGTCTGCGTGCGGGGCAGAGTGAAGCGTAAAGTGAGCTATGTAAAGCATTTTTTAATTAGGCTGTGTACCGTTGCAATGTATAGCGCTTTCAGCCTCCATGCAATTAGAAATACGTTTATTATTATTATGGTTTTTCCTGGCAGCGCAATCGCTGTCCCAGGTGTGCCTGTGCAATTAGAGCCCCCCACCGCCACCCCCACCCCCCACCCCCTGCCTCCCCTATCCGGATAGGATAGTCACGTAGTGGTGGCCCCAAGTGAGATGTGATGTGGCCGAAAGGTAAAAAAAAAAAGGGGGCTGGACTCGGGATGGAGCGGTTGCGGGTTCGGATCCTAACTGAGGGCAGTAACCTCTCCACCCACCCCCGCTCCTCTCTTGTGTCTCCGTGTCAAGTTCTTAAGATGAGATGAAAGACCGTGGTGTTTTATAGTATGCTACTGGCGTGTTCACGTTACTGATTCCACGGCAAGGAAAAGCGTTCCTCTGGTAAAAATCGTAAAGCAGAATGTACATATCTGGAACAATCTCCGCCCAAGACATCAGGCTACTCTCTGTTCCTTCAAAATCAAACGCAAGACCTTCCTCTTCTCCGAATATTTCAGTTATGCAACATTGTCATTCACCCTTATCAGTCTGCGCAGTGTGTGTGTGTGTGTGTGTGTGTGTGTGTGTGTGTGTGTGTGTGTGTGTGTGTGTGTGTGTGTGTGTGTGTGTGTGTGTGTGTGTGTGTGTGTGTGTTACATGTTTTTTAAATCATTAATTCGAAGATTCTATTTTGATTTCTTCTACGAGTATCAGCTGGACAAATAAAACACGCTTGAGAAAGCTACCTTTATACCCTCTTCCTGCAAAATTCTGAAACAGAACGAGGCCCAGAGGGCGGCTCGTGCAGAATCAACACACAAGGGAGCTAATTATCGCTCGAAAGACGTCACATAGGCACAAGCAACAAAGACCTGAGTCGATGTACCTCTGGTGGAGTTTATGTGCCTTGTATTTACACGCATGCCAGGTGAGAGTTACCGCAGGCGACTGAGGTCTTTGTTGCTTGTGCTTTTGTGGTCTTTCGAACGCTAATTAACTGCTTTGTATGTTTTTACCCCTTCTTGCAAAGCCGCATGCGTTTCCGAAGTGATCGAAACCTCGGGAATACACCACAATGTGTATTCAGGAACATAATCATAACGTGTAAAGCCTGTTTTGTTGCTAGCGAGTCGGCGTAGGCCCATCCGCAAGAGCAGCTGTGACACAATCTCAAGTGCAGATCATACTCACTTCGCAGCCTGTTACTGTGTGGTTAAAATGTCGTTTGCCGAAATCTGTTACACACAAAATAACGGATAGTCTATTATGCTAACGTACAGCGTATTATGTTTCTGGTCCTACATTAGAGCTTGAAGGTTTTAGCGTGAGAATTAGCGCGTACAGCTATTTTTCTGCATTTATTATGATTACGCAGTATCCAAACATAAAAGGTTAAAGAGAACGTTTATTATGACAATACACAACATGCGAATTTTCAGGGTAAGCCTCTTTTCCAAGCGACGAAGCTAGCAGCCATTCTTGTTTTAGATTTTTCACTCGGGCAGCTGCACGTCCACTTCAGGGGGTTAATCTTGACGAATCGCATGCACATTACAACTGGTGAAGATAATCCTGACTTGGAGTAGCACAGGCAACAAGTCTGACTGTGGCCCCGAAGGTGCGACATCAGTCAGACGAATGGCCGTGTAAAATATAGCTGTGTTCGCTGTTCTACTACTGAACACAGTGTGTACGCTACTTTGAAGCAAAAGCCTTTGCCTGTAACACGGAAATGGGACCATTTCCCCTGTGTGTTGTCTCATGATGTCGACGTTTCCTCGCCATGCAGTGAACATTGCCATTGGGGAGCCAAAAGAGGCTCCTTAATGATGATTTACATTTGGTCTTCGCCGATTTCATCACTTTGGTTTCGCCCATACGAGACGGTTGAGGTTCCGACGGCGACACGGACGGCGGGATTTTGTGTACAGCCAGATAAGTAAAGGCATTAGACCAAAGTGTTCTCAGTAAATCAGTCAGGCTTAACTCTCAGTCCGCACAGACTGAGTGACCAGCTTGCATCCAGTCAGCAAAACGTGTACGGATTCTCGGAGACGGGAAAATGACGATGGCAGATCCAGACAAGTAAATGCAGCAAAACACTGCGCTCAGAAAAATCACAGACTTATCAGTCCGCAGTTTGACTGACCAGCTTCCATCCAGTCCGGCAAAATATATATGGGTTCTCGGAGAGTGGAAAATAACGATGAAAGATCCAGAAAAATAAAATGCACGTGACCACAATGCGGTCAGTAAACCAACCAAGTTTCTCAATCCGCAATTTGACCGACCACTTTGCATCCTGTCAGAAAATGTGTACGGATTTCCGGAGACGGCACTATGACGATGACAGATTAAAGATTACTCTGTTTTCCCACCAGATAAATTAAAATCGGTGAGTAATGTAGTCAAAGACTTTGTAAATTGCCGGACTGGATGAAGACGCTGACATTTCGAATAAGATCGTGTGTCGAAGCAGAGTAGTGAGACGTTGCCTGTGACAGCGAGGAATAATGCTGAAAGCGACAGGGGAATTAAAAACAAATTCTCTGAGATCTCCGTAACCTTGAGCTGCAGTGCAGACACGGCAACACTATTTCGTGTTCGTAAGTAAGTAAACATGGTGCAACAGAAACCGTACGACTTTTTAAGGACGGGGAGGGGGAGGGAGGGGGTATGGGGGGGGGGGGGGAAGAGGGATATACCTATCGCTATACTGTCACCACCAGAATGACTTCTGCATTAAGATGGGCAGAGATGACAGCCATTTAAATGTTTCAGTATAAGTGATGGACAAAGTCACAAGACAGTGTCCACAAACCACAACCTTTTTGAAGAGAAAGGAGAGCCGAAGCGGATTCGAACCGAGGTCCTTCTGCTTACCAGCCTAACGCCTTACCGCTAGGCCAAACCGGCTCACGTTCGTGTTGGATGATGATGAAGTGTTGCTTAATGTCCTCAGATGTCAGCTGACATATTAGGGACAAGTTGTGACCAATGCCGAAGCACGGTTCAACTTAAATCTTTACGTCCACGGAAACCAGAAGGATCGTTAGGACGGACAGCCCAGGACGTCCACCTCGATTCTCACACAGCTCCTGAACTATGACGTTCGTGTTCGATGATGAGTTGATGCTTAATGTCCTCAGATGTCATTTGACATATTAGGGACAAGTTGTGACCAATGCCGAAGCACGGTTCAGTAAAAGCCACATACGTAAGGTGTATGCGTGTTTTAGCTGTAACCTGCCACCTGCACTTTTGGCAGAATGACCGGGATTTTTTACGTGCTACTGTGGTAACACGGGGGTGGAACGGATACCGAAATAAGAGTCAGCACAGAAAGTCGACCCTGGAGAAGAAAATTCTCCCGCCGTTCCAGCAGGGATTCGAACCCGCGACCTTTCAATCACGAGTCCGGCGCTCTAACCACTGAGCTATCCCCGCCCCCTCCCGTTCGTGTTCGTTTATCTTACTGCCTTTATATGTGAGCCGGTTTGGCCTAGCGGTAAGGCGTTAGGCTGGTAAGTTAGGCTGGTAAGCAGAAAGGACCTCGGTTCGAATCCGCTTCGGCTCTCCTTTCTCTTCAAAAAGGTTGTGGTTTGTGAACACTGTCTCAAGTTGTGACTTTGTCCCTTACAATTAATGAAACATTAAAATGGCTCTCATCACTGCCCATCTTAGTGCAGGAGTCATTCTGGTGGTGACAGCGTAGCGATACGTATAATAGTCTCTCTCTTCCCCCGCCTCCATACCTCCTTCGATGAGGAGCGACCAGGAATGGTTGGCTTTGCAAAGCCGAATTTCATCTTCATGGGCAGTATACTACGCTGGGTCCGTCTTCGTACATATGCAAAACCCTCCAAACACTGAGGAAAGCACACATCTCCTCGGGCATTTTCCGGACAGCTCGTTTACACCCAGGCCACCGGAAATTGCCTCGAGTGAGCGCCGCGTCATCTCGAGTTGACAACAGATCTTTTCGAGGTCGAAGAAAATCGTCTCGAGTCGGCGCCTACTCAGAGCATGCAGTCTCCTGTTTGCTTCAAAGAGAGGCCGATAGCGGGGCGCGGATCTTCGCGGATGTAATGCTGTCTTCAGGCAAGGATAATGGAAGTGACGTGGCGTCGATGGTGCAACGCACGGCTGCTGTTTATGACGTGCTGATCGAGTTACGCCATTGGAGAGCCACTGTGCTGGCAGACACCTCGTTCAGTTCAAGATGGTGTCTATGCGCTCGGAAAAGCCTATAAGTATGCGCTCCACCCCGTCTCTCAGAAGTTTCACTAACGTTGCCTTTGAAACGGTTCCAATGTTCCTCTAATAGACGATGGCCTTCTTTCGTCCTTTCAAGGAAGATCGTCTAGCGCTCCCTCTTTCCGAGCCTCTCTCCTGATTCATGCCTACGAAACGTACTGGCATGGGTGTTGCATGAAATTCACTGATTCATGCGTACGAAACGTACTGTGTTGCTCGTTCGTTCTCTTTTGCTTTATGTCCTCACATGCTAAAAGCATATTAGGGACAGTACTGTGTTGCATGAAAATTCATTGTTTTGTATGCACAGGACGCACTGTCATGGCCGGGTGTTGCCCGAAAATTCACTGTTCACGCAGACGGGAGTACCTAAACATGAACTGTCGAGGATGTTACATTAAGCATCGTCACTGACACTGATTGAGCCCACATTCCCGCATTCCTGTTACGTGTCCCATTAAACTTCGTCAGTCCGATGCCAATTGAGTTATTCATCTTGAAAGTCGAGGAGAAACGACTGCACGCCCCGGAAACGTTCGGGAAAGGAAAAAGCTGTTCAGGAACGGATCACTTTTGTTGATGAAAAGGACTAATCACAACAAAACTGTCGCCCATTTCTCAAGCCGGGAGCAGCTGCGCGACATGCTGGACTCATTAAGTCTGCTATTTATGTTTCTTTGGGTTGCTTTTTTTTTTTTTTTATCCTTCTCTTCTTCTTCTTCTTCTTCTTCTTCTTCTTCTTCTTCTTCTTCTTCTTCTTCTTCTTCTTCTTCTTCTTCTTCTTCTTTCCTTCTGTTTGTTTTCCTTTTTTTTTTTTTTTTTTTACCTATACTTCTGCACTCGCTCGGCAGTGCGTGTTGTGGTTGAAAGTGGATTTCGCCTGTCTGCACTGGCGGACGAAAGAGACAAGAAAGTGCTTTTAGATGAGATGGAATTCAGAATGATCATGCACTTGGTGACTAGTTTTTGTACTTTGGCATGGTGTTAGATATGGGCATAATGTTTTCAAAAACCATCGCAAATAAACTGAGCTCGACTTCCGGTGGCTTTTTTGCGCAAAATGCAATATGGCCCCCACCATGAAAAGTGAATGCCAAATTACAGTCCCTGTTACCACTAGATATGCCACTTTCCCCATGGTTTGAAGTGCAAGCAGTCTATATCCAAGCTGTATTTCATGTTTGAAGGTAATTTTCTTGTCAAAGGTCATTTCAGTTTATAATTGTAATAATTCTGAAAGTAATCGATTTCAAAAGAAAATATTGAGCTCTACACCCACATTTTTGACCCTTGGGAGTTAATTTCTTAACTCCTTGAGTGTTTGAGCGTCATCATTTTAATCAGAAAAGCTGTATGCCATTCAAAACGGCCTTCTTTACAGTACTTTTTCACCACTACATCGAACTATTTGGCTCAGAAGATTCAAGGAGCACCTCCTAAGAAAGCTAGGGCCTGCCTGGTGTGCTTTCCAGGATCAGGAGGGCAGTGAAGTATATCTCTCGCATAAGAAGACAGTTGGAGCAGCTTTGGCAGCGATTGCTCGCCTTCAAGTGACAGAAGATGAGGCACACAAAATTGTCGATGCAGAACTCCTGCTGCGCGGACACATTCTTCTGACACAAATGCTATTCAGTGGGTCTTTCCATTGACATCATTTAAGAGAATGAGTTGCCAAGCCTCTTCTGGCCGTTATTGATGAGTGCTTGAGGGGTAGACATTCATAACTGAAGAAGAGAAAGAGGATCCAGCCAGCACTAGTGCCAGAATCAGTGTGGCCTGCACTGTTTCTCAACTAATATGCGATTATGCTTGAAAACAATCCAGCAAGAGGTTCACTTTCTGTCAACGAAACGAAAAGAAAGAGAGACTACCTTTCCTCTCTATTTGGGACTGAGTCTTCATGCCACTGATCGACAGAAAGGAGCAATTTCACATTCCATGCTCTGGGCATGTCAGCATCGTTTGCTCGTGTGATGGACGTGAGGAGGGGCCAAGTGGAAAGTGTTCGTGACAAATGCAGTAGGCAGCCTTGATGAGTCTGGACACTTTGTGTTCCATAACACTGCTATACATTAACAAGTCATGCTACTCATCACAACATGGGGGTGGACCCTGCATTTTTCAGCCTGGATGATCCTGAAGAAACTACTATTCGGCTCCCTGGTGACTATGCTATTGTGCAATACATCGATGAATATGGTGACATCACCCTTTCTTCAGTGGATGTTAGCTCGGTCAGGCCAACTTTTGTTGAAAATCCCCGAGCATGGACACCTGGGGAAGCATGGCTTTAGCATATGTAGACAGTTGTGTTTTAAGAGTGAGGAGAGCTGCAGGAAATGCCAGTGACTCGTTCTGGGTTTCCCCATGTGGCCGACAAGCAGACCAAGGGCTACTGTCGGTATTTTCCCTGTCTTTTATGAGAAGGCATCATCAATGTCCATGCAAAAACATGCCATACTCATTTCCAAGAAGACAGCTCGCTTCATAAACCCAGGTTCAAATGATTGTAGGTGACTGTCACCTCTATGCCCAGCAGAAGTGTCAGAGGAGGTTTCGCGATGAGGTCGGCGAATCAAAGATGGTGTACTGCATGGGCTTCCTTCACACTGAGATGGCATCCCAACAATGTAGGGGGAAACTTTTGGCTGGATCTGACTGGGAGAGATGTTCTCCTTGGCAAAAGTCTTCACCCCTGGTGTTGCAGCTTCTCTTTTAGGTGGTAGTCACGTGAAGCGCACACGGTATTCGTACCAGCTGACTCTAGCCTGGTTCCATGTTCTGAAGGTTCAAGCGTATAAAAAAATACTGCCAAACGGGCTATGGGCCTCATGAACCAAGGTATCATCTCCTGACCACGAAGGCTGACCTTGCGCTCAGTAACAGACCAACTGATTTATCAGCCTTGTCTCCCAGCTATCAAGAAGCTGGTACACGATTGATGCTACACGGGTGCCATGCTGCTGAGCAGGGCCACACTAAGGCCTGCCTCAGTACAGTGGACACGGATGTGGTAGTTCTTGTCATCCATCACTTTCATCAGCCAAAACTGTCAGAGCTGTGGATTGGATTTGGGTCAGGGAAGACACTCACAGAAATTCCAGTTCATCACATCTCTCGACAGCTGGGACCTCAACGCTGCCAGGCACTTCTCTTCTTCCATTCATTCACGGGATGTGATGTAACAGCGATATTTGGAATTGGCAAAAAGAATGGAATGCATGGGCCACTCATCACCCAGGACCCAACCAGCCTCACACTCGACTCATTGCACACGCAGCGTATGGAGCATTTTGCTTTGCTGATGTACAGCAAAAACTGTGAATCAACTTCAGTCAATGAAGCAAGAAAGTTGACGTTTACTGCTGGCCCCAAACCTCTGGAGTCCATCCCACCAACCCAGCATGCGTTGTTCCAGCACACAAAGCGAGCATTGCTCATCGCAGCCGCCAGCATTCCAAACCCAAGCGAATGGGGTTGGGAATGGAAGGACAAAACCAAGGCATGATACCATATTAGACCAATCTGCAAGATACCAGCGAAGGATGCTCACTGTTGCTCCATTGTGACTGCGTGGCAGCTTGCAAGGGAAACTGCAAGTGTCATCAAGCTGGACTTCGCTGTGATCTATTGTGCAAGTGTGAAGGAGCCTGCACAAACAGTGCTAGTGACTAAGTTTCAGAACGTACAGTCATTTTGTACACCATACTGCATTTCGGACTAAATGGTTAGAGTCATGAGTTCCAGAACTTGAAAAATGAACTCCCAGGGGATGCAAACATAGGTGTAGAACCCAGTATCATCTTTTGGAGTTGATTAGTTCCAAAGTTATAACCATTTTTAACTAAAATGAACTTGAAAAATGACCTCTAACCCTGAACATAGCTGTAAAACACACAAGCGACTTCATATTTGGATTGCTTGTACTAGACAGCATAGGATAAGTGACATTTTACACGGTTCTAATAGTAACAGGAGCTGCAATTTGGCATTGACGTCTTCTGGCGGCAGTCAAGATGAACTTGTTTGCGACTGGTTTTTGAAAACCTTGTGTCCATACCTAACACCATACCAAATTGCAAAAACTAGACAACAAGTGCACGATTGTACTAGATATGACAATATTCTTTCTGAGCTATTTAATTTAAAATGGCGGGCGCGAGCGTGACGTGTGTGTGCGTGCGTGCGTGCGTGCGTGCGTGCGTGCGTGTGTGTGTGTGTGTGTGTGTGTGAGAGAGAGAGAGAGAGAGAGAGAGAGAGAGAGAGAGAGAGAGAGAGAGAGAGAGAGAGAGAGAGAATTAATACATCATTTGTATGTGTGCTTGTGTATGTATGTGTGTGTACGTGCGTGCGTGCGTGCGTGCGTGCGTGCGTGCGTGCGTGCGTGCGTGCGTGCGTGCGTGCGTGCGTGCGTGCGTGTGTGTGTGTGTGTGTGTGAGTGGGTGTGAGTGTGTCTGTAAAACTGTGCTTTTCTTTTCCAACATGAACGTAACTGAACCGTTTGTGGTCAAAATCAAAAGTGAAAAAATATATAAGTTTTGGACGGTGTAAAATCTATGGCAAAAATTAGGAAATTACGAAACCTTTTTTCGTGCGGGTAATGACGGAGAAGAAAAAAGAAATGAGAGAGAGAGAGAGGGGGGGCGAGGGGGAGGGGGGGGGGAGAGAAGACGAACATGAAAAAGTGAAGAAAGAAACCTTTCATATTGTGATCACCTGTTCAATCGGCAAGACTCATAGCCTGGGTTTGTTGTTTAAAGGGGGGAGAAAAAAAAAAAAAAAAAAAAGAGGAGGAAGAAGAAGAAAGTTTAGGTTCACAGCAACTTCAGAGATATCAAACGAATTCATACTGTGTCGCCTTAAAACTTCTTCTTCTTCTTCTTCTTCTTCTTCTTCTTCTTCTTCTTCTTCTTCTTCCGGTAGATGATTAACTAGAATTTTGCGCCGTGAACTTCCGAAAATAGCAAGAGATAATACTCCAGAAAAGTCTGGAATCTAAAGAACGTCACGCGATTTTCTGACGTTGCACACACGGGGTGAGGGGGTGGGCCAGAGACAGAGACAAGGAGAAGCGTTGCGGCCGTGTGAGTTTCTCTCCAAGGATTACATTTGACACATGGGGTAAACAGGTTATCTCGCAATAAGCTTGCGATGTCAACTACTCGGTCTGTTTGTATTTTATCTACTTTAAAATCCGTGGAAGTTTGCTACGGAAAGTTCGGGATGTTCACCAGAGGAAATAAAGTTGCTTTAGCCAGTCGAGTTAAGCCATAATGTCGGTGGAATCAGAACCAGAGAATTCTGCCGGGGCAGCGTTCCAGGTTTCGCTGTCGTGGGATGTTTAACGTGCGCATGCATGTAACATCCAGGACTTTTTTGTGTGTATCTCATCTGAAATACCACCCCACCCTAGTAACAGTGCTACGTATTTATGACACTAAGTGTGTACAACATTCTAGACCAATATCTATGAATATGTGTGCAAATAGCCCTCTTGTACATATGTTGAGTATGTGTGCAAATAGCCCTCTTGTAATATGTTGAATATGTGTGCAAATAGCCCTCTTGTACATATGTTGAATATATGTGCAAATAGCCCTCTTGTAATATGTCGAATATGTGTGTAAATAGCCCTCTTTTACATATGTTGAATATGTGTGCAAATAGCCCTCTTGTACATATGTTGAATATGTGTGCAAATAGCCCTCTTGTACATATGTTGAATATGTGTGCAAATAGCCCTCTTGTACATATGTCGAATATGTGTGCAAATAGCCCTCTTGTACATATGTTGAATATGTGTGCAAATAGCCCTCTTGTGCATATATCGAATATGTGTGTAAATAGCCCTCTTAATCGCATTTATCTTCTAAATGGTGACAACAATGAAAAAATCGGGATGTGTGGAGAGCAAGTAGGACTATTCAGCCTGCCTAAAAGCGTTAAAAAATATAGCCTCAATACTGTACCTTAAATTAGAACCGGATTTATGGACTCTTTAGCTAATCGGGATTAGAGGCTATCCGCCTTTAACTTTATTTGCCCTTCATACATAAGAGCCCTGGTGTCAGTAGGCTACCTAGGTAAGTAAATTGTAAATTGGTGTTTTACGCTCAGTCAGCCAGTGCGGTTATACCAGGGAGCTACCTGGGTAATGTTGTTTTTTGGTTGTTGTTCTTGTGGTGTGTTTGTGTGTGTGTTTTTTTTGTGTGTGTGTGTGTGTGTGTGTGTGTGTGTGTGTGTGTGTGTGTGTGTGTGTGTGTGTGTGTGTGTGTGTGTGTGTGTGTGTGTGTGTGTGTGTGTGTGTGTGTGTGTGGTTGTTGTTGTTGTTGTTTTTTCATTTCTTCGCTTCATCGATTGTAAATTGCCTAAGGATCGTTTACATGTTTGACCAGAAGAAGAATGAGCCCTGGTGTCCGTAGGCTACCTAGGTAATGGGTATTTTTTTAATTACTCATTTCTTCGCTTCATGAATTGTAAACTGCCCATGGATCACTTACCTGTTTGACCACAAGGACTCAGGTCCAACATCCATTTCCTCCTTATTCGCTAGATTTTCAGTACGGTTTGTTTAGTTTAGTTTTTCTTGTTTTTTTGTTTGTTTTTTTCTTGTTTTTTCCTGCCAGATTAGAAGAGAAAGTACGCTGGTGCTGGATTGTACATAGCCAAGACAGAACCTGTGACCAAAACTGTATGTAATACCAGCCTATGGATCACTGTCATATAAAAACACAAAGGATCAAAATAGTAAAACCTTTGTTGGAACAGCCAAAAACAACAAGCCAATAGTCGGCAAAATCGCCTGTCACGAGCAACATAATGACTCATTTTACCACGAGGAGACATCAAACGGAAGGCAGTGGGCTGTGTACGCTGTTTCGAGTCTCGCTGCGAGAGAATTTCAGATCGAGAGGTTTCGCTCTCTTCTCCCAGGATTGTTTGAACTCCCATGGGAAATTCGTTTCGCTATCCCAGAGCAAAACCAGTAATTTTTCTGTCATCAGACCCGTGCATGGAGAACTACGGGCGTTTAAACCTTGTTCTGAGCAAGGCGCAGCAGACGGGTATACATTTCACACTACGTGCTGTCAGAATCCGTGCCTTGCTTTCCGGCACCCATCCTGACGAGTACACATTTTAGACACGCGTACTGTCAGACTCCATGCCTCGCTTTCCGGCACCCTTCCTGACGGGTATTTCAGACACACGTATTGTTAGATGCCATCCTTCGCTTTCCGGCACCCTTATTGGTGGGTATACATTTTAGAAACACGTACTGTCAAACTCCATTTATCGCTTTCCGGCAGCCTTCATGGCGGGTATTTCAGACACACGTATTGTCAGACTCCATGCCTCGCTTTCCGGCACCCTTACTGACTGGTATACATTTCATATACACGTAGTCAGACTCCATGCTTCGCTTTTCGGCACCTATCTTGACGGGTATACATTTCAAACACACGTTGCTGTCAGACTCTGTACCTCTCTTTCCGGCGCCGTTCCTCCAAGAAGGAGGAAAGGAAAAATGTAAACCGATGCGAGGAGTTGGACGTACTGTGCTCCCAAACAACAGCGGGAACAGCTTGGAGTGTATGACTTTAAAAATACTTAATTTTCATCTCCTCTTCAGTTTTTCTACTTCTCTTCTTCCCCTTTGTTATCATCTTCTTCTCTCTCCCCCCCCCCCCCCCCCCCCCCCCCCCCTTCTGTTCAGGTGGATGATTTGAATTCACACGAGGCTGAAAAATATTCGGTCTCTACTGCTTTTAAGCCCAGTGATGAACGACAGAAACGAAACAAGAGTGATGAGACGAAAAGCTAGAATTAAGCGTCGACATTTATGTGTTGTTATGTCTTAAGAATCTGCATTCAGTGGAAACGTTTATGTGTTTAGAGCCAATGTTCTATCAATGACAAAGAGCAATATTCTCGTTATTATATGTTATCCACAGTTCAACAGTTATATGATTTGGCGCGCACACACACACACACACACGCGCCGCGCGCGCGCGCGCATGCACGCTCACACGCACGCACGCACGCACGCGCACACACACACGCACGCACGCACGCACGCACGCACGCATGCATGCATGCATGCATGCACTCACTCACGCACGCACGCACGCACACAACCCCCAATTCCCCCCAAAGATTTTGTCTACAGTTAAACAATTTTAGTTTTAGGCTACAAGTTCGAACATTCCTCTTACTGACTGGGTAATCTTTTTACATTTTCTTTTTACTTACTGTTAACCACGATGTTTTCAGTGTTCGCAACGAATAAGGAAGCATCTTGATAGAGATATACAAAAGTTCGGTGGTAATTGCTACATAAACCGTCCTGCCTCAATGCATGTTGACCACGGACTCCGCATGACTGTTCCGCAACCATTGGCTGTACCGATCACTCTCGTTTACTGTCTACGGGGAGAGTAACTGTAGCCAGCAGTAGACTGTATAATACCGTTTGTCTTCCTGCATGTTTACCACACACCCTTCACAACCACACTGCACCACCAGGCTACCAATCACTCTCGTTTAGTGTCTGCAAGACTCGCACCGGTAACCGGTACTGTGGTGTACAAAATCGGGGCCACTGGCAACAAATCAGCTCCCATTAGTGCGAAGCCATTCCATGGAAGCCGGCTGTGAGTAATGATTCAGAGGAAGAGGGGGGGTAAATGCTACAAGAAATCGAAGTTACGTGTCATTTAGTCTGTGACTTACAATGAGTCACAAGATGATACCCCTCCTCCCTCCTCTTCCTCTTCCACTAATTGCCACCCCACCCCTAAAGAGAGTGGGGGGGGGGGGGGGTTGAGATCAGGGAGAGTGGGGTGGACTGAAGGAGAGGGAAAGAGAGAGGGAGACAGAGGGAGAGGGGGAGATACAGAGACGGAGAGAGGAGGGAGAAAGAGGGAGAGAGCGAGGGAGAGAGGGGGAAGGAGGGGGAGGGAGAGAGAAAGATGGAGGGAGGGAGAAAAAAACTCGAAATCGAAATCGAAAACTTTATTTTACAAGGATTGTAGTTTAGGTTCAATCAAAACCCAACAACTAGTTCTTGCTAAGTTACTGATTAGTAGAAGAAGAATTTTTTTGTGGAAGATATCAGAAAGAGAGATGGAGGGAGGGAGAGAGGAGGTGGGAGAAAGAGAGTCAGACACACAGACAAAGAAAAAAAGAGATTGGGGAGGAGACCGGGGTGGGGAGGATGGGGGGGGGGGGGGCGGTACAAGAGACAGACAGAGAGAGAGCGGCTGACAGACAGCCAGACTGACAAACATACAGACAGACGTAAAACGAGAGACAGAGAAATAAAGAAACAAACAATTTAAAACGAGGGATAAAATCCAGTGATGACAAACGAATCAGAACAAACTCGAAAAAAGAAAAACGTTCTAAGGTAATGGCCGAAGAGGGTTGAACGAGAACACTGATTTTGTAAGTGGTCGTTTCGCTGATACTCAACTCATTGGTCACTGACAGAAAAATTGCTCATTTACAGGAAAGGCTTGTTCGTGCGAACTAGTTACAGTCAGCTGGCTAGTTAATCATAAGCGGGCGTACTTGGAACTACCGTAGTTAGTCGACAGTTTGCGATACTTGCTGAAATTCGCCGTATATCCAGCATCAACCTGACGGAGACTTATTTCGACATGGCCTGGTTTCATGGGGACTTTGAACGAGGTGTTGTTCAAAATGCGTACACACACACACACACACACACACACACACACACACACACACACACACACACACACACACACACAAGCGCTCAAAGAGGAGTAAGAGATATAAATAACAAATCATTTTAGATTACTTTTTGTGTCAGTGTCAGTAGACGTTACGGTGATGGTTGACAGAGAAATTGTCACAGAGCGGTTCTCGGGGTTGTCCGTAAATACTGACTTGTCATACTCAATCTTCCTACCAATCTAATCACGAACTGACGAGCTGGGGATCGTTTGCCAAGATCTAAAGCCATACCGAGGGAAACGAAGCACAGGGAAGGACAGCAATATATCTGACGAGAGCACACATCCCGCGCAAACGAAGCACAG